>JACRUU010000018.1:12745464-12772964 GCA_030449085.1 Kryptopterus vitreolus
TCTTAAGAATTAAAATAGCCTCAGTCCCGAAAGCAGAAGAAACCACACACACACACACACACACACACACACACACACACACACACACGAATAAATTGGCTGCTAGATCATTTTGCTGTGAATTTAACAATCCTGTGGACTGTAATGTACATTTTGTTCCCCATTTATAACGGATTGTAAGAGGTTGGCAACATGTGTGTTATGTTATATACGACTCCACAAAAATAGAGGTGCCTGCATGGGTGTAGAATCCTTACACCGCAATACACTATAGGACACATTACATTTCTTTTACGTGACATTATCCGGTTATTTCCACCGTCACTGAAATGTATCCAGTGGAAACCATTCAAATGTTTTAAATAAAGCAAACAAAGACGTAAACAAACAAAACAAAACGCAGCTGTCAAAGCAAACCCAAATGTCGCAGCACAAATGATTTCATTTTTAAGAATAATAAAATGTCTTTTCATTGAGGAGTGGAACAAGCGGTGTAGCTTTAAGGCATTATTTATTTCTAACACTACACCACCAGGTGAACGTGTTCGTGTGAATGGCAGTACTGTGATCAGACAGTATAAAGCAATAAGAATTCCATTGTCCAGTACGAAATAAATAAATTATTATATATATAATGCTAAATAGATGTATAGTGTTGTAGTGTTGTAATCATACAGATGAAGAAAAATACGCACTCGCTAATAAAAAAATATTAGTCTTAAAGTAACCGTTTTTTTTTTTTTTAATGACTGCTGCATTATAATGTTCATTTATATGCATTATAAAGTGGTAGGTTTGTACACGCTTGAAATATATCCCCAACACACAATCACACCCGCGTTACACGCGTCATTTCATGTCGTTCAGAAGGTTCTGTAGGTGATTAAAGGGCCGCAGGAACGCTCTGCTCCGGCTCTGCTTAGGCTCGATGGATTCTTCGGTTCTAACAAGTTGTTGTTACGAAAAACGATTTATTTTAAAAATCCAAACTTTAAACAATCCTATGAGGATGAATTATGCTTTCAAAAAGAATCTGAACAAGGGGTTAACGGTGTGACACGCTCGAATTTCTACAATCTCAACAGAGTAATTACGCGATTACGCTATAAAAAAAAACCGCAGGCCTGCAAACAAATTTGTCTCTTAAAGCATGTCTGTAACGTTTTATTTGTTCGTGAACACGTTTTTTTTTTTTTAGATCTCCAAGGCTATAGATCCGCCTTTATACGTCGCGGGATTTTGGGGAGAAGACGCGACAATCGCGGACAGGTCTCCCTTTTTGAAACGGGCTTCATTTATGGCACGGCGCCAAAAAGACATTTTGTGATCATTTGTCGCCCCCAATCGGAAAGAGAAAACACTGCAGCTTCCGCCTGTTAAAAGGCAGGGCTGTGGCATTTAAGGTGGACCGGAGTAGATCAAATTCACATTTCTTACCGCAGAAACGAGTATCATGGCTTTCACAACATCACACATCTTTTCGATTTATGCTTAAAATGATTTGAACGAGAATACCAGGATGAAGATTCAGCAAGATATTAAGTAATTGGTGATTATGTGTTGATATTTCAGTAATATTTCCTCAAAAATCACATTTGGAAAAAAATAAAACAAAAAACAACCGAAGGCCAAAAACAACGTAATTTTTTTTATAGAAATTGTAAGAACTACACACACACACACACACACACACACACACACACACACACACACACACACACACACACACACACACATATATATATATATATATCGCCTACATTTCACATTTGGTCATAACAATAACAACAAAAGAGCCTTACGTGGCAAAGGTGTACATGACCAGGTGCCTAAAGCACAGGTGCAAGTAAACACTATTTACCTGTTTGGAGACCATTTTCTAAGCAGATTAAATGGGTTTGTTTGTCCAATACAAAAGAGCAAACCAAGAAGTGACACGGCGGTCGCAAGTCTCTATTTATCTGTGTATCTCTCTAACGCGCAGTTCTTATTTTAATAACACACTATGTACACATAGTACACATCCAAAGTAAGTCGGGTGATCATATCTAGTCTAGAAAACATCTAGAAAATGTTACATTATATATATATATATATATGTATATATATATATTTCTCAATGGATTTCTAATTTGTTATACATAATTTGAAGGACAATTGAAGGACCGCTTGTGGATTATTTATAGCCTATTTGCAAGCGCCCACATGCGCAACACTCAACGTCAGCATTCCCCTAGATTACGAGATATTGATTTATTCTTGATTTAATACTTACACTTTGCACATGCAGCCTGTATATTTTGAAGACTACCACAGTGCTGAGATACACCATTACATTTCTTCCTAACTGGCTTTCTTTTACTTCATGCCACTGGAAAACCAATAAAGAATTATATCATGTATAATATAAACATATAAAATACATGTGCTACCAAACTAAGCTGAATCGATTTCGGCATACGAAAATCAAGAGAGAATCATACAGATATATTAAAGACAAAGATTAAACATAAAGCGCAGTTTAGTTTACTTAATTTCCCCGGGTCGTTTTTTATTATTTATTTATTTATTTTTAAATATATAAAGACGCCGTCTTTCCGGTCATTGGGGTGCAACGAACAATGCTACACTTTTCACCAGAAAATAAATAAAATGCTACCTTCTATATAAATATAAAATTGTCTAATTAATATTAACGGGCCCTAAAGCCCATAGATAAGCTTGTTAATATTGACCAGTAATTACAATGTCGCGCATTCATTGGGTTGACATTAAAACGCTATGCTTGATCATGAAACACAAGCACAAGGATTTGCAAAGTGCTTTATTGGTTTTGAGCGATGCTTCTGAAATGGAGTGTATTATATCGGTTAACATTATAAATCTCAACGAACCCATTCGACCGCATTAAAACACTCACAAACATTTGTTTTTTCTTCTCCATCTTCATTTTGCAAACAGGAATCTGTACAGGCTCATGGAGGCGGCTCTGGCTCAACACTCTCTTACCATTAACCAGGTGCGGAGTTAAACAGGACACACAAGTTTCGCCGCGTTTAATACAGCCTTTAAAAAAATGCGACATGAACTGAAAAGAGCACGATACAACTTCCAAAATGTTCGGTGAAGATTTCTACATGACACGAGGAACCTGTGTGAAGAGTCTGAGAGCTGATTTGGCAAATCTGAAGGCCAAAGACGAGAGATGAAGCAGGTTTCCGGTTGAGCGCTGCTGCGTGTCAAAACCACAAGTATTCAAGCAAATGTAGTTTTCTTTTTTTTTTTCTTCTTTTTTTTCCCTTTTTTTTTTGCAAATGCAAAGACCACAACGACTGTAGGGAGAGGCACTGTTTCCCTCCCTCTCTCCTGTTCCCAAAAACGAACACGGAAACAAAACAAAAATAATAAAATAACCACTGCGCAAATTTGTAAAAAATAAAATTTAAAAAATCAGATTAAAAAAATTTGCGAAAACAGACTGGACTAATGATAATACTGAGGTTAAAATGATAAAAACAAAACAAAAATAATAAAACATTGAGACAAAAAAAAAAAAAGTCCCACTCAGGTTTCACAGGACCATTTTCACAATTGGAACTTGAAGGTGTTACTGTTTTAAGTGTTATTCCACAAACTACCCCTCCACATACAAAACAAAACAACAGGGAACACAAAAAAAAGCCTGGGAATTTTTTTCCAACTACACTTATTAAAAAATTAATATTTTTTTTTAATTTTGAAAACAAACAAACCAAGAGTAAGAATACAAAATTAAATAATTTGGAGTAAAAAGGCACGACTCTTGCACAGTGTATACATTGCTGACACAGTATAAAGCAATTAAGAAGACTGTCAAAAATAAGCGTGAGAAATATTCTTAATATTTTTCTTTTAGGGAGGTGGCGGGGGAGGTGGTGGCGGTAACACACGACATCAGGCTAAACGGGGAAAACAAATACAACATGCATTATTTAACAAAACAAAACAAAAAAAAAAACTTTTTACAGTACTGCACAATTCAAAACAGTAACATTCTTCATTTATCAGAACACTTCACTCAAGAGGGATGTGCTGCTTAAAAGGCGGACAGATCCGTGTACAAATTAAAATGCAAATAAAAATTGTGCATTTAATAATAAGATTAAAAAAAAAAACCCTGACCCAACACAAACCAAAGAAAATGCTGATTCCAAAGAGTCTTTAACTTTTTGGGTGGTGGTGTCACGTTTCAACATATCAATAGCAATAATACCGATCTCATGCAAAATTCGTTGAGATTCCGCAGGGCTTTAAATGGGCAAAATAAGAAAACACATTGGAAAACGTGAACGATTCCTAACATTTCCTAAGATTCAATTTGAATTCTTATGAAACAGATGAGACTATTTTGTACAAGTGTGGCATTTCCCCTTCTGTAAATACCACTCTACCGAACCAAAGGGATTATTTAAACGTCTGGTTCATTATGTGCAAAATATACAATACACTGTTGACTCAACTGACAATTTAAAAACAAAGTTCACAAAAAGTCATTTCACTAGCCTACACTACACCCCCCCCCCAAACCCCACCCTCCTTTTCTCATACAACCCCAAATGAACACTGTAGCAAACATTACAGCAATGAGTGTGTATTTTGTCTAAATGATGTAGAGGTAAACTATGGGTTTTCTGCCTAGCATTACTTGTGACGACACAAAGCCACGGGCTGCGTTTAATAGTGCCTCATAGTGCTATTGTTGCAGTATGTAACAGACCAAAAGATCCAAATTGTTAAAAAAAAAAAAAGTGCAACAGTTTAAGGTGCTGATGGCAAATGAAAGATCATTCCCATAACAGATTTTACAGACTGAAGTGATTGCCACCAATGCTGTTGCTTCTGTTCAGTTCATTAGAACACATTTTTTTTGTGTTGCAAAATCAGAGACTAATCATCTCATCCTCCTAACTGGTTGTATAAGAATAAAAAAAACAAACAAACAAAAACAAAAAAACCCACACACACTTGGGTGGAACACTGTAAGGAACATGCAAGAGACAGATTGAACATGAATGGAGCTCAGGAGCGTTTTCTATGCAGCCAGTCTGTTCAGAGAAGGAGAGCCATGGTTTTGGTGAATTCACGTGAAGACACTGCTTTAACGAACATAACGTAAATATGTTCATTTACAAGTGCTGCAGCTTTAAACTAGTAACACAAATAAAAGCCAAGTACAGGGTTAGATTGGGTTGAATAAAATGATGAACGGATGGTAGAGGAGTAGGTTTACATTAAGGGGGCAGGTTTTGTTTAACTGGGGGAGATTAGTAATGGTAGCCTAATGAAATGGGCAAATTTGGGAAAAGAAAAGCAAGTGTCGTGTGCCGGGAATTGGATAACTGATTTTGCACGGAATTGCTTCACATTTCCTTTTTGTCTAAAGTCGGGATTTCTACAGCAGATGAATGCTCCTTGCCTTCTCAGCCTCCGTTCTGAGTGACTTCATTCTACACGTACGTGACCGTTCACGGGGTCACATAAACCAACAAGTTGTGCGCTCTCTTGCTCTCGCCCTATTTTCCTCGCTTGCTCTTTTGCTCGCTCCCTCCCTTTCACATAGAAGGAAGGCAAAATAACACATGTATTTTAAAAAAATGCCATGAGGGACATGCATCGAAAAGCCAAAAAAACTAAACAAATAATCCATACCTCCCACAAAGATTTGTACTTGTTACTGTTTCATAACACTTATGGTCCCACAAAACAGCAAAGAACAAAAAAAAAAAAAATGTAAACGAATGGTGGTTGTAGCTGCTGTAAGGGTGGGTGAGTGCATTTGGGCACCCCTCCATCAGCATCCCTCTTTGACCCCATGTGGGTTTTGCTCCAGTTTAGGGTAGAATGGTGGTAATGAAATCATAGAATCTCTTAGAGTACTGTTCTGGGTTCACGGTAGAGATCTCTGCTCCAGCCTGCACAAACAAACAAGAAAGTGATCAGAAGAGACTATACCATGTACCACACACACACGTAGAAAGACAATTTAATGTAATATATAAATCAAGGTTAAAAAGTCATATGAAAAAATAAAGAAATATGTAACTTATTTATTTAAAAAGTATTTTAAAATTTTATTTACATAAAATGTATTTATATAAAATGTATAAATATATAAATAAATGATCCAAAGTAATTTACTTTAAGTGGCATAAATTACAGTGGATAACAGTCTGTAGCGTCTTTATTTGCATTGCCGTCTGAATTTGAATTACGCATCCACCCAAAAACTTCACTTATTCTTTATATTGCTGAAAGTTTCTCATCAATCTTTTTTTCAATTTTGAGCAGATGCGCTTTCTTTTGCAGGAGAGCAAAAACTGGTGAATTTGGTGATTAATGTCTTTTTCAGCTTTTTCATCTGCTGTTTTCTGAAGAACACAAATGTTTTTTCTTTTATAGCTGATATAGTGATAGCTGCAAATGTGAGTTGCCGTTAACCCATGCAGAGAAAGTCAAGCATGCAATGTTAACTATTGCAATTTATACCACGATTATTAAATAAAATATATTCAAATATACAATTAAAAAATAATAATAATAATTCCAAATATCCATTTTTCTATTCCAAAACTTGGAAAATGTATTTATTTCCCTTTTCTGGAAATTGCTATATTAAAATCCATGAATTTTCCAGGTTTTTCAGGACTGTACAAACCCTGAATTTGGTGAACTACACGCACTGTTTTTTCTTTCTTACAGTTTCATTCTTTCTATTATAGGAAAATAAGATATTACAGCTTAATAAATGTTAATAACTACAGTCATCTTAATAAATGAATCAAAATACCCATCATTCCAAATTGCCTATGGAATTGTGGCACAGAGACTCAAACTACCCAACAAATATCCAAACTCGTTCCTTGAGAAGAACCATCCAAGAACCATTTACATTCATAGCATTTGGCAAAGACCCTTATCCAGAGCGACTTGGTGAGCAATTAAGGGTCTTGGGTCCTGCTCAAGGGCCCGCTAGTGACAGCTTGGGATTTGAACCTGCGATCTTCTGGTCCAGCCAATAACCACTGAGCTACCCTGTGTTCATTAGATCAGTCACTGAAAATGTTTCACTGCAAAAACTACACACCAATGTGGCACACTGTTAAAAATTGTGGATAATAAGACAAGCACTTACTCCATGCTTGACTGTTTTGGCTGCATGAGCTGCTTTCTTCTTGGCATCATAATGTTGCAGAATGTCAATCACTGCCATAAAGTAGACTTCTTTCCGAGGAGAGTCTTAAAAATAATAATAAAAAACAACAACAACAAAATATCAGTATCAATTCTATTTTCAGCGGAATATGGTAAGTGGAAGTGAGTTAGTTCATTAATGTACCAATCGGGTATGGTGTTCATTCATCACATTGTCGGCTTGTTATTGTCATGTTGACAAGATTTGTAGATGATTCATTTATTATTATTATTATTATTATTATTATAACCAATGAACTACCGCACCATTAAAGGCTGGCAAATGCGTCAAGAAATTTCGGCTTTAAAATAAATAAATATTTATTTTACAGCTAAACTCGTTCTTATATCTAACTTATTCATATGCATCTACATTTATCCGAGCTGGGTCTGGAGATTATAATGAGGACTAAGTCATGTTTTAAATAGGTTTATTAAATGCAATAATATATGTGCACAGTACTATGATCACTGCAGAGCACATTAACCAAATGTCATCATCTCCACTCACTGTCATGACTTTTAATTGCGTAGACATCGATAGTGGGGTCAAAGTCTCCTGGTGAAAGGGGTTTAGTGCTGTCCAATGTGTTGCTGGGGCTATCTGGTGGCGTTCCGACGATCCCTCCATCACTCTCTCCTTCATCGTCTCCTTCATTATCCTCACTTTCCACTTCCTCCTGCTCCGCTCTCTCCACGTCATGGATCCCCACCAACAGACTGTAGTCCATCAGCTTCAGCTGTGCTAGGAACTACACATACCAAGATAAATCAAAAACTCAAATCAACACTATAAGTACATAGGAGATATAAAAGAAAAAAAATGAACTTTAATTACCTCTACATCCTTCCTGAGTTTCTCAAGAAATATCTTTTTATTTTCCTCGTCAATGTATATTTTCTGTCCATCGTTGATGAAGTCATTGTCCTTGTATGTAGGAAGCTCCTTGGCCTTAAAGTGAGTAAGAGAACATTCAAAAAACAGTATTAACACATTACTAAAATAGAACACAACCTTATGCAGTGACCAGAAAAACAGTGTTCTATTAATAATGACAACTCCACCTAGAAATTCTCTTTAACAGTATGAAGCCAAGTAAAATCTTCAGTCAGCACCAACAAGAATTTTCACATGATAGGTTTTTGTCAAATATCTCTTATAGGCTGTTATAAAGTTAAAAAATAAACACTTGTTTGTTTAAAAAAAAAAAAAAAAAAAAAAAATAATATATATATATATATATATATATATCTATATTTACTTTAAGTAAAAACTACTTGCTTTAAGTAAATCATAATTAGTTACCATGCCGTCTGAGCATTCTGTTCATTTTATTTTGTTTGTGATCAGATCAGAATACAATTGAAAGTAATTTATCAGCAATTTAAGACAAACCCAAGCTGAAATATTACTGGGTGTATTTTTAATGCATCATACCCGCTACAACTCAGTAAACCTATTTTTGTAGAAATTTATTGTACAACTTAAAACTATATAAAACAGAATTACCAACATCCATATGACCAACCCTGCATTTACTTTCGTACATTATCTCCCTAGAGGGAGCTGTCGAGTCAAAAGACAGACCTGCAGCAGAACTTCCTTTTTCATAAACATTTAAGGGAAGTTTATAAACTGAGAAGTGGAGAACACTTCCTGACTAAAGACAAAAAAAAAAAACAATAAATGCATTTTGACTATATAATTAATATCTGTCTTTTCTAAGTGAAAATGAGCTTGAATTATTTGACGTAAGAAGCAAAATCATGACTGAATCATAAAATTCTAATTGTTTTAATGATAATCTGGAGTTTGCATAAAGCCGATTTTCAAAAATGAGATGAGAGGGTTCATACACCGTATTACAGTGCTAAACAGAGGAGTTCATGGCCAAATCTGCTTTGGCCACAATTAAGACGATGAAGACAGCAAGGCAACAAGATGACTTCCTATTAACGAGATTACAAGTTTTGTAATTAGACCAGCATTTCTGGCGACAATGTCACTGGAAATTTAAAAAACAACCCGATGCACTGCGGTCACTAAAAGACTGTCGTCATTATAGAAAATGTCAGCGTGTGATCCCAGTTCATTTATAAGGTTGATGTAAGCTCTCTTGGACAGCTGTGGCATTGATGGGATTTAAACTTGCGATGTTAACAAAACGGACAGCTGCCTTCGCTCAGTGAACTGTACATCTGTCTGAAAATGATCCTCATTTTAATGACATTATACGTCCTTACATTTATAGTGTGCATAATGTATCTGCTGCTTGAGTAAAGGACTGATTTGCAAAAAAATACTTTATACAATCACCCAGTATTACCTGCTAAAATCGTTTTTTTCATAACTACCATTTTCATCAGGTCTAAATTCCTATTAAACATGGAACTACATGAGTGATCTGTATATAATGACTGATATTTGCATGCAAGAGGGAAATGATTAATAATTAAAGCGATAACTAAATGTTAAATAATCCTTTTGTGTAAAAGTGTGTTTGTCTTGAATAGCCATTTTGCCATCAGTGAAGGCCTTGCACAACCCTATGACAGCCCAGGGATACAACAGGGATTAAATGTAGTGTCGGTCTGTGAGAATAACAGGATTAAAATAGATGTCTGGTCTCCTTATGCCACCTCTGACCGCTAGAAACCTGTGAATTGTGTAACAAGCTGACTTCTGGAGCAGCAAGCTTGGAATAAAACCAGGCTCTACCTTCTTTAAAAGTATATCTACCCGTTTGTCCCTCCTGGTCATATTTGCCTTATCATAATATTTACATATTTGCCCTCAGAAAGAAATCTGTATTAATCAGGGACTTGCACACCTCAACCTTAACAAGTACATATGCTGAAACATGTTGCTGATGAATCTTAGACAAATTAGTGCCGTGATAAAATGAGGCTAATTGTAGTTAAGCCACACATGGTTGTGTGGTGATTAGACATTACACAAACTCCTGCTGACATTCCCATATTGCCTGTATTTCTCATGTCTACTGTATAAAATCCTTCACACCTAACAATGTTTGTGCCCTGATATTAGTTATAATGTGTTCCTGTATGTGTTGACAGTTGTACAAATGTTAAACCCAGTAAGAAATAACAGCACTATAATATTGTATAATCGTATACTATTTGTAAAATCAGCATTTTTAATGGATTCCTCAATTTCTGAATAGGTTTTAACCTTTAAGGGTTACACACAGAGCCAACAAAAGAACACTATAGCATTAAATTGTACAAATTTTGTGTAAAGTCTCAGAAGGTTTCCTCTGGAGTAAGCATGGATCACAGGTGAGGCCAAGATGCCACTGTCCGGTCTTTGAGCAGAGCTTTAACTCTCATTTGCTCATCTTAAGATGGACTAATTTTGGATCAAACCACCCGCCTTAAATCACTTCACTGTAAATTGAATGTTCATTGCAGGTTAAATAAAATGACATGGGGGTCATTAAAATTTTCCATTTGAATCAAAGCTACAACAACTAATAGATAAAATCGATAATAATCCGTAATGAAATTTGTCAACAACGAATGCCGTTATCGATTACATGGTCTTCTCAAATTCCAGGTTAGTGTGGCTTCACGGTAACGCTGGCGGCTAGAAAAATTTCGTTCAACCATCAGCAGGGAAAAGTGTCATCCAATGAATGGGAGCATTTTATATTAAACTCAATGCAACAAAACACTGTAACCTGCAAGTTATGCCAAGGTGAACGTGTGCGTGTGTGTGTTTGGCGGTACCACAGTGCCATACGAGTAAGTGAATAGAAAACATGCCGGTGTCAAAGATGAAGGCGAAACATCAGCAACATAAGCAAAAACTATATTTCATCATCATGTGAAAATGGTGTAGTTGAATAAAAGTGCTACTGTGTAAACTGGTTTTAATTCCGTACGCGCGAGCATCAGGTTGCGCAATCACCTCGCGGTTCAAGTTAATCGGTGCAAACACTAAATCTAAAAGCAGCAAATAACTGCAGCAGTAACTGATTATTCACTTTTTGTAGCATTCTTATCCATATATCATTATAACCAACTACAAATATCATTAAAAATAATATAAATATTGATTTAAACAAACTGCTTCATCTTGCTTACTCAAATGCTGTTTTTTTTTTTTTTTTGCAGAAAGAACACCCCAGCATGAGGGAATTTGTTCAAAGGAGAAATCCCTCCATTTGCTCCTCAACAAGCAGCCACTATAAACTTTAAAATGTTAAATGTTAAAAGTACACTTTCATACATACCACATAGTAGGGGTTTTATATAGTTTTAATAAGCAAAACATCAAATTTAATCGCTAATCTGACGAATCACCTGAAATAACCGTGTACGTGTTCATCTTTCTTATACAGTGATTGTTCCATGAAGGGTGCACACTAAAGTACTATTTTCATCTAGTTTTCTTCCTTGCATTTGTCTCACTCAATGTCTTAGTCATGGATTTCCATAAAGATTAATTAAAAAAAAAAAAAAACAAACAACACTAGCCCTTGCTATTCACATATTCGGGTGTAATGTGGTTGAGGGTGGCAGTGCATGGAAGTGTGAAATAGCAAAAAGCAGCCAACAAATAAATATCTGTGCCAAAGTACAACAAAAAAAGAGAAGATATCATCTGTACATATTTTCTCTGAGCATTAAAATATGGATAGAATATCACAGCTTATTAGATCTATTCTGAATCAAACCACTTTTAAAACGGGAACTACAGGGATTCAATGAAGTAAACTGATAAAAGAATGAATTGGGAAAACACACGTCTAGCCATCCAACCTCCCATTGCCAACATCACCACAGTGAATCATGAGTTATCTAATGAAGTTTTCCTCTAAATATGATTCTGTGAGGAACAGGAACAACTTCGTTTTTTTTGCTATGGACAGATGCAGCCAGATTTTAGTTTTTAAAAAACTCGTGGTATATACAATGCTTGGTGTATCCGAACAATTGTCTCAAAGGAAATAAGGACTTTGAGTGTCTACCTGAATGACACTTTGCTTAAAGAAAAAGTACTTCCCCCGAAATACATTCTAAATAGGGAGCATGTAAAAAGTAGAATTATAAACATGATATGATTAATACATTCTGTAGTGATTTGGAAATGATACACTCTTGTGCAAATCTCCAAATGATCTCTATGGAAAAACGTAGCCTTTCTAATCATCTCTCCTTACATCTTTTACATCGTCTTCACTATGGCCGATGGCTAATCATTGGTTAAGGGTTTATAAAATATCAGCGCACTTTGTCCTCGTTTGATTGATGTATTCTCGAAACATTTCCATGTCGATTAATGGAAAGGGCAAGCTGGCCTGCGTCGCATCATATTCACACCTTTCTTCAAGAAAGACAAATCGACCCAGACATTAATATTCACCATAAGGTCTTTAACAAAACATTTCTCATTATGTGAAATTTCTGAGAAAAGAAGCTCCTGTCAAAACACACCTAACAAATAATGCCCACAACAAACAGCGGCCTGTGCAAGAAGGCGGTGTTTTACATTGGTTTTCGCCTTTGCTATTTCATAATAACCAACAGAGCATAAAGAGACAATGATTGCAGGGCTCCTGCAGGAACAATCCCAAAACAAGCAAACAAGAGGATTTACAAATCTAAACATATTATGAACAAACCTTACGGAAGGAACCAATAAAAACATTTCTATTCTCATTAGAAAATAATAGAAAGCATTTATATTCCCATTAGTTAATACTCAAACACGATACATCATAATCTAATGTTTCACAAATGCTTACAAATGATGCCATTAAGAAATATGCATTTCCATGCATCCAATCACCAGCTCAACATAACAGCAGATCATGATTCTAATGTTGCTATATCCAAAAAATAATAATATTAATGCTAAACAAAATACCTAAAAATACAATACATACAAAGTCTGTTTCCATTACGTCTAATCAAGAGTGCATTTTACAATGAACTAAATGTTTAGATATAGATTGCAATCTTTGTGGCATTACCTTCTCTTTGTCACTGGCCTCTCTAGCAACAGTAGATCCCTTAGAAAGAAAATACATATCTCATCAGTTCATAGTTTACTCATCTGGAATTAAAAAAAAAAATTAAAAAAGTCATCACTCTTCACTCCCCTTCACCTACCTTCAAGTCATATTTCTTATAGACAGACAGGCGATGACTGAAGACATTGCGTGTGACAATCATGTAGGTTTCATCTCCGTCTACGGTAATGCGATACATGCCCAAAAACTGAGGCAGCAGTGTGGTACCATGACATTCCACAATAAACTAAAAGACAGAATCCAATGATGAGTATAACATGCACAATAATTCACAATATATACATATATACATATATACATATATATACATATATATATATATATATATATATATATATATATATATATATATATACAATATATATATATATATATATATATATATAGATATATATATATATATATATATATATATATAGACATATATATATATATATATATATATAATATATATATATATATATATAGATATATATAGATATAGTGCTTTTATCGTCATTTTATGGACAAATCACCAATAATACAACTCTTATTAATACATTTTATTACAACATGTTTTTCATACTCATTTCATGAAAGGGGAGAAAGAAGTAGCACAAAGAACCTGACAAGTGATATTGTTTAGATAAATAATTTTCTTTTAGTTGGTTTTTGAAAGAGAACAGAGGGAAAAAAGTGAGTGATTGAGGAAATGAGTTCCAGAGCCTGAAGGTCACAGAGCTGTCGCCCCCACAAAGACTAATTTGGCTTTAGGATCCATCAGTAGAGTTATAAAACCTCTTAACTTGAACAAGCTGCAATCTTCCGCCAAGCTGGTCTAAATGTGTGTGTGCACGTGCATACTCGCTCAATGACAAAAACATGCTCAATACTGAAAAGCACATACGTTGAAATCGAAATATATTTCATATGTATGTATGTATGTATGTACGTGTGTGTGTTATATATACACACACACACATCTATCTATCTATCTATCTATCTATCTATCTATATATATATATATCATATATATATATATATATATATATATATATATATATACATATACACACACATACATATATATATACACATACATATATACACACACACACATTTATATTAACATTTATATGTGTAACTAATGACACTCAGTTTTCATGTTCCTGTGTTTATATATACCTGGTGATATTTTTTAAGGATGTTGTGCATCTCTGCTACATCCTCACTGCTGATGGTCTTGATGACGTATCTCTTGTCATAGGACGTATGAAAACGGGCACCGCTACGACCCTGAGCTTCACTAACGAGAGGTGCACTGCGGGTCAGGGAGTTCTACACAGAAACACAGAACACAGAACTGCAAATGTCCATATTTAACCCACTTTATTCAGCTCACTGGCAAATTATTACATCGCTGAAGTGCTGAGGAAGTTGTGATTAAGCAAAAATAGCAGAGAAATGCACAGAAATTGAACGTTTACAGAAGTGTGTTTTCTCTTAGGGAAAAAAAGTGACAACGTGATCAATTGTGGAAGTGAATGTGAAAAAAACCATGGGTTGTTAATGCAAACTTTTTTCAGTTTGAAACATATTCAAAATTAGCCAAAGCACTGGCCTCCTGCACTCCGATATATCTGATTTGCTCTTCTGCGGAAGAACAAAAACATTCCCTTTGCCTAAAGTATAGCGATTAACACTGTTCACCAATAAGAACAATGTTTTCTTTCATGTGGGAGTAAGGGACTCGCAGGAAATGATATTAAGAGCTCTGGCTGTATGTGGGTGGCTGCAACGTAAAAGGATTGGCCTGAAATTACGCCGTCATTACGTGGAATAAATGGTCCACTTTACGACAGTGGATTGAGGGGTTAATGACTAAATTACAACCCATTAATCATAGGGTTTTCCTCAAGGATGTCTGAATCTACCCAGATGATAATAAATAGCTCACTGCTTGAAATATGAATGAGGAAGCATTTAACACCCATCATGACAGTTGTATCACACAACCCTACAAGTCCCATCTCACAGTTAAAAAACAAAACAAAAACAACAACACAAATATCTAATATTACCCTTGGTGTTTGTCATCCTGTTAAGGAGATTTTTTAGCTGAAAATAACTGAGTATAACCCCGATGTAAAATCCAAAAATCTTGACAACAACACGGAGGGGGAAAATGGTAAATAATTTAAAAAAAAATTTAGTTTGTTTTCACAGTAGAAATATTAATACTTTACTGGAAATGGAACACTTCAGTCTCATTTCATAAATGTATTTTTTTTTTATCTGATTAACATAATTTTCTCACTATAAGCTGCTAAAAAATACTTTTTTTTTTTTAAATGTCATGATCCCAGACATTTTTTCAGTGAAATGACCATATCTTGCTTCAATACACTCATTGCGGCATGGAAACCGGTGCACAGAAACAAGACATCAATATGCTGGTGTTTTTGGCCAGCAATGAGTATAAAAGATGCTCACTTTTTGGCCTGACCTTCAGGGTCTGAAGCTGAAACGATAGAATTACTGACAATCACCATGACAAACGCAGAAAGATGCACATCTGGTAATAATATAGTATCCCACAACCCAACACCTAACTTATCATCGTGTTGTTATGGACAGATTTGGGTTTCATACCTGGAAGTCCTGGTCATCAATACTGAACCTTTCTCTTAAATTACGGAATACAAGAGGGCAATATTCCTTGAATTTAAAGTGACTAGGCATATTCTCCCTGAAAGGATAACAGAAAAACAACACATGATTAGGAGTAGGAAATATTATAATAAACATTTCCATAAATCTGAAACTATTCTGAAAAGTAAAGCAATTCATTGAACTCACTTGTTAAACAGGTGGTTGTCCACCTTGATCTTTGAATAGGCCTTGAAGTCATCTGGCATCAGCATGATGGGGATTTGAACATGACTCAACTCATTTATCTAAGAAGGGAAAAAAATTAAAGACAAAAGGAAAAGGTAAACAGTTTGGTCTAGGAAAAACCCAAACCTGCTCGCACAAAACCAGCTCCATGAAGATAGAGTTTAAATTGTGGAAGATTTTTTTGTGCCCCGCTATAAAGCTCTGATGAAGCTCCATGAATTGGAATACTGACTGCATCCCAGGCTTCCTCGTCCTATAACCAGTACCGGAATTTACCCTCTTGGTGCTGGATGATCACAAGATTCCACAACCATTCTACAAAAACTAAATTTTAATTTGTCCACCTGCCATTTCTATATATGATAAGTGATGGAAAATGATGATAAGCGATGATAAATCTATGAAGTGTCAAGTGAGTCAGCATTTCTACATACACTGACCTTCTGATGACATATGAAGCCCCAGTACGTGGGCATAGAATTGTCCTGTGCCGCAAAGTTGGAACCAAAAATATGCACTGTAATCAAGTGGGCCAAATCTGTGGTGACGACGATCTCAACTTCACTGGAAAAATTCGGAATGAACTGAAATCCATGCACCTCAAAGCTCCTTCCTCAGAAATGAACGAATAATGCTCTTTCAAGACTGAATTCACACCAATAACCACAGCGATGCACACAACACACATTCCTTTAACACGTGCAATATTGTTCATTCAAGGATGTTTCAGTCAGACCAAAGTTTTTCTGTTTTGTTTTTAAAAGGTGGTGTTTGATTATACAAAGTTGGAAATATTAACACTTGACAAAGTCCATTTTTGGGTAGAGCATTAAAAAAAATTGTATTATATTAAAACTACCTTAATTACGTCATCCATTTGAAGTCTAAAGAATAACAATAGATTCTGAGCATCAAAGTTTATGTAAGAGCAAAGTCCTGAAACGACTTCAGCACTGCACCTGCTGCTGGCTATCAACTGACATAATAATCCTCTGTGTCAGCTCTGGCTTTATCAGTAGACAATTTGTAAATCAAGGACTGAAGTACTGAAATTTATCTCACGCTCCCTCGCTCACACATGCACATTCTTTTCTGTGAAGTGGCGGGCACAATGACATTGATTCCACGTAGACAGAAGGCGATGTCTCCAACGGAACAATGCACCATTTTACTTATAAAAAAAAAAAAAAAAAGAAAGAAAGAAATAAAACTTTATTCTCCAGTGGAACCAATACTAACATTTTGCAATATATCTTCCCAAATGTGATCAAAATGCACCAAGCAATAAAAAGATGTATAACTGCGATGGAATAAAATCACCCCCCCCCCCATCATACTTGCACTCATATATTATGGACATTATGGCACTTAATATATTGCCCCCTCCTTTCTTCACTTCAGAGCCACAGGCCA
Source organism: Kryptopterus vitreolus (assembly GCA_030449085.1). Classification (NCBI taxonomy): domain Eukaryota; kingdom Metazoa; phylum Chordata; class Actinopteri; order Siluriformes; family Siluridae; genus Kryptopterus; species Kryptopterus vitreolus. The sequence goes on from JACRUU010000018.1 coordinate 12,763,044, forward strand.
TATTGGCGGCCTTTTACAGAATGGAGGATACTTTAACTGGGCTACAATAATGCTGGACACAATTGTCTGTGTAAGTCAAAGTGGTTGCTGTGTCAAAGGGGAAAATGTATGTACAGTTTTTGTTGGCGTTGCCATGATAGATTTAGGTTAATAAGTCATAAAACAGGCCCATGTCTGCCATGAATTTGATACAAGTCAGGCTGCTATGAAGACCCTAAGAAGAATAAACACCTGGGAGAACTTAATTCATTGCGACAAATCAACACCAGTCATAAATCTATTTTTGGAAAATAAACTGTACCTTTGTTTGCTCTTTACACCTTCAGTATTTCTATGACGTCATGTAACGTTCCTAACGTACCAATTTAAACAAAAAGAAAAAACAAAACAAAACAAGCTAAACAAGAAAACTCAATCAAAATTCTTACTGAAATTGGTGACATTTGAGATTTAGCAAAGTGGAAGCATACAGTCACTGATTTAAATTAGTCCGTGAAAACAAACACATCAGTATTGATAGAGGATTTCCCTATCAGTGAATATCTAGTCTACTTGCCTGTAGCTATGTTCCGTTTCATTTCACCGATCTAGTGCAAACTCGGCATTTATCTCTCGACACACACCTCACAAGCCAAGTTTCATACGACCACTTCCTGTTTGTCTCCATGACAGCAGAATCAGGTCTTCCTGCTCTTGAGCTCATCCTCATCAGTACAGGAAGCCAAACGCACAGGGTGCATCTATATTGTAACAGGATACGTGCTTAAACATACAGTAAGGCTTAAAATCTTTTGAACCCATCAAGACTTGACTAAACAAATACTGGCACATTTCATTGTGTGTGGCACAATGGCACAAATCATAAAATGTGGTGAAGTACAATATATTACAATTTATGAAATCTTAGCATTGTCAGAAAGCAGGTTTCGCTTGACCTAACTGCTTGTCTATAGCATTTAACTGCATATAAAACTATTATTTTAAATGAATTATACACATGCGTGCTTCAGAAGCAAACTTGTCTAACTACCGTAATTACATTGCAGCAACATACTTTTATAAACATGTTTAAGACAAGGAAGTTACACTGATTATGTCCAAACTATGTATAATGACTATAATTAATAAGTTATAAAGAAAGAAAATAATATATAATATATTAACATGAAAACATTGACAGATGATTTATCTCTGGCATTGTACAAGCATCTTCTTAAGTAACTTATTTGTTTTTATTTACTGTCATGATGTAAAATACAGTGAATGCAGCTGTGTGTGATTTTTTTTTTTTTGGCTGATGGCGATATTTAAAAACCATGGCAGCTCATATGATTACATTTTGTTTTTAATTAATTTCTAAAATTAAACATTAATTAGACATAAGCCTCCCCAATCAGAGCACAGGTTACCAGAGTTTGTACCCATGCCTAACTACTGCCTAAACTACAGCTGGATCAAGGCTCGCTAACAACACAGTTCCAAAATGTTACTTCCATTCTCTTTCCAAATGTTACTCTCATTCTCTTTACAAATGTTTACGGAATATTTAACCAATGAAATTTATAAAACTAGATCAACTTTTGGGCAATATTGGACGCTTTTTTCGAGTGTTGAGTGGCTTTAGTATTTTATTTTAGTGTCTGACTGACTGGAGTCCGACTGCATTTTTTTTTACTATTCAACTTAGTGAATGTGTACATGAGGGGAGGGGGAAAAAAGATGAAAACAAAGAATGACGGAGTAAGGAAGGAACGCACAGACACTTGCTGCAATTCTTGCGCTAGTCTTTGCAACTTGTCATGATTGGAAAAAAAAGGTACACGAATCCGTTAGTAATGATGGCGGCAGGTGTAAACGCTGCTTGCTTTGTTTATTCACAGGTTTCCCTATTTGGATGTTGAGTACAGACTAGTGACGTCTGGTGCTATGGGAGAGTTATGTACACTGATGCAAGAGCAGAATGTACAAGGCACGGTTTTGGTTTGTCAGATGGGACTGCCTATTAGTTGCCCTAATTTGCAGCACAATCGGCCAATGGCGATTAATTAAGAAAAAACGAAATGCAGAAAAATCAATTGATTTGTCGACCTCTAGTCTATGCCCTTTCAGACAGGCAGCTTGGTTTGTTTTGACAGGGACCCTTTCAGTGCAGACGAAGAGTTGTGAAGTTCTTTATTTATAATCAGCTGAATTTTTCAGTCAGGAAAGAATTGATTTGAATAGCATCCATTTGAGCACCAGTGGCTAAAAGTAAATCTAAGGAATGAGGATGAAATGACCATCACTTGCTTTCCGTCTCTCTCCTCCATCATAAAGATAAATATTTATACTGTCGTTCACTTGGGTAGAGAGACCTAAAGCTGGGAGATTATCGATTAATTCTAGTTTATGGTTTCTGTCATGTTGAAAATAGATTTTACGATTTCACCTTGGTTTGGCACAGTGAACTCCTGTAGTTTTTACACATACAAAATACGAAATAGAACATGACGAATCAGAAGAGCTTGTTTCCAAGAGGGGTGCGGTTTCATCAGTTGTATGGAAATGGTCCGGGTTTGCAACTTTAGATGTTCAACAACAACAAAAAAAAAAATCGAAGATTCAATTTATGACGTATCGACCCTTCAAACAAATATGCATCTGAAAAATTCAACAACATTGTGACATATTAAGCTTATTCTGAAGCTTATACACCAAACCCAGATATGTGACCAAATCACAAAAAAGAAACAAAAAGATTAAAAAAAAGGCACATTGTTGTTTGCATGCACACAGACAACACTAACTGATGTGAACGAAAATAGATGTAATTAGATGTTTCATGGCATCCATTTATGAGCGGCATTTGCTAGAATACTGTTTCACATACAGCGGTTTTGTTTTCAGTATCAATGCCTTCTCCATTCAATAGATAATGAGTAAGCTGTTCAAAAATGCATAGGTTCATAAATACCACGCTAAATAATAGCATGTGTTTGTCTAACCTAATGGACTTTTCCTTTTCTGGGAGGAGGCCCAGCAGCAAAGCCTAAAGGTCATTTATGAAACTATTCTTTGCCTGCCACCATTCATCAACGAGCAAGTAGTACGCCATTTTTGCTGCAAGTTCACATATTGGATGTCGCAGAGTGATTTTTATCTTCAGACTGTGCTACTGAGCTGATTTCAAATTCAATATACAGTAAAGGCCATAGTTATTTGCATAGCGACAATGTTCCAACAGAATGAAATTAAAATAAAGCATGTGGTGCTAATGATTTGATTGATGTTTTAGATTTTCTCAGGCTCAAAAGTATTTCCTCCCTGTTTCAAAACTAATGACAAAGATAAAAGGTCTTGTTCATTCCAATCTTTTATCTTTGTCAGAAACTGAATTTACATTTAGTATCTATTCATGGTAATGCTTACAATGCAGTCCAAAGAGGTGTCAATGCAAAATGAAGGAAGCCATCAGTGGGCTGGATAAACAAACACCAATAAAAATAAATAAATAAAACAAAAAAAAAAACAGATGCCTAGGCCTAACATTCTGGAAGAACATTCTGTCAGTGTCAAAATCTACATCTGAGAGACACCTTCACGAGTGTATACACAGAGGATTTTGATTCAGTGATAAAACTCTGAAAGTCCAGATTAGACTGGTAGAAAAATAAGTCAACTCTGTTCTGAATAGCACAGGATAGTATGGCTGGCATTAGAAACAAGTCACTGGTGTTTATAGAAGATGTGACTGCTAAAAGAAAGAGTGCAAGAACATATGCATTCTGAGGTATACGGAGATACACTTTCTGCTCAGATTCAGTCAAATGCTGCAAATCTGATTGGATGGTGCTGCTGAATCCAATCAGTTTTTGAAGAAAAATATAATAAAAATTTTGAATGTTCTTTAAAAAGACAATTTTATAAATTGACCCGGAAGTATGCTTTATAAATGATAAGCAAACGGCATTTAAATTATTTATTATACAGCCATATTAGCCACATTAATAAGAGCAGCTTCTCCAATTCATGCAATTTAATCAGTCAATAATGAAGCATTAACACAATGAATAAAATCACAAATAGATAAATAAACAATCAAGCAAATAAATAAATAGACAAAAAATATAATTTCCATGACTTAGGCCATGGTAGCCTTTACAAGTGGTATGAAAAACAAATAAACGTACTATAAATGGCAGTTCTACCTTCTTTAAGAGAGATCGGTGGAGAACAGCATAACAAAATAACCACACTGCTCCAGTGATGAGCAGAAAATCAGCTCAGAACATACAACTAATCAAAGGCCAAGTTGGATGGGTTGCAATTAAATTAGGTACTGAAATACTCAAACCTGATGATCAGAGTCACAAAGCTCTCCTATTCTGGTATCTGACGTCAACATGCATCACATTTTTATAAAATAATGTAACTTTCCAAATGAGCAGGTTCAAGAAATTCCAGTCTGACAGCCTATTTTAGCTCGTAAAGCAATACTTTCTGTACTTCCAGGTTCTTGCTCGTGTCCGTCTCCCTTGAAACTTGCTTTCAACTAATCACGTAATATGGAAGAGAAAGTTACAGGCACTGTTGCGGTTTCTAGCACAAGCAAATCTGAAAAAAGGCTGGGAGTATTGCACACTTCTCTGTTCTAATAAAAGGATTGACATTTTTCTGGACATACCTGAACGCGAAAAGCATGTGTGAATGTATAATCAAGATCTTTTACACAACATTAAAGAAACAATTTTGCAGGCTTTTGTACACGCAAGCTAGCTGAGTTAACTACTACTAATTTTGTTTAGGTTCACATAAACGAACAAAAAAATAAATAAGTTCATAATTTTCAAATTTTGAAAAATTATGAGTTATATATGTATAGATACTTTTTGATAAAATGTGTGGGTTGTAATAAGCGCCGTCATGTCCAATTTGCTTAACACACTTAACTAAGAACACATGCAAAATCTACACCACTTGAATCTGTAGTAACCCTGCTGAATCAATGCTTTTCAAGTTACACGCACACAAGTTGAAAAATCTTGAAGGATTTGTGTATTTGTTTAGAAAAATAAACTAGTGAAATTATAATCATGTAACTTGAGTTTTTATTTAATCAGCTTTATCATGATATTTGCTATAATGACACATCGCGGTTGAGAGGCCCCATTTCCTCTCAACAAAAACACAAAACTCCTTACATAAACATTGCACGTATATTATGATGTTACTGTATGAATAATTTGAGGTTTCCCCATCGATAACACATTCATGGACAAAATGTTATTGTTCAAAATACAGCCGAAGCTACGGTCAGGGCTGCGATGTTAATCTACACTTTCTAACCAACCAGATTTGTAAATTCAACAGTGCTGCAATAAATTCAGTTCTATTAGTTATTTATCCATAAGGTGCAATGTCTATAGTTGAATCACATACTAAATGTCATAAAGCAGCAATGCTAAGCAATCGGCATTCACCTGTCTGGTGCACAGACGTACTAATAGCAGGTTACAAGCGCCTAATATCCTACTTTCCAGCTACACCAATAAGCAACCCAATAATTAAACAACCTGTTATTATGGAACCAAATTTACTACTTAATTAAAGGATCTATTTACTGGAAGTCTATTTAGTCATGGCTAATATATATATATATATATATATATATATATATTTTTTTTTTAAAGACGCTTAAAAGTTCAACCCTAACTCTACACATCTCTCACCTATAATGCACTACAGCTTTAAATGCTGGTCAAAACATCTTACTAATTTCCAATGCAGGTTATTTTCCATTGAGGAATGTGGAAACCTGACCGTTTTGCACAGCGCTTGTGGAATCTAGGCTATTTCTAGAAACTCCTTATGCAATCCAGACATTCGGGGCATCCCTCATGCCAGAAGAGGCTGTCTGGGAATCACGGGAAAGAACAAGAAAAACAGATTACGAGAGGAGCAGCGGGAAACAGCTTAACTCTTGCTACCCACTAAATTACCCAAAAGCTTTGATCCAACCTCTTCCTGTTGTACTTGCTCATAAACCACAGAAAACTAAAGCGTTTTCTCTGAAGGTGCGATTTTTAAAAGCACACGTTTGCCAGCGTGTTGATTAGGATTCGGCACTTACAAATCAAAAACCCCTTTCTACATTTATGGCATTTGGCAGATTCCCTTATTTAGTTCAATCTTAATTATGGAGCTGAGTAATTGCGGGTCAGTGGCCCAGCAGCGGAAGGTTTGTGGTGCTGGGATTTGAACTGATAACCTTCCAATTCAAGTTACTACTGATTATTATATTAACAATTATTGGGCTTCAAATTGCATTTGCTTTTGTCTACATTCTGCTATTAAGACATTGCAAACCACGTACTAGCATTAAACCTATAGCAGCGTAGAACTCCAACGGTTATGAATAGATGCAGCCACAAGCTGTTCGGAATGACCTATATAGAAATAGTAAAAACCCTCGACAATTCTGCTCTGTTGTAACGAACATCTTACAGCCTTGATTCTCATGTATGCGCACGACACACTTAGCAACATACCTAAGTACAAATGACTAAGTGTATAATTCATCGGGGTTAAAGGTGGTGAGCGTTGAAAGAGCACTACACCATCACTAAAATGCCTTCACCACAGGGTCATCAAGGAACCAGAAAAATCGCTACAATGACCAACATCCAGACAAGAAAAAAAAACATTTAAAACACGCATTCAAGAGATAAGGAAAGCATTGTGCTTTGGTCCATAAGGCATTTTACGCTCCAAATTCTTCAACTCCCACTCTGCAAGACATCCAATATTATCAATGTTAAACTGTTATACAGCTCAGTACTGTCAAGAAAGACAGAACTCTGTTACAAAAAGCACTTTAAATAAATCCATAAACGACCACTGATTAATAAACATGATACTGCGAGGAGGAATAAGAATCTGCCAGATGAGCTACATTATTATGTGAGATATTAACAAAAGTGGCCTTTTCTTTTAATTCAGCACTAGTTATAAGCTATAGTCTGTGTTGTTTCTATAATTCTAAAGCAACAACTGAATAACCCATGTATATCATTTAAAAATGATTACTGCAGCAAGTAAAAGTGAAGAAACGGACACTTTAAGAATACTAAGAATGAAACAAAAGGATATGCACGAAACCCATAGGCATTACATGTTCATTTAAGAAAAAGATCAGTCTGCATTTATCAGACTTTTAACAGGAAACCACATGCTTACTCACTCACTATTACTCATAAAATCATCTGACTGTATAGTAACCCTGCTGACTGCTGTACTATACTATACTAGTTTTCGTAAAACGATAAATACTTTACTATATAAAAGTGCCATCCACTAACAAATTAGATAAAGAGCCCCTAAAAGCTGAATGAACACAAATCAAACTCCACTGCTTCTAGTTCAACACATGGACCCATTTTGTTTATTCAGACAGCCTTAAAATATACTATCACACTTGTGTAATGTGGTTCTTCCTAAAGTGCCCCAAAGTTTGGGAGCAAATAACTGTCTGAAATATCTATAAATAATCCATAGCATTCACCATTTCAGTGAAGGAAAATCTGTTCCTTTATGACATTCCTTTATGGGGGGTATGAAGACATGACTGTCAAGCTTGCTGTGGAAAAATCTCAAGTGCTTACTAACTCGTCTTTACGGGGACTTCCACAAGCCCATCAAATGATGACATTTTATACAATCTCTCTCCTTGTAGAGGCAGTTGTACAGAAAGGCAATAATAAACTCCATCCTCAATATAATCAGTTGATCTCCAACTGTGACTGCGTAAAATAGAAGAGCAATATCAGAGGAGGAAATTACAACATAACATAACATTAACTTTTAGTAACCAAAAAGATGACAAGATCCCATTTAGGACAATAACAATTATAGAGTAACAGCGTCTAATGTCATGAATGAATTTAAGACCCAGAAAGGAATTAGAATCCAGTCATTAACTTCAGAACATTTGCTGGACATTTTTAAATTTGCTTGAGACCCAATAATTTAGAATAACACTTTCCTACTTGCATTAACCGGCATTATGCAGTAACTTAAAATTCATTTAAATTGCATGTGGTAAAAACAGGGACTAAATAATTGAAAGGCTGGTAATAGCAACTCTATCCCCCATGAGCTTTGACACTATATTAAGCTGACCAACATTTAAGACACCCCTGAAGGGTTAAAAGAATGCAATCTAACTACAGCTGAATCCAACATGCCTCGCTGCACCGTATATAGTGCATTAATGACTTTTCCATCGTTTACAGTGGACTAAATGGGAAATCAAGGGAGTGTTGGGATTAACCACATACATCTGTAGTGTTCAATTTACCCCCAGCAGCCCCGAATACATTCCCGGGTTGCTAAGTAACAGATGCGAGATTTGATTTCGGACTATTATACGAGAGATAAGGGATGAAATGTGACAAATTAATACATGAATATGAAAATTGGATTTGCTTGTGTAATTGGAATCTGTGAAAAACCCTACTCAACAGGTATCTGATATGATCAAAAAGAACATCAGCATGTGTAGACAGCTTATGGTGGAGAAATCCTGTCCAGGAAAAGTGTGGGGTGTGGCTGAAAACACCATTAGTCAAAACTCAATGCAATTTACAAACTCATAAAACTCAAGTGGCATGACGATGAGAAGTGCTCATATGAAACCAGGGTACAGACTCCAGTAATATTACTATTTTTCCTTAGCTCTATGCAAAATTGGTGATTACTACAAATTGGTGATATTGTGGGGGTGGCGTTTTTATGGGTAAGCCCAAGAACATGCATTTTAACTACGGCAGACTAAAGAAGCAAACATCAGTTGATTTTTTTTTCCCCTCTAAGCTAAACAGAATGTGGAGTGCCCCACTCTGTAAAAGACTGTGCTGGTCAGCTCTGTTTTATTATAAACCTGACACTCCGAATTTATCGCGATGCGCCGAAACAGCTCAACAGGAAACCAAATGCTTACTTACTCATGGTCTACTCTCTAAAAATACCAATTAGTTTGTAACTGTAGAGGATGAGAATAGAGCAGCAGATATATTTGCCCCTAGAATGTGTTGCTGAAGTGCAAAAAAAAATCCCAGCAATGTCTAAAGAAGCTAATTTTGGACAGCAGAAAACAAACTACAAATATGACTCGGCATGTAATAAATACAGTCGAAGGAACACCTGCACAGCTTGTCCATTAAAAGAGGTGATCTCTACGAATGCGAAGCAATGTAAGAAAAACATATAATCAGAAAATTTCAGACACAACAGTCTGGAGTGTTTACACAGAACCAAAGTCCATCCAGTGAACAGTGGTTCTCCATGCAAAGAAAATAATGCTTTTAAGTGGAGAATGACAGCTGGGATCGAGATCAGCCGACATCTACGCTGATGCAAATACCCAATTTTGTATTGTGGTGTATTGTATTGATGTATGGTGCAAAAAAAAAAGCATCTCAGAAAGCACAGTGTAAAATTTTGGGGAAGTTGCTCTACCAGAATGAAAGAGCCCATAAACATCTCTCGCCAATGACTTTATCCCAAATACAGATTTCTGTATCTATTATCCACCGGATGCATTTCTGTACTACAGAGGCTCTCATCCCAGGATTGGGCTCCCTAGAAATTTCCCAAACTCTTCCTTCCGATCGATTCCCTGAATCATATAACTGTCATTCTTCCATGCAGGAAGCACTGAAAAACCTTTGTGCAATTTGCTACTCTCCGAGGACAGCATTGCTGATTATAACTAAAAACAATATATCCATATATATATATATATATATATATATATATATATATATATATATATATATATATATATATATATATATATATATATATATATATATATATATATATATATATATATATATACACAAACCGGATTCCAAAAAAGTTGGGACACTATACAAATCGTGA
>JACRUU010000018.1:12777964-12820464 GCA_030449085.1 Kryptopterus vitreolus
TTGTCCCTTGTAATGTTAATATTTAATTATTTTGTTAGTTGGAAAAAATATTGCTAATAGTAACATTTATTTAATTTCTTATTTATTATATATACTAGTATATAAATGATACTAACATTTGTTTAATTTGTTTATTATTTCAATCTCTTTGAACCAAAAATTGTTTTAGCCAAAAGACAATAATAACCAATACATTAATAAAAGCATAAACAATATAAAAACTTAAAATACAATAAATCGGTATTTACAAATAATCTATATTTTGGATGCTATGATGCATTTGTTAGAATCATAACACACACACACACACACACACACACACACACACACACACACACACACACACACACACACACACACACATATATATAAACCATATAAACTTGGGGAAAAATGAAATGAAATATATATATATATATATATATATATATATATATATATATATATATATTATATATATATATATATATATTTTTTTTTTTTTTTTTTTTTTTCCCCCAAGTTTATATGGTGGTTGGCTCCATAGCGCCATCTACAGATTGAATATGCAAGTCTCCGTCTCCTAGCAGCCGTAACGTAAATACAAGCAAACAGACCGATAGGAGAGTAGTGAGGCAGTTTCCTGAAGGTAATTATTCGCCATTTTTATACTAAATTTAGCGTTTTCATCTACTGCTGTGACAGAATTGGTTACATTGTATTAATTTATCCAATAATTCCAAAAAAATTTTTAGACCAGTATAAAATATTTGTATGTCTCAGTCCTGGTAAATGATCAAGCCCATGTCAGTTTTGACAGAATGGGGAAAAAAGTCAAGAAGGAACCTGAATCAAAAGGCAAAAATGTGGTGAGGCCTCATTTAATTCTGTTCAATATTCATATTATAGAATTCAGATATGATATTTTTGTCCTAAAAATGTGTAACTCGTCTTATTTGTAATGAATTCAGTTTGACCCCCTGCCCATTGAGAGCAAAAGTGCTGCAACAGTGATTCTCATGCTTCGGTCTCCTGAGGAGGATGTAGTAATCAAAGCCCTTGAATCCATCCATAGATTTGCAGAGAAAGGTCTGCATGTTTTATGCCATACAAGCACACTGTCATTGTCAAACCATATGTATGTATAATTCATCTACACTATATGGACAAAAGTATTTTAAAACCTGACTTTTATAGACATATGTGATTCTTACATCTGTATGGAACGACTTTGGATTCACTTGCCCTGCAAGACCCTAAACTATTCCAGAATGACAAGGCCATAAGCACATATTAAGTTATGGTTTAACCATATTTAACACCTTTTGGGATGAAGTAGAACTCTGACTCGACTTCACACTACCCTACATCAGTTCTTACCCTTTACTAATACCCTCATGGTTAAATGAGCACCAATCTACACACCTTAAAATCATATTCTCAGAATAGTAGAGCAAATAGGAAATGTGGATAAAATGTAGATTGGGAGGATCTAAATGCACATAAGGTGTCGATAAACTTTTGTCCATACAGTATGATGTATTTTGTCTATGTACTATGTATTATTTTACGATGTGCATGTGGGTTTTCTAGGCGAGGAGAACAAGACCTCTCTGATGAGTCTGGGGGCAGTCGAACCACTCGCTTGCCTTATAACGCATGACAGTAAAAATGTACGCAAAGGTGCCCTCATGGCTCTAGCAGCCATATCCTCGGAAAGTAAGTCAGTTCACAAATTGTTCCAAGCAGCATCGAAAATGACTAAATAAACAACATGTTGTTTGAAACTGTACCATTTTTATGTCTTTATGACAACCAGGTGAAGTCAAACGACTGATCAAGAGACTAAATATTGTTCCATCTGTCATCACCAAACTGACACCAGAGGGTAATTTGTATATTCTGTTGTGTAGGTCATATTTAAATCCATCACTGAAATCTATCTATCGAAATTCAGTGCTATCTGACTGTGCTATCTCTGTACCTCTACATCTGTTTAAAACATGGTCTTATTTCATATACGCTGAAGAAAACACCGTCCACGATTTTGCCACGCGGATTTTGGCCAATCTTTCCATAGACGTCACGTGTAAAGTTCAGATTTTCCAGCAGGATGGACTGGAACTTCTCATTAATCTTCTGTCCAGCTCCAGTCCTGACGTAAAGAAAAATTCCGTGGAATGCATCTATAATCTTGTTCAGGTAAAGCGCATTCAACGTCATTCAAAAGTCAATGTCATGCTCCTGGGGTTCGAAAAGGTTCAAATCTCACCCTAAACCAAATTGCAAGATCTAAATAAATCCATTACCTGTATTATGGAATTTTTATGTTAAGTAATTCACATTCCAGAGATAAGTATTCTGTATGATTATATACATATAAATATGATTATCTATGCTTATATGAGTAATTATGGAATAGTTACTATGTTTTAATAGTTACTATGTTTGTGTCTATAGTAACATATCTGTAAAAGAAAGGCTTATGTCTTACAAAAGAATTTTCTTTATTGTATCATTTCTCTATCTAATTTGAAGATACATGAGACACATAGAAGGCAGCAACATCGTTTTAGTTTGTAAAAGTTTTTTTTTCTTTAGACGCCGTTGCAGTTACTTTACACAATCTATAAAAACTACATTTTTTATGTCTTTTTTCTTTGTGATGTTTTTTTGCTAAAAAAAAAAAAGATTTATACATTAAAAATTCATAACCATGCTTTCTTTCGGCTTTCAATTGTATTACTATAAAGAGAAGAGAGATTGCATTTATTGATTTCATTAGTAATTTATCACCAATTGTTTTCATTTAAGGCTTTATAAATGCTATACAGTGTACGTTTCCCTTAAATTACCACACTCATTATGCATCCTTAGGAATGTTCTAGTCGAGAGGCAGTGTACAAGATGAACGGACTCCCTCCCCTATTAAACTTGTTGTCTTCGGATTATCCCGTCATTCAGCAGTTTGCTCTGCGCACTCTAGAGAGCATCAACACACACCGAGAAACTCGTATCGAATTCAGAGCACAGCAAGGATTCCCTCGACTCATGGATTTCCTTGCGAACAAAGTAGGCTGATTATAACATGGCAAAATGTGTACATCTTGTTTGCTGGATTTAAAAAAAAGAATACTTATTTCCAGATGTTATGTCCCATGGAATATTGTTATATTATTTATAAAACTCTTTTAAGAGCAGAGAATATGAAAAAAAAAACGGTACTGTTGGGAACTATTGTTGTTACTGCTTTTTGTTTATTGTTGGCTTAGTGCAAACATTCTAGTAATAATGGGTGGTGCAAACGTACTGGGATTTTTTACCAAATGATGAATAAAATATGTTATCTAGCTATTTACTCATTGCTACTACCTCGAGAATGAATTCTGAAGCATTAATATTTATTTTTCTGTAATATCCTAGAAGTTGGTCTCAACGCTGCCACTGGTGTATGAGAAACGACGTTGTATACTTATTCAGTAATCTATTGGAGATATTATTATTGACCTTTATAGTTAGACAGTAGACAAAGGTGTCAAGTAAAGAAGTGCAAATTCTCACTTAAGTAGAATTTTTTACATTTTCGCGTAATTATGTGCATTTTCTACTTCTTACATTTTAAAACCGCCTCGTTACTCCTATTTCATTTCGGCTTGCTTTTCGTTACGGCTTGTCATCATTTAAAAAACCTATCCAGACAAATCCGGATAGAGTGAATGTGAATGTGATTGGATGAGATATAAACATATACCATTCCCCGACACCCTATTGGTTTGTACGCGATCCATCGCACCTGCACACGACACAAATCACGTCACACTCCAGCGAGTAAGCAGAACCCCCCCCGTCCCCGTCCCCCAAAAAAATAATTACTTAAAATTGATTATTTCTCCGGGCACAGTGGCTTAGTGGTTAGCACGTTCGCCTCACACCTCCAGGATCCGGGTTTGATTCCTGTCTCGGCCATGTGTGTGTGTGTGTGTGTGTGTGGAGGTTGCATGTTCTCCCCGCGCCTCAGGGGTTTTTTCTCCGGGTTCTCCGGTTTCCTCCCGGTCCAAAAACATGCACAGTAGGTTGATTGGCACCTTGGAAAATTGTCCCTAGTGTATGAATGTGTGTGTGTGTGTGCCCTGCGATGGGTTAGCATTCAATCCAGGGTGTATCCTGCCTTAATGCCCATAGACGCCTGAGATAGGCACAGGCTCCCCCGTGACCCGAGGGATGATCGGATAAAGCGGTAGAAGATGAATGAATGAATGATTATTTCTCCACTACTGGCTCATTTATCAAACCGGTGCGTTCTCTTTTACACTTGGTAGTTTGTTAGAGAGACATTTGAATAAATTAGCGAAGCTTTTGTCCATAATAGCATTTTCTCCCTTACATACCTTTTACTTTTATACTTTAATTGCTTTACAAACCAGTACTTTTAAATTTTTACTTGAGTAAAAATCTTGAGTGGATACTGGATAAGTCTTTGTAAACCCTACTATCTATGCTTCTACCTGAGTAATGAATGTGAATACTTTTGACACCGGGGACAGTAGCTATATTTAAGTTTGATTGGTGAAAAAAAATTGGTTTACTGTATCACTGATGTTTTAAATCGCGTTGTCAATCTTTGGCAGAAATTTAGCGACCTGCACGTGGAAGCTCTGAAAGTCATCTCAAACTGTTTAGAGGACACTGAGTCAGTGCAGCTTATTCAGGAGAATGGAGGCCTGGACGTTTTGCTGCAGTTTCTCGCTACACCCACCGCTCCTGCTATCCAGGCTCACGCAGTAAAAGCGATCAGCAAAGCAGCACAGAGTAGTATGCAAACACAAAAACAAAAACATTTGCTTGTTGACGCACCAATCCAAGATATCTTTTTTTTTAATAGTTGTAATGATAAGAAATGCTTAAAACGGATGAAACTGGAATATTCTAGAATGTCATGTATCACTCATGATCTTTACAGATGAAGCTGATTTCTCTGTAAATTGCTTTCCGGTGGCTTAATCAGTGTTGCTAATAAAAATGCTATTCTTTCTTGGCCCTAGGTGAAAATCAAAGGATCCTGCATGAGAAAAATATTGAAAAGGTTCTCACCGACATGCTTGCAGGGGGAGACAGCAGCATCCAGATTGCTGTATGCCAGGCAGTGTCAGCCATGAGCAAGAACCTGAGAAGCAGAGACACATTCAGACAGTTTGGTAATATTTAAAGTTTCTGTTAATAGTCTGCATTGCTATTATAGAAATATTGAGCACTGTTTATATATATATATATATATATATATATATATATATATATATATATATATATATATCTATATATTCGTATATATCTTCTACCGCTTTATGCGATCTTCCCTCGGGTCACGGGGAGTCTGTGGCGTCTATGGGCATTAGGCAGGCAGGATACACCCTGGATGGAATGCCAACCCATCGCAGGGCACACACACTCACACTCACATACACTAGGGACAATTTTCCAAGGTGCCAATCAACCTACCGTGCATGTTTTTGGACCAGAGGAAACCGGAACCCGGAGAAAAACCCCCAGAGGCACGGTGGAGAACATGCAAACTCCACACACACATGGCCAAGACGGGAATCTAACCCGGATCCTGGAGGTGTGAGGCGAACGTGCTAACCACTAAGCCACGTGCCCCTAAATATATATATATATATATATATATATATATATATATATATATATATATATATACATACACACAATTGTGTTGCAAGCAGTTCTAGTGTTTTCTCTTAGTTATAACTGACCATTGTGCTCATTGTCATACACTATGTGAGGGGAAATCTTTAGTAATGAAGGCGTGTGTGTGTGTGTGTTCTAGATGGGTTAAGACCTATCGTGCAGCTGCTGAACAGTGAGGTGAAAGAGTTAAACGAGGTTGCAGCAGAAGCCTTATCAAATCTAACCCACGACAACCAACTGAATTCATAGTGAGTGCATGTTCGCTGACACTACACCTAAACAACAGGTCTCCACTGCAAGTTTTATACACATTTGCATCATCCGGCCGGCATGTAAAATTCCAGAATGAATAGGTTATGATATTATTCAGATATGCACACCGCCTGTCATAAGTCATAATGTAAAATATGTTTCTTGAATTGCCTTACTGCAGATTTATTTAAACACACAGATTTATATGTGTGTGTATGAAAAAATGTGTAATTAAATTACAGTGAATTATGAAATAGGGTTAAATCTGAACAATTTCATGTAAAATTGGTGCTTTAGACTACGGCATGATTTTCAACCGAAACGTGACGCATTCATTTAGAAAATAGAGCTATTTTTCTTAGAATGTTAACTTAAAGCGCCACCTAGTGGACAAATGTAAGTAACAAATACTTTTCATGTTTCTAATGCTCAGATGTAATAATATAAAGTTATCTCACATTTATATTTATATATATATATATATATATATATATATATATATATATATATATATATATATATATAATAGTAATACTATGTTTTGTGGAATTCTGGAGTTTTCAGAACTCTTTTCTTAACAGTTTTTGAATAACAGACAGAGTTTAATAATAAAATAAGTTTATTCTGCACTGCCCCCACCCGACCCCCCCTTTCTCAGTGCTGTTTACGAAGCAGAAGGAGACAAGCTTCTTGCCCAGCTCCTAGAGAATGGTACTCCTGTAGTCGTAATGCATGCAGCCGCTGTTCTGTTTAGCATGGCTTCACAGGATGTGCTTCGCTGTAGCATTCTCTCCCATGGAGCCATGCAGTCACTGATGAAACACCTGCACTCCACATGTAAACCAACACTCATCAACACCATCCAGGCTGTAGCTGCACTCACCTGTGATGCAGAGGGAAGAGCCGAGGTTTGTTTCTATTGAGATTTCTTTTTGCATGATATTTCTAACAGCTAATATACCTTTTTAGCTATTTCTAACAGCTAATACAGCTGAATATATTCATTTACTTTACATTTAGGTGTGATCTGGTAGTATATATCTCATGTAAGTTTCGAGAAAATGTATGCTAATATTGTTTATATTTTTTAATCTTTCAATGGAACTTTGTCTTTTTCTTTTGGCATAGTTAAAAAATGTTGGAGGGTTGCCTCAACTTGTCAACCTGATGACATCGAAGGACAACGAAATCCGCCAAAATGCATGCTGGGCAGTGAGTGTGTGTGCTAACGATGAACCAACAGCAACCGAAATGTACAAACTGGGGTGAGATCATATTTAATATTCAAATATTCAATATTCATATTTAACATTCATTCATCTTCTACCGCTTTATCCCATCGGGTCACGGGGAGCCTGTGCCTATCTCAGGCGTCTATGGGCATTAAGGCAGGATACACCCTGGATGGAATGCCAACCCATCGCACGGCACACACACATTCATACACTAGGGACAATTTTCCAAGGTGTCAATCAACCTACCGTACATGTTTTTGGACCGGGAGGAAACCGGAGAACCCGGAGAAAAAACTCTGAGGCACGGGGAGAACATGCAAACTCCACACACACATGGCCGAGACGGGAATCGAACCCGGACCCTGGTGGTGTGAGGCGAACGTGCTAACCACTAAACCACCGTGCCTCGATATTTCACATTTTTAAAATTTTAGTTCAAAGCTGCAAAAATATTAATTCACATTCAATGCAGAGAATCTTAGTAAAATTTATATACATTCTTCAGCCTACTCAAAGTGTGCTGTCAAGAACATTTACTTATAAAACATTCACTTTCAACCCACGCCCGTTAGTCAAGTTTTATCCCCTTAGTCAAGTTACAAGCCCTTCATATGAAAAATGTTTGGTACTTCTTATCTAGACAATAGAACGTTGAAGAAAATAGTTTCCCCACAACATTCTTTCCATATAAAACCAGTAGAGGGCATTAAAACTCATATTATTTCTCCATTTTTAGTGTTTTTTTTATCCAGTATTATCTCTAGACCAGCATTTTTATAATAATACATCTTGCCTTTTATCGATTGTCATTACAGACATGATGTCAGTGTACCATTTATCATTTCTTTACCTCATATACGTTTTACCATTCATGTTTTTTTGGATTTTATACCACAGGGCTTTAGAGATTCTCCAGGAGATCAACTGCTCCCAGAGCCGTAGGAATAAATTCTCTGAGGTCGCCCTGCAGAAGCTGTTGAGTAACAAACTCTCCGTAAAATACAGCCTAACAGGACATCTCCTCTCCACTGATATCATTACCGACGGCTTTTATGATCCAGGACAGGTAAACACTTCCAGATTTTCCCTGAACAATCAAGTCATATGCATCATCTTCACTCTTACCCCCTTTATTACCTACCTGGGCTAGTCAAACTCCTAATCTAGTATGAATTAAAAGAAATGCCGCATTATAAGTGTGTTTACTTATAGCCCATGATCTGTGTATTTCTGGTATTGGGAATATGTATATTATCCTGTATATTTGTACATCATTGGCTTGAAGAAAAAACACTTTGTCTCAGTATATACACTGGATATTAAATACAATATTAAAGTGAGATATAAGTGAATTATTTCTTCTTTTACCTGATCATCCTTTTGTATGTTTGTGTTGTGAATCTCTTTAGTCTGACCTATTATTATCTGAAATCAGTTGCATCTGACTGACACCTTTGTGGCAAATAATAATAATAATAAATAGAAGCAGAATAATAAGAAAAAGATCCTCTATTCAGTTACTCTAATTATTATTGTACTTGTCTTTTCTCCCTTATAGACCAGAGAAGGTCACAAAGTCCCCGATCTTGAAGATCTAGCAAAGCAGGCCGTCAACCAGCGTCGAGCTGTCATTGCAGTTAATGGATCTCCTCCAGCTGAGTAAGTCCTGGCTAAAGGTTATGCCTTTGTTTTGAGTTTTAGTGCCTTCTATATAGATTGGTTACCTGCCTTACTACATGCTCTGTATGAATAGTAGTATAACAGGTACTGCATTCAACATTGTAACACTTGTGTTCCAAATATCAACCATTATATTTAGCTGGTATGTAAAATATGTAGGGAAATACCAGGGAGGTGGTTGTAGCCCAGTGGTTAACGTGTTGGGCTCTGGACCGGAAGATCACAGGTTCAAACGCTGCCATAGTGGGCCCTTGAGCAAGGCCCTTAGCCCTCAATTGCTCAGTTATAAGTCGCTCTGGATAAGGGTGTCTGCCAAATGCTGAAAATGTACCACAATACAATACATTTGATATTTATTAATGTCTCAATAATTATTGCCAAGCAATATATTATCGTATTATGGAACGTTTTTTGGGGCTTGCTGTTTGAAGAACAGCAAGTCTGAAGAAGTGTTTTTCTATGCAGAAGCTTTAAGATTTCTATTACGAGGAAATAAGGGTACTAAAACCTGCCCCAGTTTGCCACTACAACATGCACAACGGGAGGTCAGTGAAGTGCCAAATTTGGGGTGGAATAAATAAGTGACTTGCACTGAGCCTTGACCTCAACCTCAGTGAACATCTTTGGGATGAACCGGAATGTGCTTTAGATCTCGTAACTGACATCAGGGCCTGACCTCAGAACTGCTGAAACAGCAAATCCCCACATTCCCAGAAGAGTAAAGGTTATTGTAACAGCCAAAGCAGGTCTAAATTTGGAACGGAATGTTCAACAAGTGCATTGGGTGTGATGATCAGATGTCCACGAACCTTTTACAAAGTCTTACTGAAAGCATTATATTATATATATTATATATATATATATGTATATATACATTTGTGCTGGTTTATTGCTATATTTTCTCTGAATACCAATCATATTAATCCGAACCTATCGTTTGGCCAGGGTTTGTATTTATTTATTTTTTACTCATTACAGTTGCATCGATTTACAGCAAATAACCCATAGTTGAACTTTGTCCTGCACATTTGTCAAATTTAATGCATATTTACCAGCAGCCCTTGTTCCATTAGCAGGTCTCTTAGGCTCTTTTATGCTTACTTGTGTGTTATTTTGATTATTAAGCTCCCAATTACCAAAGAAAACAGCATTTATAACTTTCTTAGTGTCAAAAATTCCCTGGTGTTTCATAAATATTATACCTTTGTCCTGGGTTTTGTAAATGACATCACAATTCACTCCTATTGCCAGTAAATAATATTTATGATTCGGAGATTACAAGTAGCATATCATAGATGTTCTTGCACATTCTCTGGCATGGCGTTTACATTACATGGGCTGTGTGTTCTTTGAAAGTGTGACATAGATAAGCACGGGACAAAGTATATCATGAACAATCATGCAACGTTAAATTGTACGTTTTAGGGAGCAACTGAAACAGATAGAGAAGTAAATGATAAAGGTATTTTTTTTGTGATCGCAGGATTAAAATTGATTTAGCAGATAAGGAGCAGCGGGAGAACCTTACAGATACTAACCCCTCACCTGTGGCAAGCAACGGAACCACCAAAGCAGCTAGGTGTGTATGTGAAAATCATTTGCCTTTAATATGCATGGAACTCCCCATTAAAATCATGGCGCTCCGTATTACTGACTTACCTAATACAATCACGCCAATCAATCCACACTTGCCTTTCCTGATTTTTTTTTTTATTTAGTAAATCCAAAGGCAAAGCGGTGCAAGAGGATGAGAAACAGAAGCACGAGGACGAGTGCAAACCACAACAGGAAGCCGTAGCAGAAAAACCATGGACATTGCCATACGACGATCAGCTCAACAGTCTAATCGAAAAGACATTCAAATCTGTCCCGCCCTTACACGATGAGGTGGAAATGTACACTGCCCTCGCTAAGTAGGTTTTCACACACATCTTTATGCGGCTGAAATTTGTTATTGATGAGTAGTTGTGAATGTGTAGATAATATTTCCATTAGGTTGGTGTGTGATGCAATGGGGGGCCCAGTAGATATTGAGAAGCAACATGATTTTCTATGGGAGCTGCACCTGAGCGAGTTGAAGGTGGAGATTCAGTCAAACGTCCTTCCTATCGGCAAGATTAAAAAAGGAACCTATTACCACAGAGCCTTACTTTACAAGGTATTGACTCAGTCCTGTATTCCTTAGCAATGCTGTTTTGTTCATTACTTGTGGTTTTTGGCTCAGGCCGTGTATATTGATTTTATAGCAAGAGAATTGTAACATTTATATGAGAAAATAATGCTTAGTTATAGCTTTTTTTTAAAACCTAAATGACAGTATTAATCATGTAAGAATTTAACTACATCTGTGAACTGTGCCTTTTAGGTAATGGGTGATCTGCTCAGATATGCACCAAATCTTTTAAAATTATAATAAGATATTATATCTTAAACCATGAAAAGCATCCGACAACTATAGAATGTGTATATATTACTAACATTTCATATACATATATATATATATATATATATATATATATATATATATATATATATATATATAGCTATAAATAGGCTTAATGGTTAGTATGTTCGCTATGTTCCCTAAATTCGCCAGAGTCAGGGTTTGATTCCCACCTCCGCCATGTGTGTGTGTGGAGTTTGCATGTTCTTTGTGTGTGTGTGTGGTTTTTCTCCGGGTTCTCCGGTTTCCCCCCTGTCCAAATACATGGAGAGTATGTGTATATATATATATATATATATATATATATATATAAAATGATAATATAATAGTATAGTATTGATAGAAAATGATGCCATGGGCCAATCAGTCCTGTATTTGCATGCAGTACTCTTCTATGAAGTCATTAACACACTGTGGTCTACAGGTTTTGGCAGACAGGATTGGCTTGAGCTGTAGTCTGGTGAGAGGGCAATACAGTCGTGCTTGGAATGAGATTTTGCTCTCCTCCACTGCCACAAAACCTAATGGATTTAACCCTCAACTTCAGACTTACATCATCGATCTCATGCACAAACCCGGGACCCTTATGAAGAGTGGCATACCGGCTGCTGAGCAATACCAGAAAATCTAATCGAAGCACAATAATTCAGTGTTTACAGCAATTCACAATAATTCAATGTTAACGATTCATGTTATTCCATACTGAATCACGCTATTCCGTGTCAATCTGCCGATATGTCACTGTGAAGCTGACATAACCCGAATTAAACATTTTTGGTCTTAAAGTGGTGGTAAGCAATATTAGTAAATGTATTTAATCAGCCAAAACAGTGTATAAAATGTGTTTCTGTAGTTTCACCAAACTACAAAGCTATTAAAGTTATTAAAGCTATTGAAGTTAATTAAGTGACTGATATCTTTAAAGGCAAGTGTGAGATCATTTAGATACAAATTTTTTTTTCTATGCCCTGGACCCAACAGGTTTCCTTTACATGGTCTAGTGCACATGTGACAGGGCCGAATGTGACCCGCTACGCCATTTTATGTGGCCCGCAAGAGCTTAAAAGGTGTATATTTGTCTTAGAATAAGGCTATGCTGCTTTAAAGCCTGCACTGACAATAAACTACATCTCCAACAATGCATTAGACCAGGGATGGGAAAACTACGGCCAGGGGACCACATCCGGCCCCTTGGAGCTTTTAATCCGGCCCGCGGAAGATTGGTACGGGATTGTCCAAATCAAACTATATCATAATTATAACATTAATGCCTTTTATATGATTATGTTTGATATGTTTGTGTGGTGACCCGGCAACTCTAATACTGACAAATTTAAAAGTCAGTGTGGCCCCTGAGCCAAAAAGTTTGCCCACCCCTGCATTAGACAATGTTGGTCTCGAAGTGATGGCATCCCAACACTAGAGTGCAGTGTAACCCACATCAGCGTTTACCGAGGGCGATTTTTCCCACAAGCGGAATTGAGAAATTTCTACAAATTATCCCAAAATGTCCAGGAAGGAACCCCTGAACCTGGAATTGGACAATCAAAAAGTCTATAATAATAATAAAATAATAGCCTTTATTTGTCACATATACATTACAGCACAGTGAAATTTTTTCTTCGCATATCCCAGCTTGATGTTGGTAGCTGGTGTCAGAGCGCAGGGTATCAGCCATGAAACGGCGCCCCTGGAGCACAGAGGGTTAAGGGTCTTGCTCAAGGACCCAAGGGCGGCAGCTTGGCCATACCGGGGCCCGAACCCGGATCTTCCGATCAGCAGCCCAGCGCCTTAGACCACTGAGCTACACCCTCCCTGATGATGTTATGTTACCCCCCTCCCTGATGATGTTATGTGTTATGTGTTATGGTCCTATGTGTTATGGTCAGGGGGCCACAAACATTTTGGCCATTTGTTGTTTGCCTCCTGCTGGACATTTTTAGTTTAGTTCTCTTGTTTTAGCTGAAATTACCGAGCCATTGTTTTTAACGAAAATTATAAAAATATAAACGTATATTTATACAAATAAAGATATGCAGAAATTTAAATTTTTTACTTTAATTTTTTTTGGGTGAAGTCTCACATGGGGAGAAACAAAAGAAAGGACAATAAACGATCTTTTAAAAACTTGAAAAATGGTGTTTTCAAAGTCAAAGACAAAGTCAGTTTCGTCACAGCATGCTGCTAGTTTTCATTAACTTTGACCTACATGTATTATCAGCTATAAACTAGGTTTTAACCATTGGTTGCTGGGCGAGGGAGGGAATGTGGGTCAAGCAAGAGTGAAAACAACAATTCCGTTCTACCAAGTCCCATTCACTGAGTGTTAATTCCTCTCGGGCCCAGTGTAAAACTCTGCATGGAAACATGGCACGTCTCCTGGGACGACTTTCTTCAGTATTTTGTAATGCAGCTTCCACTCAGTCACTTTTGTCTAAGAGTCGGTCCGGGCTAAACAGAAACCTACGCACGGCAACATGTAAGTGACAACAACTTTTTCAACCGTTTACAAAATGAAACAGTGGTAGTCTAGTCTATTTGCTGTAATGTTTAGCGATTGTCTCGTTTTTATTACAGTCGGCCTGACAAAATGAAGGTGCGATCGTCAATACTATTGCCTCTTATCTTAAAAATGCACCTGATGACCCTAAGAGCAGGATGAATGAGCTGTAATAGATTATTTGATTTTTTTAAGTGCAAAGTTCCTTTAACAGGTGACAAGTCAATCAAAAATCATGGCCATGCATGGTATAAACTTTAAGGGCTGAAGTAAAAAAAAAAATTTACTCATACTAATATACTCTATTTATAAATTTGTTTTACATTTTTTTCCCTCATTAATATGCTTTATTCAAAACATTGGCTCATATATAAGTGTTTTTCATTCTAGGTTACAGGAAACAAAACCTATTCCATTTGATTTTAATTCACAAATTCAGGATATTAAGCACAATTTTATTTTATTTTATCTAGTTTTACCTGCTTTATCTTTTCTTGTATGTTTTTGTTGAACTTATCGCTTAACGCAACTGATTATAGGAACACGATGCAACAATACATCTCGATACAACATTACAATTGAATTAATAAATAAAAAAATTAAGCAATGGCGTTGGTTTATCATTTCATTTCACATCAAGGAAGAAAAACATCTGTACTATGTATGTGTTTACAGAAAGTCTGATACTATAAATTGCAATTCCATATAACCTAAGTAGTTACAGCAGTTTTCTTTGCAGATCTTCTTTCTCTGACACGCTACGATGAGTGTGTGGACTGGAAGAAGAAACTAACTCCAGAACAGTATGTAGTCACCAGAGAGAAAGGCACTGAGGTGGTAAGTGTGTGCTAAAGTATAGGCAGTGATATATAATACACTGATATAGTACCATGAGACATTTTCCGTGAATCTAGAGGCTTAAATGTACCATACATAAATAACTCTGGTCTGTTTCATTTTGCTTTTCTCCAAGCCGTTCAGTGGAATCTATCTGAACCATAATGATGTGGGAATGTACCACTGTGTCTGCTGTGATACACCACTCTTTAGGTAATACCAGTGGGGAAAAAACACTATAGTAATAACTATTACTTAATGTATGACACTAACATTAAACCAGTCTGAGCATGTAAACAGGATTTATGAGTTTAATTTAATTTATAGTCACACAACAATAAACGTAAGAAAATACTGTATTTATTCTATTTATATTAATGTAAGTGATTCATAGAAGTTTTTTTTTTATTGAAGCGGACAATGTATGCGGACAAAGTGAAGACAAATCACTGACAAATCCTTGCTCCGTCCTGATTCCTTATATATATATATATATATATATATATATATATATATATATCTATATATATCTATATATATATATATATATATACACACACACACACACACACACACACAATGTTGGGAAGGTTACAAATTACCTATTAACAGTAATTACCCTATTAACAATGTACTAAGTAGTGTAACTTTTCAATTAACTTTATAAATTTAATTAATTTGATTAAGTTTTTATTTGTCCACTAGGTGGCACTTTAAGTTAACGTTCGAAGAAAAAAAAGTTTTAAACCCTCGGAAAAACCCCTCGGGGGAAAAAATTAGGTTCTATATTTTATTTTCAAAATGAAACTGCAGCAGATTTGTATTCTTTTTGTATTCTTTTTTATTTAATTTACACATTTTTTCTCAGTGACATATATATATATATATCTATATATATATATATATATATATATATATATATACTCAGTGATATATATATATATATATATACTGTAGGTGTAGTATGTAATATTAGGCTGTAATAAATGGCAATAAATGGCCAACTAGTAAGTCTGTGTGCATACAGTAAGTTAAAACACACTGCAAAACTATTTGTTAGTTCTATTGTGGTTGAAGTGTGTCAGTGTGTATCATTTGTAATATATAATCTTACAGTAAAAATCTTTCTTCCCTCTCCCTCAGCTCTGAGTCTAAATACGACTCGGAAACGGGGTGGCCATCGTTTTTTGAAGCACATGGGACATGGGAGGGAGATGAGAGTCACGCCAACATTATCCGCAGACCTGATAACTCCTTCGGAAGCCCAGGAACAGAAGTCATCTGTAAACAGGCATGTGAATATAACAGGGATTATTATTTCTCAACTTTCATAACAATAAGAAGGAATAGTGTTCAATTAAATGATTCATTAATACAAAATAATTGAATAAATCCTTGTGGTGAGATACTAAGCTAGCACTAGTGCTAAGAGAGATAAATTCTTTCAGTGAAAAGATTAAACACGCAGGTTTTATACAGAATTAAATATCATCCTCTTTCTCATTTCAATTTGGGCAGTGCGACGCGCATCTTGGGCATGTGTTCGACGATGGCCCGGATCCAACAGGCCACAGATTCTGCATAAACAGTGCAGCTCTGAACTTCAAGCCCAGAGAAGTCTAATTCAGTCTTATACACATTTTTAATTTATAGTAGAAAACTGTGTCATCAATGTGCTAAAACCTGAGAATGATTGTGTGCTTCATACTGGTTCTTCTGTTCAGTCTATGTGTTCTATATATATATATATATATATATATATATATATATATATATATATATATATATATATATATACATTTTACCTTAGAGGTATTCAAAACTAATTTTAATCAATTTATTGTTATACTTTTTTTTTCACTATAAGTCCATCAGCACAAATATTTAGCTACACTTTAGAGAACCTTATGATTTTTTGTATCATACTACACAGCAGAGATGTATTTACAGATGGGAAAATGATGTATATTACAATAAAAGAGGATGGAATTATATTTACAACTGCTTCATTAAATGTATTTTACGGGCTGTGATCTGTAGGGTCCTAATTCATTAAATAAAGCAATTTGTCAAAGTAATATTACATTAATCTCTTGGTAAATTGTGTTACCCTGTTTCTATTATATATGTATGTGTGTGTGTGTGTGTGTGTGTGTGTGTTATACCAATATAGAGAACATGAAATGAATGAAAAACTTATAATAATATATATATACAGTGGCAAGAAAAAGGTATGTGAACCTTTTGGAATTTCATGGTTTTCTGAATAAATTTGTCATAAAATGTTATCTGATCTTCATCTAAAAATAATAACACCAAAAAATCCAATCTTTCTTGTCTTTATTGAACACACTCATTCAACATTCAAAATGGCAGTGGAAAAAGTAAGTGAAACCTTAGAATGAATAACTGGTTGACCCCCCCCCCCCCCTGGCAGCAATAACCTCAACCAGGCGCTTCCTGTAGCTGTGGATCAGACCTGCACATCGCTGAGGAGGAATTTTAGCCCATTCTGGCAGAACTGCTTTAGCTCGGTCATATTCTTTGGACGTCTCATGTGTATGGCCCTCTTCAAGTCAATCCATAGCATCTCTATTGGGTTGAGGTCTGGGCTCTGACTTGGCCACTCCAAAAGGCGGATTTTGTTTTTCTGAAGCCATTCTGTTGTGGACTTGCTCCGGTGTTTTGGGTCGTTGTCCTGTTGCATCACCCACTTTCTACACAGTTTCAGCTGATGTACAGACATTCTCACATTATCCTGAAGAATTGTCTGATATACTTGGGAATTCATCTTCCCCTCAATGATTGCAAGCCGGCCAGGCCCTGATGCAGCAAAGCAGGCCCAAATCATGATGCTTCCTCCACCATACTTTACAGTTGGGATGATGTTTTCATGACGATATGTCGTGCCCTTTCTACGCCAGATGTAGTGCTGTGTGTTTTTTCCAAATAGTTCAATCTTAGTTTCATCAGTCCACAAAACATTTTGCCAATACCGCTGTGGAGTGTCAATGTGCTCTTTTGCAAACTTAAGGCGTGCAGCAATGTTCTTTTTAGTAAGCAGCGGCTTCCTTCGCGGTGTCCTGCCGTGGATACCCTGCTTGTTCAGTGTTTTACGTATTGTAGACTCATGAACAGATATGTTAGCAAGTTCCAATGATGCCTTCAAATCTTTGGCTGTCATTCGGGGTTGTTTCTTTACCTCATTGATGAGTGTTCGTTGTGCTCTTGGTGTCATTTTGACGGGGCGCCCACTTCTAGGTAGAGTAGCAACAGTCCCAAATTGTCTCCATTTGTAGATTGTTTGCCGAACTGTAGACTGGTGAATTTCTAAAGTCTTTGAAATAACTTTGTAACCCTCGCCAGCTTCATGTAAATCAACAATTCTTGATCGTAGGTCCTCTGAAAGCTCTTTTTGGCGAGGCATGGCTCACATAATCATGTTCTTCTTGTGCAGAGCAAACTCCAAAGGTTTGAGGGGTTTTTATCAGTCAAAGTATCTGTAGTCCACACCTCCAAACTTATTATCTTAACAAGACTCCAGGTGTGCTAAAACCAATTAGCTCCAATTAGCTTTTTTGAGGTAATTAACTCAAGGTTTCACTTACTTTTTCCACTGCCATTTTGAATGTTGAATGATTGTGTTCAATAAAGACAAGTAAGATCGGATTTTTTTTGTGTTGTTATTGTCAATACATATATAATATGTATTATACGTATAATTTGTCAATACCAATGAATTAGATGAAGATCAGATAACATTTTATGACAAATTTATTCAGAAAACCATGAAATTCCAAAAAGGTTCACATACTTTTTTCTTGCCACTGTATAAAGGGGCAAGGTGGCTCACACCTTCAGGTTTGGGGTTTGATTCCCGTCTTGGTCATGTGTGTGTGGAGTTTGCATGTTTTCCCCTGCCTCCAGTTGGAGGAGGTTTTTACTCCGGGTTCTCCGGTTTTCCCCCGGTCCAAAAACATGCACGGTAGATTGATTGGCAAAAAATTGGAAAAATTGTCCCTAGTGTGTGAATGCGAGTGTGTGTGTGTGTGTGTGTGCGCCCTGGGATGAGTTGGCATTCCATCCAGGGTGTGTCTTGCCTTAATGCCCATAGACGCCTGAGATAGGCACAGACTCCCTGTGACCCGAGGGAAGATCGGATAAAGATGACTGGTAGAAGATGACTGAATATATATATATATATATATATATATATATATATATATCCTGCACAGAACATCTGTAGTTGGCAGGTCACAAGCTCAGTTGAAGCCTGGACCTCCTGAAGTCCACTACCTTCTCCGTAGTCTTGGTGGTGTTGAGATGTAGGTGGTTGAAGTCACACCATGCAACAAATCCTGGATTAGTCCTAAATCAGTTTCCTGTACTCCTCCTCTTGTCCACTTCTGATACAGGTACACAAACTGCAAAGGGCCAAGGGTCTGGCAGACCTGTACTCTCATGTGGGTGTAGCAGCACCCCTTTCCACGCTCTTTATCATGTGAGACGTCAGGGTCTGAAGTCATTCAGTTGTCCGGCGTGTGGTTTCTTTGTAAAATGGAATATCTTACAGAGCATTAAATTGGGGACGGTACCTCAGGCACTGTAGACTTTAGCTCTGACGCGTCTTTGCTTTGCAGCAGTTCTTTCCTTCAAAATGCAAACATGTAAGAATGTATATAAAACCTAGTCATGACCGTTCTAATGAATGTGTAACGAAAATGAAAATAATTGTTGTAGAGAAGTGTAACATTTCAAATGCGCTGTGATATAACAGTTTTGGGGGGTTTAAGGGCTGCCTTTTTTCCAGTAAATCTGTGTTAATGATAAACTCAGCATTTTGTTTACTTTGAGTATGTTGGGAAACACACAAACACACACACACACACACACACACACACACACACAGGCAACAGCAAACAGTAAAATCCAAATATCTTTCGGTGTTGTCGGGACAACATAGCGAGAAAACCTTTATTCTGTCACAAATGAGAAGGTGAACGATGCATACGAGCATGACGCGTGCGTGTGTGTATCTGTCTTTGGTGCTGTTGTTGGGTTTTAATCTCTGGGAATCTGTAGATGGAAGAAGGACTCGATACAAACCAAAGCCTAAACCAAATCAGGATAAAAAACCTGTTGAGGAGATCGTGCCGGCTCCGGACGTTAGAATCAACGAGGTACGATTTCAAATATTAGTCGTTTTTATCGTAAATAGTGCAATAGAAACCTCACACCATTACATGTCAATAAACGTATAAGTTTTGAACTATTGAGCTATGATTGCACGGTGTTACACGGGGCTACATGATTTATTTATTTAAATAATGCATTCTCTGAAAATCGAGCATACACTATCAAAGACTTAATGAAAGAAATTTCTCGGTCCTAGATAAGCGGACAGTGGTACTTGCTAAGTGTGGCTTCGAGGTGCAAATACCTTTTGGAGCACGGATATAAGGTGGAAGGAACCGTCATAACGATGAATGCACCGAGCTCGCCAAAAGACCCGATCCAAGTGAGCACCTTAACCAAAATGTGAGTACCTACAACAACAACAATAATAAAGTTTCACATAAGAAGTGTTATGACCTTTGTTATGGTCAGAGCTGAAGTTATATATATCCTGTTAATTATTTTAGGCGTTTAATACGCATTCTATCTTCTACTGTGTATAAAATATGGGTTGTGAGATGTGCATGTCGTTGCATTCCGTTTTTACTGCGCTTGACAACTTTTTTGAAATATGGGTTATATATATGAAAACATTTTTAGAAAAAAATTAATTAAGGTCGAGAATGTAATCGTTAGACTATTCAGTAAGTCTAAATATAAATACTAAAGTGTGTATTGCATTTGAGAAAATGATTCTTTCTGAAAAGCAGAATATTTTCTAAGCTTTTTCTTTCTTTCTTTCTTTCTTTCTTCCGTTAGCAATTTTCAGTGTTGGGAGATCAAACAGAAGTACAAGGCCACAAACACGCCTGGTCGCTTCCTTATAAATGGTAATGGATTGCAAAGTCGTTTTCGTCTTATAATATTCATGATTATTTATTTATTTTCTCATTTTCATTATAATGCAGGCACAAACATATATATATATATATATTTTTTTTTTTATTAAAGCTTTATGCTCAAGGTTCAGTCCTCAATTGTATACATACACAAAAAAAAAAAAAAAAAAACATTTGACCAAGGATAATTACACAATCATAAAAGTGTCTCCTAGGCAACAACGTGATTTTTAAGTAGGCAAGAAGAAATTTTTCCTTCTAGAAATGTACCTTAAATGAATAGGTTTAAATAAGTCTAATCAACATGGGCCTGGACAAATGTTATGCAAATGTATGTTTATGAGTTGAGTACATGGGTGTTGCAAACATCGTAATTTTGCCTCTTTTATATTTATTTATTTGTTTATTAATGCTCCAAGAGAAATTCGCACGCACTGCCCTAATTCGGTGTTAATAAAATTAGTGCAGTTAAAATGAATATTGTGTTACACACACACACACACACACACACACACACACCATATATATATAGATATATATATATATATATATATATATATATATATATATATATATAATATATATATATACAGTAGAACATTTATACATTCAATTATATCTTCTTGTGTGTATATCTTCTTTATACCTTTATATCTCATATATCTTGTACCTTTATCTATATATGATATATATATATATATATATATATATATATATATATATATATATATATAAAGTAAAAAATATGTATATACAAAAAGTAAAAATTTAAAAGTTTTTTTAAAGTAAAAAATATAATTTTACTTTATAAAAGTAAAGTAACTGATTACATTTGATTACTTTTTCATTTCTTTCATTTGACCACTAGAGGGCACTTTAAGTTAACATTCTATGAAAAAAAGTTTCACCCCCTCGGGAAAAAGAAATCGGTTCTATTTTTCGAAAAGAAACTGTTTCAGTTGAAAGTCATGCCGTCGTCGAAAGCGCTGATTTTCCATGCAATTGTTCATCTGTAACCCTGTTTGTCATCTTGAACATTTGAACTGTAATTTAATGACCCATTTTTTCTCAGTAACTGTGACGAATTACGAATTTATTTTGTAATTACATTACGTAACGCATGTAACTCGTCTAGTATAAAATATACTTGCACTTCTTTCTAAGTTGTACATTGAGTCTTTGTATCTTTACTCTAGCAAATCTACCAGCAAAGAACACTGATGTAATCATTGTAGACACGGACTACAGCTCTTACATGATTTTACTCTATAAGAAGATGGGCAAACTCACCATGAAACTTTATGGTATGTCCTGAAGTCATTCCTACCTAGAACAGCCTTTTTGTTGTTTATTTGTTTTTAACCTAATGCAAAAGTAAAGGTGTATAGTGTATAGTATATCGGTGCAGTACGTCGGTCATAAAAGCTTAACGAAATTCTATGCGTCATCCAGGACGCTCTCCAAAGATCTCTGATGACATTGTGGATAAATTCGAAGACATCGCAAAGAAACAAGGTCTGGGATTGGAAACCGTTTTCCAGTTTCCTGTTTACGGTAAGAATGTTTTCAGACTGTGAATAAGACGTGACTTGAGTTGCGTTGTTTTTCACTTGCTGTTTTGGGGTTTTTTGTTGCAGGGTTTTGTCAGTCAGTGGATAAAGATCACACACTTGGTAAGTCTTTTTCATCCGTTTAACAAGGTCTGGAAATGACTCTTCACTGTGGAAATTAATATTCCATCTGATATTCTCTATTCCAGTAATGGCCTGAGCAGAACCGTGTTTATGAGAGACTTTTTAAGTGTAATGTAGAAGAATTACACGGTGGAAAAAAAATAAAATAAAAATAATCGGACTTCATCATTTTTTTGTGTGGATCTTTTTCTTTTTTTTTTTTTAGCACCAAGGAAGTGCCTTTAAAGCCTTTAAAGCTCAGTAATATCGCAATGACTAGGTTATGTGACAAGAGGTAGTAAAAAAAGTCAGATACATAATGTGTGTTTTATGTATAAAATCTTTCTTCACACTTTTGCCCATATAGTTAAAAATCCAATTTTTAATGTTATATTATATATATATATATATATATATATATATATATATATATATATATATATATATTATATATATATATATATATATATATATAAAGAGAAAGTGAGATAGATATGAATAGATAGATAGATCGATCTTGTGAAATCGGAGAACCTTGAAAGCCATAAAAAAACAAAATATCACACACATTATAGTCTAAATTGTTTGTTTTTAATAATTCTGTATTTACAAAAGTTATATATATATATATATTTATGTACAGGAAGTCATTCAGAATATACCGATTCGAAAGTTATACATTAGATTTTGCAAGAATCATGTGCATCTTTCCTCTATTATGTATTTCCAGGCGAGTTGTCGTGCTCAGTCCCCTTAATGTACTTAAAGTCGATTTCAGAAGCAGGCAGGATCTGGACCTTAGTTTAGACACATCACACTGATATGTCATGATATTGTTAGGAACGGTGATAACTTTATTGATGTGAATATTTTGGTCGGAGATGGTTTAGTCAGTCATTAATGCTTTAACAACAAACGGTTCACTCAAACACACACACATACACACACAAATCTGCCAAATCTATATACACACACACACACACACACAGTCACGATTCCAATCCTGGTGAGCTATATAAATAAAAACAAATTACAACATACACGAAATGGACGAACGTACTGACACACCGGGCTTCTGTAGCCATATATTGTTATTGCAGTACGTTTTTGTTTTTACTTGAACAAATCTATTCCAGTATGAAAAATGCCCCTGAGCACAAAGCCAGCTACATGCGCTGGAGTGGAAGATCACGAGTAGCTTGCTACAGATCTCCGGCCTCGACCCTATTATTAAACAAGAAGGCTTACACACAGCAGGTCTTCTCCCCCTGCATTGGTACCTGATTTTACCGACTCCCTTGTAACTGAAATCTTTACCTGCGCACTCACAAATCTAGTTCAACATCTTCGCAGGTTATTATAACAGCTCACGAGGACTACATATGGAATGAGATGTTATAAACGCGCATAATCAGGTGTCCACAGACTTTAGTCCGTAGTGTGTATGATGTCTAGCTACTATGATAATTCCTCGCATTTCTGGTGCTAATACTTTATATGACCTAAGCATTTGTGTTGTGAAGCATAACCTGCTGCAATCAGAATCACAACAATAAGACTGAGGGGCACTGAATCTGAAGTTTGACTCTTTTAAATTCGAATCGGCGTGATCATGTGACTCTATTCAGAAATCCAATCGTAATTCAAGCTCTCTGCCTTAGTAAACATGACACGTTGCTAATGGAAGACTGGTGAAAATGGTGCATCCTGACCGTTAGCTAAAACAATATTCTGCTACGTGTGGACAATGACGGAATTGTAATACGTGAGGAGTTCAGGGCGGCTTGTGAATTGAATGTACTCCGGCTTTAATTGTCGTATTTAAACAAAGCTACTATCGATTCATCAGACCGATTTGACTAGTCATTTAATTTTGCAAGACCCCCCCCCCTCCCCTTTATAATTTAACAAACAAAACAAAAAATAAACAGCAAACGTACTTTTAAAACAGACCAACAACAATGACGGGGGGAACAAAATCATCCAACCAATGCAATTCTACGCCACTTTTTGCTTGCTGTCGGCAGTGCGTTGGGTTAAGCGCGGGCTGTTCTATAACGACAACGTGACGTTCGGTACAACCCGCCGAGGTCGGCTCATTTCTAACAAGGCAATTCGAATGTTTTTCCGATGGGGACGTACAACGTTCGGAAGTAAAAGGCAGTTTTACACGGTAATCTCCACCTCAGCTGTAGTGTTCGTGTGTTCGGCAGGAATTCCGCTACATTTCCCCAGAATTAGGAATCAGCAGCGCGCTCGCTTTACACTGAAAGATGGTGAATTTCATCAGTAAACATTTCTAAAAAGCATCTATTCTCTTCACTGATTAAAAGGAAGAGAGAGAGAGAGAGAAAGATCCTTGCCTGATCTTATAACAATACAGCCTTTATTTATTTATTTATGTAATTGCCATTCTTTTTCTCCGTAGCGGGAAATGTCACAATCCCATCCTGCGTCAAAAAGGCACAAACACTAGAGTTGTGGCGGATGTGTGTATTCCATTACCAGCTTCTTCTACACTGCTGTGATATTATTTAGCATATGTAACTTTTATATCTAGTGCCTCACACACACACACACACACACTCCTGTAGTACGAGGTGATGGGATATAATGATTAGAAATTTAAAAAACGAACCAAAAATAATGGAGGCAAAGTGAAAATGTTAGGGCACTATTCTTTACACTACACGTATTCTCGGTGTTAGCATGATGGACAAACGGGGAAAAAAAAGGTGGGGCTCCGGTCAGGGGTGTGCGATGTGACGTCACAAGATCGTGATAAATTACATCACTCTTGTTTTTGATTGGATATTCAAAGTCCGTTATCTAGCCAATGCTTGCTTTTTTTTCTTATTGGTAAATACATTAAGGAAAAAATGTTTATAGATGTGAGGAAAAACTAGAATTTTGGCCATATCGCACACCCCGTACCAGGTTGGCTAATGTCACACGGGGGCCATCATGTCTTTGTGATGGCGTGCAACGTGCTGGTTTTTCTCCGACGGTCTGCGGAAGCCCTTGGAGCAGAAGTCGCAGCGGTGAGGGTAATCCTTGGTGTGGATCGAGATGACGTGTCTCTTAAAGCCCGAGGCATCTCCCGTGCTGTAGTCGCAATACTGACACTGATACACCCGCCGTTCCCTGTGCACTTTGGCCAACACCTTTTTCCCTCCGTGAGCCCCGAGAACGAACGCCTTCTTCAGGCCTTTTTTGTCCGAGAACGCCGTCGTCGTCTGCTGCTGCTGCTGTTGCTGCTGCGTTTCTTTGGTGTGCACAGACAGGATGTGGCGGCTCAGCACGAAAGGGTCGCCTATCCTGAAGCTGCAGTGGCGACACTGGTGCAGTTTTTTGGCCTTGTGGGCGGCCGAGTGCTTTTTGAGCTCGGAGGGCCGGTGGAAACCTTTCCCGCACGTGGCGCACTTATGCGGGTATTCTTTCGTGTGAACGGAAATGACGTGGCGCTTCAGGTCGCTGGAGTTGGAGCTGCGGTGCTCGCAGTGCATGCACTGGTGGCTCTTGGCTTCTTCCTCGTGCGCCAGCGTGTGCTGCTGTAGCTCCTCGGGATCGGCGAATGTCTGGAAGCAGCGCTCACACTTGTGCGGCGTCTCCTTGCTGTGCTTCGTCTTGACGTGCGTCTTCAGGTTGGACGAGTCGGCCGATTTGTAGCTGCAGTACAGGCACAAGTAGGGCTTTTCGCCGGTGTGAGTCCTCATATGCTTCTTGAGCTCCGACGGGTGCCGGAAACCCTTGCCGCACTCCACGCAGATGTGAGGGAAGTTTTTGCTGTGGACGGCCAGCAAGTGGCGGTTAAGAAGTCCCTGCTCGGCCGTCTCGTAATCGCAGAACTTGCAGCTGTGCATTTTGGTGGCGGGGGGAGGAATCTGCAGCTTCGGCTCTCGGTAATGGTGCTGGAGCCGGTGGGAGAAGAGCGCCGCCTGCTGGTAGAACTCTTTGCCGCACACCTCGCACTCGAACGGTTCGCTCTTGCTGCTCAGCGTGTGGATCTCCATGTGGTTGTGCAGGCTGGCTTTCTTATTAGTAGTGAAGTCGCAGTCGGTGCACTGGTACTTCTTCTTGCTGATGGCGTCCTGGTGATGGTTCTTGGTGTGGCGCTTCAAGAAACCTCGCGATTTGAATTTCTTTCCGCACAACATACACGGGTACACGGTGAGAG
Source organism: Kryptopterus vitreolus (assembly GCA_030449085.1). Lineage (NCBI taxonomy): Eukaryota > Metazoa > Chordata > Actinopteri > Siluriformes > Siluridae > Kryptopterus > Kryptopterus vitreolus. Next base: position 12,804,458 of record JACRUU010000018.1, read on the forward strand.
GCTGTCCGTACGGGCCGATGATAATCGCTGGTGGGGGGAGAAAGAAAGGGACATTGGTTTAGTGCTGGAATTCCCAGTCACACAACAATACAACCAAACGCACACACGCATCGCTCATTTTCAAATGAAATTCCGCTTTGCTCCTACGTCTTGATGAGGTCCTTAATGTTGCTGCTGATGTTTGGTCGAAACACATACAGACGGAAAGCGTGAACATCGAGCATAGAGATCAATTCCGCAGTACCTGTCTGGATGTGTCGTGTCTCGGTGTGTTTCTTGTTCTTGGTTTTGATTCGCTGGTGGTTGAGTTTCTCCAGAATATCGGACTCTTCGACATGCAACACTGCGCTAGCTGCTCCATTTCTGTTCTCACAATTCTCTGCCTCTTGCCCACCTGAGAACACGGTTTACACAAGAAATGCTGTGTCGGTTGTGTGTATATATACATACATACACATACATACATATATAGGGTTGTTAACACTTACCACTTACATGTGATAGATTTTTTTTAATAACATTACACACAATATGTACACAAGTCTAAATGAGGCACGCTCTCTCTCTCTCTCTCTCATATATATATATATATATATATATATATATATATATAAAATTTGACAATATTTGAAATGACAATAAAAGCCTATTTGAATTGACATGCATTTTTAAAACGAATTTAAACATACCAAGTGTTTCCGTGCATACAGTGCTGATTGTTTTGGTTTCTAATTTGGAACTTACCATAAGCAGCTGCCCAAGCTACAGGCATGAAGTCCTTGCTAAGCGAGGTGTTGTCAAACGGACGCTGGTGATTGGCAGGCTCCTCGCCCCCCACCACCACCTCCATGTACACTTCATCCGTTATCTTAGCCACGTCTGCAAAGAAACGAGAACAGGTTTGCTCACTATTTACAGTAGCAGCTACAGAGTATTGTGGGGGGGAACTTTTTTTTTTGCTATATTATGTGCAAATATGCTTTAATTTCCTGATATCATCTAGATGTGCTTACTTGAAACAATGCAACTTTTCCTTACACCCACCCATATATACATATGTATTTATATAAACCACCGTGAAGAACAGAATCACTATGGGAGAAATGAATGCCATTTTAAAGCTGAAAACAGGGGCCAATACCCCCCCCTCCCCCAATATTGGTTGGGGATCAACCAATAAAAAAACTGCAATGCCCTTACAAAAAACAAATACACAAAGATCACAAAAGCACCAAACTAACAACCAGACATCTGATAATATAAATGTGAGTCTTAAGCAAAAAGACTGTTCTCACACTGTTCAAGGAAGGTTAATAGTAAAATAGAGGCAATACCACAAGATGCAAACTGCTCATTGACAAATTGATGCAAGCATGGCATTTGCTAAACTATAATAGTGTTATTTAGTTTTAAACTATTCGTACCAATATCTGTGCTTACCTAAAACAGTCTACAGACCTTTCACCTTGTATTCTATTGTCTGATCTCAAAATGAAAAGGCTTCAGTATGAAGCAAAAACCCAAAACTGGCCATGCTGTTCCAATACTTTCGCTGTACATAAAAACACAAGTCAGCATTGTCAGGACTCACTAATGTCTTCCTGATTCTGACTGGCTTCTGCCACAGGCATGAGGACCATTTTATCACCGAGTGCGGACGGATCCATCAACTCCACGTTTTCGTCCACGTCAATTTCGGCATCTCCAATGTCCACGGTGCCACCTGAAGAAATAACAAAGGAGCCTAAAGACCACTGAATGGAAACACTGGTATCCTCTAAAGCGGGGGTGTCAAACTCATTGTCGCCGGGGGCCACATCAGCATTATGGTCACTTTCCAAGGGCCAGTTGGAACTACAAGACAGTATATAGTCCCACAGAAAACGACATGGCCGGACACATTCGGCCTGCCGGCCTTGAGTTTGACACGTGTGCTCTAGGGATATTATCACCACTCTGATCCCAAGAATGCATTAGCGCCTGTCTTACCCAAGTCGTCATCTCCAGAATCAGCCTTCAGGATATAAACCTTAATGACCTCCTGCCCCTCATGGTCCTCCTTTTCCCCGTCGTCCTGCTCCTCTAAAGCGTCCTCGGCTGTTCCTTTACCGTCATCGTTTGACACAATCTTCTCGGGCTCTTCCACTGAGGAAAACATGGGACGACAGATAAGTACAGGTATATTAACACCTACTTACTTCACATGATCATAATGTCTTGAACGATGAACAGTTTGGCATTGTGAGCGTTTATTTTGGAAAGCATTAAAGTATTTACGGGTTAAAACATGAATGCTTGTGACGACTCACAGGAAATCATGAGGTAGTTTTCACACCCGTCAGGGTCCTCCTGCACCTGAGAGGAATTGAGCACGTCCTCCAGAGCGATCCCCGGCGACATCACGCATGTTCCGACAGTGATTGTGCCTAGGCCTTCTTCATCCTCCTCCTCATCGTCGTCCTGGACATACTCGGCCACAACGTCTCCCATGGCATCCTGGATAACCAGTTCATCCGGGGAAAAGCCATGAACTGCTATCCCATCATCCTCCACTCCAGAGACCAGCACGGTTTCATGCAGTTCCACTGCTACCTCATCCTCCTCGGCTTCACCATCCCCACCTGAGACACACACACACACAGGTCAGATGCTACTGTTTGCTTGTTAACCTTTGAATTAGGTGTAATGCAGTGAGCTGCTGGAACAGAAAAGCACTTTATCTAAAATACATCTAATAGTGGAAGAGGTAGATAAAGTGTGGAACAGGTTCTTTTTCTTAACATACAAACAATAGTCCGTATTTACCTGACCCATGGAAGATGATGTTGGGCTGGTGGGAATGAGACAGGGTCGTCACATCTTCATCCATCGACCCCCTTGGTCATTGGCATAATATTTTAAGTCCTGCCGACGTACAACAACAAAGAAAATACAACAATAAAATCAGTATAAAACAAAAGCTTTTGGTGGGGGTAGCTCATGGTTAAAGAACTGAGACCAGAAGGCAAAAAGGTTCAAATCTCAGCACCACTTCTGGGCCCATGACCCTTAACTGCTTAGTTGCAAGTTTTGCTGGATAAGAGCATCTGGCAAATGAGGTAAATGTGTTAAACCACCTACAAAATCTGACCAATAATAATAATAATAATAATAATAATGGGAGTAACAGGACAAATCACTATTTTACTATGACATAGTGGCTTGCTTTGATTGTTTGTGTTTATTTATATATCACTTCACAAAGGACAAGACCATGACATATATTTATATATATGCATACATACATGTACACACACATACATTTTTATATAAAATCCCTTTACTTTTTGTCTTCCCCTCGTGTGTGTGTGTGTGTGTGTGTGTGTGTGTGTGTGTGTGTGTATGCATGCATGCATGTATGTATGTATGTATGTGTATATATATAAAAATGTGTGCAGATACACTGGATTTAACTAAGCAAAAAGGTAATTGGATAATCACTGCACTGAATGATGTTTCAGCTGGCAACAAGTTATTTAAGTGAGTAGTTTCTCATTTCTGAAACAACTCATCCTGTGGTTGTGGAAAAAAATGTGAACTCTTGTTTCAGAAGGGTCATATTATTGACATGCATCGATCAAAGTAAACATGTATGAAGATTGTTACAACTACTAAATTTAAGTTAAGAGCTGTCCAACACATAATTAAAAACTGGAAGAACAGTGAGTGTGAAAACATCATCTTAAGGGAAGAAATGTGATCGAAAAAAAATATATCGAAGGATCGTGATCGTTATCACTTTAAACGTTTGTTGAAATCGAATCGTACAAAACAAGCAACAGTAGAACTCACGACTATGGTTTAATATTGAAAGTAAGATCATTTCACAACATGCATAATGTGAAGGAAAATAAAGAAATTAAAATACATTTTCCCTTTTATAGACTCTTCGTCGTGGAGAAAAAGAGTTCAAACAGAAGGGCGTGACCCATCTGTGACGTATCCACAGGAGCAAACATGGCTGCCCCAGGTTGTTTTTCTTCCATACCCGTATTGCTAAAAAGCCTCGAGGATTGGTTAGTACTGCTAATCTCACGCAAGACGTTCTGATAGACATGACCAAGTAGCCAATAATATTGGAAACCCCGGACTGACTAGCCAATCAAAACCTAGGAGGCGGTGTTTAACGGAATATGGGTGAATCCGCCCATATTATGCTGGCCGCCATATTGGATTAATAAAAATGATCAATAAACGTGGTAAAAACGTTATTTAAAACCAGAATACCATTTTGCAATGCTTATTTTTTGGTCTTTTCATGAATTAAAACGAAGTCTTGAAGTCTTTTTTTCGACTTCGGTTGTGTGCTTGCACTCGCGGCCTAGATGAGGCCTCCGGAGGCCTTTGACTGGATGCTAGTCGAAGGCCTAGCTTTCAGAACGCGCCTAATCCTAAAACCTGTCCAAACACGAGAAAATGTCTAAACCCACTCGCCGCTACGAAGCAGCCTTGCAGCCGGAGCGCAAAAGAGTGCACGGCGGCCGATGGAAGTGCTTAGCGTGTATGGTTGTGCAGCGGCCTACCTTTTTCCCCACACGCCGCCTCCAGGCCGTAAACGCTTTCCCCAGACTCGGGCAGAGCTCAGGCGGGGAGTTTGTGTGAGCAGGGCGGGCCAGTGCGGCGCTGGGAGGGCGGGGCCGAACTCAGCACTCACACCGCTGTCAGGGGCTAACGGCGTAGCATTTATTATAGACACGGCGCGTTATTAGCGCTCATCCTGTACTCCAGAAAATATACTGTCACCCCACACATCAATAGAACAAAACAAAACAAAAATACACGTATAACGCATTATTGTACACAATGTACATCTCCGAGGCCCTGAGAGGGAGGGGCCTAGCATTCCCGAACAAAAGGCCAAATCCGGATATAAAAAGATTTAAGTGTAAAAACAAACAACAAAAGAATCTCTCTTAATATGTGTATCTGTCATTTCTAACACATTGTATATTATATAAGGTTTCCTTTTAAAATATGACACAAAGAGATTTGATGAGAAAAGTCTTGTTAGGGTAAACACAACGCAAGATTCCACTTACAGACATTTATATATATATATATATATATACACACACACACACACACACACACACAAACACATACACACTCATTGCTAGCCAGGCCAACAGCCCAGTTAATGTTAAAAAAAAGCAGAGATAAACATTACCCGAAGAAGAAAAAAGAAAGATTATAATTATTTCTTTATTTTGACGATAACTAGGTTAGCAGGCTATCAGGACATCTTGGGTTATTAATCAGTATGAATCCCAGTCTAACTAGCATGGTCCAATTAGCATTATCATATGACGATATGTCATTTTCAGGAGAAAAACAGCACTAACCATGCCTCCACACGCTCCTATCTTTTAGTTGAAAAACATCGATATTAATAATATCAAGTGATTAGCTATAGAGCTGTTCGTGTATACTGAATCATTAAACTAAACTAGGCTCCATCTGAAAACCTCTTCCAGAGACTGGAATATAAAAGCCATATAAATGGAATATAAAGCTCCAAAGTTTTTACTTCGGTACATCAATAGATTTTCCACCTTTGTCTGTACATCTGTTTGACATCTGGAATGTACAGACTTGACAATGACTTATGTTTATGCGCAAACGCACACATTGCTCAAACTACTCGAACGCACACAAATGTCAAAACACAAAAGTTCAGGTAGCAACGAAAGTGGGGTCCCACAAAAACAGCAACGTTTTGATCCAAAGTGTTTTTATTAGTAACCAGTGAAATATGTTGACAATTTCGTTGTTTTTCAGCAAACCCAGAGAAATACGGCTTTCTTCCCATATTGCAGTGTAAATGAAAAATCAGTCCTGCCTTTGGGATTTAGTTTATTTTAAAATACAGGTGATGAGGTGCTGATGTCTGTGCAGCTCCAACCTCGGCACTACTGTGAAAACGGGTTGATGTTCAGCCATATGGTGCCACAACACTATCCTCTTATTCCGACTGTAAAATCCTCAATCATCATCCACTGTGGGCGTGATGGTCACTCCTCTCCTGATTTGGCCCCAGCCGATTAGACTAAAGAAAAGTAAGCAAAACAAATGGAAAAGAAAGTTACGATGACATTATGATGATAATGTACTTGCTCTCCTCTATACAACAATATTGGAAAAAATAAAAATAATCACAATTATCAAAAAGTGTTCATAATTTGCATACCGCCAATGTTTCTCCACTCTGCGACTCAGAGCAATCTTCTCGCCCACCTCTGTGCACACAGGATTAGTGAGCACAATTTTGGCCAAATCTGCTTTCACTGCACTCACACGGCCTCCCGTTGACAAGGATCCAATGTTCACCATCAACACCTCGTTTTTCGAAAGCTTCTGGACCTAAAATGCAAATGAAAACAATTAACCATTATAAGCCATTACTCCCCTTCCACTCCCCCCAGGGCTTATAGAATAGAATCAAACAGAATAGCTGTAATTTGTCACATGTAAATTATAGCATAGTGAAATTCTTTCTTCGCACATCCCTGCTACTTTAGAAACTAGGCTCAGCCACGATACAGTGCCTGTGGACAACAGATGGTTAAGGGCCTTACTCAAAGACCAAAGAGTAGCAGCTTGGTGATACCGGGATTTGAACCCTTAACCACTGAGCTACCCCCTCATTCCTCCCACCTTATGATTAACATAGAAGCTTATATAATATGATACAATATGTTCATATATAAAACAATGACTAACTGCATTCGTCTATAAATCAGAGTCTATGTAAAGTAGAGCAAAAATCCCATTTACTTTTGCTGCTTTCTTGTCACCCTCGGTGCGGACTCCCAGCAGCCTCCTCAAAAGGAAGTAGGAGATCTCGAGCTCGGTGAAAATCTCGGGCAGCGCGTCCACGGCGCCGAGGACCTGGCCGACCATGCGGTCCGCTCTGCATAGCGTCGGGTCGATTTTAGTTCCCACACCTGCGTTACAGTAAAATTTACAATCAACTCTATCTCCTCAATTTGCCACAAAATAAACCGGAAACCAAAAGAAACATCTACATAATTATTTTAGATATATAATATAATATCTGCAATTACAACGGGGGCAAACCTATTGCAAACGTAAATACTAACTACATATACATGTTAAATCATAGAACACTTTAAATACAAATTCGTAATGAATTCTCACTCACACACACACACACACACACACACACACACACACACTTACCGATAAGGCCACCGGGTGCAGCGTATTGGAGGTCATTGTGCTCGGCGAACAGTGAGACGATCTTGGAGAAAATCGGCTTGCACATGAGCTTCCCTTCATGGTCTTTCGAAACAATACCGGGGCGGACTTCGAGCTCCTGTCCCACCTTAGGGGAAAAAAAATGTGAAGCATAAAATATAAATAAACAAGAATTACAACAATCTTAAGATGGCACCAAATGAACTCAAATGTGATCTCAGCTTTATCAATGTGTGGACTGACGATATTTATTTAAAACCATTTTTAAAAAATGCGTTTTTAAACCCTAAATGGGGACAAAAAAAAAAAAAAAAAAAAACACACTAAAAATTTACTAATTGTGTCTAAGCTTAAATTGACAACTTACAGAATAAATGTGTTACAATTACTTTCTGCAAATAAATGCACTTTACAGAATAATAACTATTTGTAGAATCTGGCATGTACAATACTAAGAAAATACCATGGACATTATAGAGTCTTCACCATTTGTTAAACTTCATGTTTCTATAGAAAATTCCAAATGACAGATCCGTACTGTAAAACCTACATCACCAGGACGCAAATTGTAATAAAAGGCTTTTTGAAGTGCATTACGAGAGCTCACCTTCAGCACTCCTTTCAGAATACTGCCTCCAGCTACTCCGCCTTTCAGATCATCCACCTCACACCCAGGCTTATTCACATCAAATGATCTAATTACTGCCAGAAAAGAGAAAAGGTCAAAAACAAAGAAAAAAACCCTCGATTAAATAATAAATACAACTCTGAATGAAAAGCAACATTTACCGATAAGCCTAGGTTCGGAGGTGAAGTCTCGCAGGGGCACAGGGATTTCCTTAACGATGTATTCGCACACCACCTCGATGTTGTACTTCAACTGAGCCGAGATGGGTATGATGGGGGCGCCTTCTGCGACTGTGCCTGCAACGGGAAGAGAAAAGGGTAATTTATATCATTAAATACACCGCAGTAGTTTCTGGAACTCATAAATAATGCACAGCAAATACAGACATTTACACACACACACACACACACACACTGATAGCCAGACCAACCCCCCCCTCAGTTAATGTCCAAATGCAGAGATAAACAGTGCCCCTGTTATTGACTGATTAACATGTTTGTGTGATCACATGACCACTGTGTAAATAACTGAAATTACTTGAAAAGCAAGACAAGCGAAAAAAAACATCATTCTGCAATCATTAAATATTAATTTACGTGTGTAAATTAATTTGTGTGTGTGTGAGACCCGTCTTGTTTTTTTAGCATTACTATTTAATAAAGGAAGCAATTTTCTAGCCCATTACTTAATTCATTGCTGGATCAATCAATTGAATTGATTAATTTGAGGTTATGTTTCATGTCGATGCAGAAAAACTTTTTCTAATTTTCCTTTTATTTTGGCACAGTGAGCTTCCGTAGTCTCTGCACCTCCCGCCCTGCGTTACACTTGAAAAATACGAAATACAACATGGCGCCGCGCTCTGACGAATCCCAAGAGCTCATTTCCAAGAGGGGCGCGGTTTAATCATTCATATGGAAATGGTTCGGGTTTGCAACTTCAGAAGTTCAACAAACCAAAGCGCCGATGTAAACAGCAGCCCCAAAACACCGGTTATAAACGGGTACAAATAGAGGACACGTCGACCAGCTCTAATAAATAAATAAAAACAATAATTTCAGAACTATAAAATCACAAAGCTAGCAAAGGAATTAATAAACTATACAAGAAGGGTCGTTTTATAAATTCAGACTTTAAACAGGTGCATGAATAATTAAAGGCTGAACTCACCCTGAACAAAAGCCAGAATCTGCTCATACTGCTCTTTGGCTTGACTCTCTTTCACCAAGTCGATTTTATTCTGCAGAATCAGGATGTGCTTTAGCTTCATGATCTCAATCGCAGCAAGATGTTCTGACGTCTGAGGCTGAGGGCACGACTCGTTACCGGCTAAAACAACAGGATGGGAGATAAAAGTTTTAAGAGGAATTTTAAGGGGATTGGGGGGGGGGGGGGGGGGGGGGGGGGGGGGAGGGGGGGGGGGGGAAACAGCACAGCACAAAAACAAGTATATGCACATCAGGAAAAGAAAAATAGAAAATTGTCTGTAAGCTAATGTCAACCACTTTGAGCATCTCTTATAATTGTAAAGGCCAAAGGTAAATTGTAGTAATATCATAATGTCTCAAATTTTGTATTGAAATATTTATAAAAAATTTTCTTTTCCTGAAGTGTGTATACATTTATCTTGCACACAAATTTCATTAGTTCACTACAATGACAAAGTCTCCATCCACCAGCCACACACACCACACACACACACACACACACACACACACACACACACACACACACACACACACACACACACAACTTGAATACCAATGAAATTTGATAACAAACCCAGTATAGCAAACACCCACCAATCAGAAGGAGTGCAGCATCCATGACAGCCGCACCGTTCAACATGGTGGCCATCAAAATGTCGTGTCCCGGGCAATCGACGAAGGACACGTGTCTACGGGGGAGGGAAATCGCAATGAGATATAAATGTATAAAAGGCAACAAATAAAAGCCAACCCACCAATTAAAACAATTAAAAAAAAAAAAAAAAAAAAAAAAAAAAAAAAAATACAACCTACAAATTATCTGTAATTTATTGCCAATAACTTAAACACACCAGAACATTTACCTGACTAGTTTGAAGTTGCCTTTTGTGCCAGGAATGTCTGTAGGAAACTCATCAGGAGTACTGCTTCCACATGACCTGTAACAATCAGGCCTCGGGCAGCTGGGGTCATCCAGCTTATACACCTGACAAAGGAGTGCACACTTTTAGCGCATGAAAACATGGGGTAAAATAGAATAAAATGTAATTTACATAAAAAAGGGGGGGGGGCTAAAATAATTTTATATTGTATTATAGAAAGCATCTGTATCGGTTTAGTGATACTGCATCAAGGACCAGATTCATACGGGAAGCAAACGTGATCTAAACCAAAGTTTTGTTTTGTTTTTTAATTAATGAACGCTTAACAACTGGTTCATTTCATTAATGCACTACACACAAACAAAAATTAAATGACCCTAACACACCATGAAGAACTAATCTAGTCTATAATGACATTCACCGGTCCTTACGACAAGTAAATGACAGTGAGAAACCTGATGAGGCATCATCCTTATATTCAATAACATCACTGTGCTGGACCATCATTCAAACCTCCCATGCAAACTAGGCAGCTCCGACCTCTCCCACCTTACCTTAGCGTTAGCATAACCCAACTTTATGGTAATGTTTCTCTCGAGCTCGTTTTTGAATCGGACAGTGTGCACACCGGATATGGCCTTCACCACCGTTGACTTCCCGTGAGCCACATGGCCAATAGTTCCTGCAACAACAGCAGCGATATTTATTTTCAGAAGTTGTCCAGTACTGAACAAGGTACAGGACAAAACTATCACCCCAAAACACTTTAAAGCTACATGATGTGTACGATTACACAGGGATAATAAACATGTTCGGGAACATTTCAATGAACAATCAAAGAAGGACAAATAACAATATGTATCATTATGACAATGATATTTTAATCGTATCATTTGGTGTGCAAGTTTAAAAGATTAAGTATGAAGAAGAAGAAAAAAAAAAAAAAAAGAATACAACGCACAACAACCAGACCTAAAAACCACAGCCACACCCTCTCTAGTAAGTTGTAATTGCCAATTACAATTCTTTCTAATGGACACAAATAATCCATTGTGTGCTCAAAGATTTTAGCGCATGTTTGTGTATTTTAGTGCATGATCTAAATTCGCTTTATGAAATATAAAGCTCATCATTGATGACAGAAGCCAAATGAGAATCCATCACAACCAAAGGCCAGTGGTGGCTCTGGCTAAGCTCTCACCACTGGGCCCTTAACCTCTCATGTGCTCCAGGGGCCTGAGTCATTACTGAGCATGCACTCAGATTTAAACTGTGCCCATCTTTATCATCACATTAAATCTCAACGTCTAAATAAGCGTTTTACTCCGCTATACTCTGTTGCATAGGAATAAAACTCCTTCGTCTTACAGGATGTCAAATTCTTATTAAAAAAATTAAAATAATGACAGACAGGCTGCAAAAAAAAAACAACAAAAACAGACAATCCACACACAATGACCTGCTTTTATTGTACATTTTTAAGACCCAGTTCACCAACCTATGTTGATGGTTGCTTGCCGGCTAATGATCTCTGGAGAGAGTGGCGTCAGTGTGCTCACATCCTGAAACGAGAGAAAGAGAACACAATTCAATTATAGATTTTAGCGCTTCGTAAGTTTAGTGTTATTCGACTGAAAACTCATTTCCTTTTGGAAAAAAAGCTTTCTGAAAAGAAAATACGTAAAGAAGCGCATAAAACATATACAAATGACATGCCAGAATTATACTAATGAATTATACAGTGTATAAACGTAAGCACGTTTATATCAGGTTGATTATACCTGGAGTGTGTGATTAAATGTTGTGATGGGAGGAAAACTGGGACAGAAGTCCTAAATGATAAAAAAACCTATGTATTCATGTACTTACAATAAGGTCCATTCCTTACGAACACTACCATTTATACTATATATTTAACTACCTGCAGGTATTATATAACACCCTTATTACTTTCTCTATGTATATAAAAGGCAGTGTCTAGATAAAATAACAAAATGAATGTTTTGTGTCTTTTAGGGTTTTTTCCTCGAGGAAAGTCAGTCATGTGCTGGTGTAGAACTGAGGAAGCTAACCGGCTACATCCAGACGGCGCTCAGAGACCCTCGAACACGCTTTCACTCGGCACAAAGACAATGTATAAAGTCAGAAATGCGTTTTTATTTCATTGACAGGGAATATTATAAGTACTCACTAGTGTGCTGAGGTCTTGTTTAGCCAAATGAGGCTGGCCCAGCGTTACTCCGGACTCATCACCCGCCATCTTGAATGAAAAGAAAATGGAAGCGTGCCCACACAACGCCTGCTTGTTTTACACGGCAAAGAATAAAATACAATGTGCATACACATACACACACACACACATATATATATATATATATATATATATATATATATATATATATATATATATATATATATATATATATATATATATATATATATAAATAAAGGAATACGATGTCAAATGTTAACCGTAAACCAAGGAGGAAAACTCTTTAGACGTGCGGTGATGTAAACATGTTAAGAGACGCCTAAAGAACACGAGTTAATAAATACCGGCACATAGGCACATGGATGATGCAATATGGAAAATCTCCGGAGGAAACATGTGTTCCGTTAAAAAATAACAACAGAAATGACGCCTAGTCGGCCTTTATGTAACCACGAAGTGTTTTTTTATAATAAAGCGAATTCATGAATCCAGTAGAATTTCCATGTGGTATATATATATATATATATTTTTACCTGTACGAGCTTTATTTCCGCCCAAACGCGATAAAAGCTGGAGCCGACAGTTAAACGGGGTCCGTCGCGTACGATAACGTCATTGGTTTTGTAGTTTTCTTGGACGTCTGTTCTCTATAGCTACCGTTTCTGTCACTACTATTTCATTCATTCATTTTCTACCGCTTTATCCGATCTCTCGGGTCACGGGGAGTCTGTGCCTATCTCAGGCGTCTATGGGCACCAAGGCAGGATACACCCTGGATGGAATGCCAACCCATCGCAGGGCACACACACACACACACTCACAAACACACACACACATTCATACACTAGGGACGATTTTCCAAGGTGCCAATCAACCTACCGTGCATGTTTTTGGACCGGGAGGAAACCGGAGAACCCGGAGAAAAACCTCCTTGAGGCACGGGGAGAACATGCAAACTCCACACACACATACCGAGACGGGAATCGAACCCGGATCCTGGCGGTGTGAGGCGAATGTGCTAACCACTACGCCACCATGCCTCTCACTACTATTTCATTGTTCACATTTTTAAAGAAAGCTTTTTTCTTTGTCACATATATGTAAACAAGTAAAAAAAACATGGAGTAAACATGGAAAAAGAAGAATAATAAAATAATAAAAAGAAAAATCGAAATTAGTGTGTACAAAAGAAATAGCAAAGCCCATACATCATTTTGAAGAGTAACGTGTGATTGTGTGTACTGTTTATATATATTTTAATGTATATCTTGCACCTTAAAAATGTTTGCATGTATTTCAACATATATCTGTATATTAGCATTTCATGGTTAAGATTTTTTATTCAGGTGTCATTCAGATCAATACAAGATATATTCACTTGGTTTAATATACATATCTATATTTATATACTTATTTATGTCACAGTTGGTACCTCGATAGAAAAAACTTTCTGACTGATTTCATGTACAAACCTTGATGAAAGGGAAAAGAAACGATATTTCGATTCCTCTGTATGTTTGCACATATGGAAGCATTGTCAAATAAAAACACCTTGAAACTAGTTCTGATCCATTTATTCATTTTGACAAATTACCTTTTAGAAGTTAAGCACAAAACGTATATCGTGAGTACATCTAATCACTTATGAACGACTTGTTTTTGAATATACCGATTTGCTAAGATACATCCAATGCATGATAGAAATGCAGTATAAAGGGATAAAACATATAAAAAATACAACATAAGCACACAGAAGTAGATCGTGGCAATCAGATATTGACTTTTATAACGATTGAGCTAAAGCTGTCTTTTTTGACAGAAATAAATTACACCAAAACTCCCATTTTACTCAGAGACAGCCCAGAGTGCATAAACAGTGTCGTGTAAAAGCTACTGAAGAACTCCTTTAGTACTTATAATGTGACTTGTTCTGGTCTACATGACCCCTGGACTGTGTCAGTCACTAGATACATTAAGAGGACTATTTGTTTTGTTATTTTGTTATGTATATTTGCACAAGTTTTGCAAGATGAAGCACGATCTATAACTTTTAACTTCATTAGCTTTTGTAATACTACCCATACTGCCCATGGCAGACACATTTACCCTATATACAGATATGCATGGCTAAAGATTCACCAGAAAGAGAAAATACACAAAACAACTCTATAGGATTGTGTAACATTGCCCCATAGTGGACACACCAGGGATTGGACGTTGACAAAGTAAACTGTGTAATTCTGCACCCTATTGGTCACACTAGGGATATACTTTATGGGTTTTTGAACACTGCCCCTTCGTGGATACTTCAGAAATAGAAAATGTATAATAAAACTGTGTGTGTGTGTGTGTGTGTGTGTGTGTGTGTGTGTGTGTAGTAATGCCCCTTAGTGGACAAAATATAAATAGATATCTAGTGGACACATCAGGAATAGCACGTTTACAGAGATATACATTAGCCTTTTATTAATAATAATAATAATAATAATAATAATAATAATAATAATAATATTAATAATACCAACAGTAAATACCCATTGTAAAATTGTTTACGCCTGTAAATCAGTTTTTGCAGTGAAAAGATGTATGTATTAGAATGAGCGCAGTAATATAAACCGCCGATGTATGTGACTTGCAACAACAGCAAATATTGTCAGAGATGCTATGTATATATATATATATATATATATATATATATATATATATATATATATATATATATATATATATATATAATATATATATATGATCGTCTTCAGTCAGTCAAAGCCTGATCGGCCGCCCCAGCAACACCACGTCTCCCCAGCCAATCACATGTCGCTTATTGGCACTGCGCAATTAATAATCATGATTGCCTGTCAATAACCCCAACACCTACCCCCTACCCCTGCCCCCCCCCCTCCCCCTTAAAAAAAGCCCCCTTGGGTTTCCTAGAGTTTCTCAATGTCGTCCTGCAGGGCATTCTATTCTGCACTCCAACACCTCCACATCCGGCCGGCCGGATCTTCTTCTTCTGCAGGAAATGACGTCAGTGCAGACAATAATATGGCCTCTAGAATGGCAGGAAAGGCTGTAAGGCAATCATAATGTTGCGCTTTCGGCAGAATCGCGCTGCTTTGTTGCCACGCAGAGCCGCGCACCGACGATCATGATCTGTTTTTTCCCACGTCCAGACTTTTCCGACCACTGAGACAAACTAACCGCTGGCCCTCCATGTCAGAAGGATTGCGGGCTCCGTGGTCGAAGCGGGGTTGTGTGGAGTCGCATCGCCGAGGTATTTAAACCTCTATAACGCGTCAGGAATCATAGTAACGCTGTAGACCGGGTGGGGGGTGTAGTGACGTCATAATGCTTCATGTCGTAGGACCGAAAGCGGTTTAGGTGTGAAACTGTTAAAACTGATCACTAACAACAGCGCGGATAATGTCTTTTACCTGCTGGTTTACAGTGTAACAGTCAACAACAGTCTCTCTCTCTCTCTCTCTCTCTCTCTCTCTCTCTCTCTCTCTCTCTCTCTCTCTCTCTCTCTCTCTCTCTCTCTCTCCATTTCTCTATCTCTTTCTGTATCTCTCACTTTTTCTGTCTGTCTATTTCTGTTTCACTTTCTGACTGTTTGTTTGACTGTGTCTATCTTTCTCTCAGTTCTTTCTCTCTTTCTCTGTCTGTTTCTCACTTTATCTGTCTGTCTGTCTGTCTGTTTCTCTTTCTGACTGTCATTCTGTCAATTTCGGTGTGTGTCTATTTCTGTCTCCCTCTCTCCTTCTCTCTGTCTGAGTGTGTCTCTCTGTCTATTTCTGTCTGTCTCTCAATCTCTGTCTTTC
>JACRUU010000018.1:12822964-12830464 GCA_030449085.1 Kryptopterus vitreolus
TATTTCTGTCTGTATATTTCTCTTTCTCTTTCTGTCTCTCTCTCTCTCTCTCTCTCTCTCTCTCTCTGTATATATATATATATATATATATATATATATATATATCTATATCTGTTGTCCTCTGTCTGTCTTGCGCCCTCTCTCTTTCTCTGCCTCTCTCACACTATCTCATTTTCTTTGTTTGTCTCTATCTCTTTGTCTCTCTGCCTTTCTCACTATGTCTGTCGTTTGACACAAGTAGAAACTTCCATTGGGTTATTTATAATATCAGGACAGGTTATAATGCTGCTCGTTTATTCGCCAAAAGGACAAAAGTACAGAATAAAGCAACAAAGTAAAACCAAACAGCAGTAGGATCAAAATTTAACCTTGCAAAAATTCTGATATTGGAGACTCCCTGCACTAACATTGTTAATAAATAAACGTCTTTTACCACAATCACCTTTTCTCTTATAGAGAGCTGTCCGAATGTTAGTTTTGGTTCAGAATTCACATAGCAAGCATTTTACAGTGTCCATGATGAAAATAGTTTGTTTTTGTTCAAATCGAGTCCTTATTTATACACTGTTTTTGTTGTTGTCCCTTTTAATCTGTATTTGTGTTGCCACTGCAATGAAAACCCCTGTATTTCTCGCACGTTAGAACAGGGGAAACTCAAGCAAAGGAAATGTGAGCGTCCTTTAAGCGCACTGACAGCGAAGCCGCCGACCGGCCAGGACGCCTCCAAAAGGTACAAGCACAATTAAGAAATAATTAATTATTTCTATTTGTTTTTTTAAATACACATCTGTCATTTATTTTGAGAGAATTGGACAATTTATCAAAGTTTTTAGTAGAATTTGCCTAGTTTTGTTTTGTTCCATATATATATATATATATATATATATATATATATATATATATATATATATTTCAGTATATTCTCAGTATATTTAGAGTTTTCAAGCATATTTTATTTCTTGATCCAGTCATATACTTAAATACACGTCTAGTAATACCTTTCCTAGAAGTATCATGTCTCTAAATATCTGTATGCAAACATGGGAGAAAAAAAAAAACACTTTTTTTTTTTGGCAGATTTACTGTGAATGTTTTCACATGAACTTACTGCCTGGGATTGTTTGTCATATAGATGAATATTTGTTGTCATTTAGGTGAATCCCTCAGAAAAGAGGTTGTTTTTTCCTACGGACACAAGGGCCACTGTCCTCTGATTGGCTCGGACACCCCCCAGTGACATGCCCGTGGCCAATCAGAGGTGAGTGTGCAATGTGTGTATGTATATATATATGTGTGTGAGTGTGTGTGTGTGTGTGTGTGTGTGTGTGTGTGTTTGTGTGGGGAAATGAGAAAGTGTGGAGTAGTAAAGTTGGCACTCAGAAACACAACCAAACTGCTGAGGTGTGAATGTACTTGAAGTCCTTCCAGAAGCTTCTTTAGCATCTGTTAGGGTTTTTTTTTTCTTCTGTGTGTTGAAAAAAAAAAAAACAAGTGTGGTGGGGGTAATACATAATTCATCTTTGTAATACAAACAAAGGTTTGTTATTCTGAGATCTTATTATTATTATTATTATTATTATTTGCTTGCATCATCCCTCATCAGCGAGAAGAAAGTAAGTCAGGATTTTGTTCTTTCCCAGTAATTTTACATTTCTTCCGTCGTTCCAGGTGCTTAATGGCTGGGGACGTTGAGGTGTACCTGTCACAGGTGCATGACGGGAGCGTGTCCTCGGGCTTCCGAGCCTTGTACGAGGAACGCCTCTTGCTGGATGTGACCCTTCTGATCGAAGAGCATCACTTCCAGGCCCACAAGGCCTTGTTGGCCACACAGAGCGACTACTTCCGGGTAATGTTCACGGCGGACATGCGCGAGCGCGACCAGGACAAGATCCACATGAAGGGGCTGACGGCGGCCGGCTTCGGCCACGTCCTTCGCTTCATGTATTACGGATCGTTGGAGCTCAGCATGCCCACGGTGCAGGAGATCCTGCAGGCGGCCATGTACGTGCAGCTCACCGAGGCTGTGGAGTTCTGTTGCTCTTTTCTGTTGGCCAAAATCTGCCTGGAGAACTGTGCCGAGGTCATGAGGCTCCTGGACGACTTCAGTGTGGCTGTGGAGGGAGTGCAGGAGCGGCTGGACTCCTTTCTGTTGGAGAACTTTGTGCCTCTGATGGCCAGGCCCGATTTCTTGTCTTACCTGAGCCTGGAGAAGCTGGTGGCGTGTCTGGCCAGTGACCGGCTGAGTCGCTTCCCCGAGATCGAGCTGTACGAGGCCGTGCAGGCGTGGCTCAGACACGACCGGCGCCGCTGGAGACACACGGACGCCGTGGTGCAGAACCTGCGCTTCGGTCTCATGACACCAACGCAAGTGTTCGAAAAGGTATTTGGGATTTCTTTCGTGTAGAACGGTACGCGCTAGGAACGATATTTACCTGAAATGTTCGGTTGTTGTCACCTCCAACGGCACTTTTTTTCCCACCCCCATTGGTCCACTGTAGAGCTGGGCGATGTGTCATAAAAAAATTTATTTATTTTTTTAGACAAAATTACATTTTGTGTGTTTTTAATTATTTATTTGATATAAATTGAATCTCTGGGTTTTTTTATTTATTTATTTATTTTAAAAAATATTTTGGATACAGTGGGGAAAATGTTGTCCGCTATTTGTACCTTTTTTTTGGGTTTTTGCCGCTGTCATGTTTATCCTGCAGCGCCACACACACACACACACACACACACACACACACACACACACACACACCTTCCCATTCAACAATGTTGTTGTGTTTGAGGTGCGAGAATAAATTCGGCGTGCTGATTCCTTTTAGTTAACAAAACTTTAGTTAAATTTTACGGCAGGCTTTGGCTTGTTGTAAGTTGTATTACATTTCATTTCCGCACATTTTTGACATTGCATTTCCATACGGCTGATGAAACCCCGCCCCTCATGGAAATGAGTTCTTTGTGATTGGTCAGATCGCACTGCCATTTTGTTTTTCGTATTTGGCAAGTGGGTCGGAGAACTTTGGAAGCTTGCTGTGAGTAAAATCAACACATTTTGTAATACTTATGGGCAATACACCTTTTAGGCATCTTGGATTTTAAGGTGCATCAAGAAAAACTTTTTTCAACATAAACCATAAACTCGAATTAATCGATAATGACCATTAATCTCCCAGCTCTAATCCACTGGTATTTTTTATTTTTTTTGTCCAGTGACAATTCAAACTAGATATATACTGGGAAATCTAGGTCCTGATGAAATACCATTATTTTCTTTACGCACCTTAAAATCCAAGATGCCTAAAAGGTGTATTGCCCACAAGTATTACACATTTTGTAGAAGGATGAATTCCTTAGTCCCTAAGTCCTTAGGCAATACTTGAGGGGTGTAGCTCAGTGGTTTAAGCTGAAGTACTGATCCAAAGGTCCGGGTTCGAGCCCCGGTATCGCCAAGCTGCTGCACTTGGGTCCTTTTGTAAGGCCCTCAACCATTTGTGCTCCAGGGGCTCCGTATTATGGCTGACCCTAGCTTCCAAACAAGCTGGGATATGCGAAGAACTCATTTCACTGTGCTGTAAATGTGACCAATAAAGGCTCTTCTTTTCACAGAGAAGGCACAGAGTTGTTTATCGAGTGTTAAACACTTTGTCAATAGATTTAACTGAGTCAACCTGCTTTTATTCCACAGGTGAAGACCTCCGAGTTCTATCGCTACTCCCGTCAGCTGCGGCAAGAAGTGGACCAGGCGCTTAACTACTTCCACTCTGTGAACGAGCAGCCACTCGCTGAGACCAAATCCAACCGGATCCGGTCTGTTCGGCCTCAGACGGCCGTCTTCCGGGGGATGATCGGTCACAGCATGGTGAACAGTAAGATCCTCCTGCTGCACCGGCCCAAGGTCTGGTGGGAGCTGGAAGGTCCGCAGGTTCCACTCCGGCCCGATTGCTTGGCCATCGTCAACAATTTCGCTTTCCTGTTGGGAGGCGAGGAGCTCGGGCCCGATGGCGAGTTTCACGCCTCGTCCAAGGTTTACCGCTACGACCCGAGGCAGAACTCCTGGCTCAGGATGGCGGACATGTCGGTCCCGCGCTCCGAGTTTGCCGTCGGCGTGATCGGGAAGTTCATCTACGCTGTTGCGGGGCGGACGCGGGACGAGACGTTTTACTCGACGGAGCGCTACGACATAGCCGAGGACAAGTGGGAGTTTGTGGATCCGTATCCGGTGAACAAATACGGCCACGAGGGCACGGTGTTGAACGGGAAGTTATACATTACCGGTGGCATCACCTCGTCCTCCACCTCCAAACAGGTGTGCGTGTTCGATCCCGAGCGCGAGGGGGCGTCCGAACACCGCACGCGCCGCAACCCCATCCTCACCAACTGCTGGGAGAACAAGTCCAAGATGAACTACGCGCGCTGTTTCCACAAGATGATCTCCCACAACGGGAAGCTCTACGTGTTCGGAGGGGTTTGCGTCATCCTGCGGGCGTCCTTCGAGTCTCAAGGCTGCCCTTCGACGGAAGTGTACAATCCCGAAACGGACGAATGGACCATCCTCGCGTCGATGCCCATCGGACGGAGCGGGCACGGCGTGGCCGTACTAGACAAACAGATCATGGTGCTGGGCGGACTGTGCTACAACGGCCATTACAGCGACTCTATACTCACGTTTGACCCCGAGGAGAACAAGTGGAAGGAGGACGAGTATCCTCGAATGCCTTGCAAACTGGACGGCTTGCAGGTCTGCAGCCTGCACTTCCCCGAGTATGTCTTGGAACATATGAAGCGCTGCAGCTGAGGGTCTCTCTCTCTATATGGATGAGGGTGAAGCGAAAAAAGGAACAAAACAAACGTTTACAAATGTGAAAGTAGTCTTCATATACTGATTACACTTTTAAACAGTAGGCCAGTGTTTATTTAAGAACAAAAAAATTATCTCCCTAATTTTTTTAGGTAGGGGAGTGTCAGGTGTTGAAGGGGCGTTGGGGGGAGGGGTGGGGGGGAAGGGAGGGTTGGATTGAAGGGGGGGAGGGGGCCGGGGGGTTGGAGGGCTCCGTTAATACTGCTGGTTAAGCTGTTTGTTATTTTCCCCCCTCAAAAAATTAGCTGTCACTTAAAAGCGGACTTAAATGCCAGACATTTCTGTGGACTTTTTTGTTTGTTTGTTTGTTTGTTTGTTTGTTTGTGCATAATACGAGGTGGAATGTCCTGTAACCACATGTCCTGCTTTTCCACCACGTTGTAAATCGTGAAATCGTCCTCTCCCCCTCGTCTTCTGTTTAATGGTGTTTGAGGAAGTTTTGTATGTGTACACACATTCCAACACACACACACACACACACACACACACACACACACACACACACACACACATTTCCTTCTTCACCACTTCCAAGTCAGAATCTGCTGCACTGAACATTAAATCAAGCATGTCATTAACAAAGAAAAAAACGAACAAAAAACACGCTTCCTTTGTTTTTTTGCTTTAACATTGGTTGCAGTCGATGTCGTACACTATGAGATTTGGAAGGGTGTGGATTATGTTGATAAAGACAGTGGCACTAGATTACATTTTGCACTCTAAAAGTTTTTATTTTTTTTTATTTTTTATAAATATAAATACTGCTAGGCAATAACACTGGTCCTCCACTACTGATAAAGGGGGAGAACAAGACGAGGGTAAAAGCGATTATGTACGTCTAACTTCTGCCACATGGAGAAACACTATAACCCTTATTATTTAATTTATTATAACTTATTGATTTGTAATCAAGGTTTGTTTTTCGTCGCAGTAAGATAAACCAGCTGCTCCGTTTTGCGTTTTTGTCACTTTTTTTTTCTTGTGTTTCACGAGCAAAGGGCTAAAGCACATATGCATTTTTTTACCCCTTTTTCCTCTCATTTTTACCCCCTTTTTTGAATTCTCATGCCAAATATTTGTTCTTGTGTTTATACAGTATTGTTTTATCAATCTTATTAATACTCAGATAAAGGTCGATGCCCAGGTTATAATGTTCCTATCATTACAGCATTATTATCACTCACGGAGCATGCTCATTGCATAGTGTACAGATCACCCAGGATGGATTCGTAAAAAGATATGGGCAAGCAGACATGACATTTGATAGCAAGGTAATATTAATAAATGTTTGCAGTGTTTACTGTTAACGCAAGCTGGTTATAATATATGGTTCAAATGTTGTGGACTGATCGTCAGACCCACATCCACGTCATCATCTCCTCTTTCAACTGCTCCCTTTAGGGGGCGCCACAGCGTGTGATGCACATATTTGGCTTGGTTTGTGTTTTACACTGGATGCACCTTCCTAATGCAACCCTCCCCCATTTATTCCAGGCTTGGGTCTGGGATTAGGAAGGCACTGACTTGTTGTCTGGGGCAGACTGAAGGCCTCACTCCAGGGCCCACTGTGGCAGCTTGGTGGTGCCAAGCCCAGTGCCTTAACCACTGGCCTACAACCTCCCCAATTTATAAATATACTTCCATCCATCCATCCATCCTTCCTCTCATGCAATGATCCAATTCCAAGAGCATTTGTAATGGTCAGGTGAGCAGGCTTGGGGCACGTGCATCATCAACGCATTAGCATTCCAGCTCTCAAATGTGTTTGAGGTCAGGGTTCATTTCTGGCCACGCGAGTCCTTCCTCTCCAATCTTGGCAAACCATTTCTTCTCGGCCCTCCCATTCTGCACATATTCCTTTTTTTTTTTTTTTTTTTTTTTTTGCAAAGGGAAACTGCATAAAACGACCACTTTGACCCAAATGTCATGTGTCATGTGTTACACAAATGTCTGTGTGTGTGTATATATATATATATATATATATATATATATATATATATATATATATATATATATATATATATATATATATATATATATATATATATATATATATATATATATGTATATATTATATCTATATATATATATATATATATATATATATATATATATATATATATATATATATATATATAAAATCGGAAGGACTCCAGATCTTAACGTCATTCATTGTGAATGTTTCACTAAAATGCAATAGTACATAATGTGTAACCAGTAAATACATCGTTTGTTTAAAGTAGTAAAGTTACACACACAGGACGTTTCCGAATGAAATGGTTTATTTGACCTTAAGTGCCCGTTATGTCTTTTTATTTATTTTTATTTATATATATATAGTCTTATTTTATTTATCCAGCTACATATTATTCATGAGAATATTCTACCAAGTAAGTTTTATGCAGCAACACACAATTCTCCTCTTCATTATTGTGCTTTTGCAGATCATTGGTTTTAGAGTACATTGTGAGCCTCAGTGGTGCAGGCTGTGGCAGTATATTCAGGCCCTCTATTTAATTCAAAGGCAGTTTTTTCCTAAGGCTTCATATATTTGCATTAATCCTTGTAGACGTCAGGCCCAGGATAGTAAAATTAATATATAACATATACAAAATAGGCTTTTACAAGCCTAATTG
>JACRUU010000018.1:12832964-12867964 GCA_030449085.1 Kryptopterus vitreolus
ATTTTTCATAACATGGTAATAATGAAGGCATAAAATACTGAAATCACAAACTGCGAATAATCTATGTTTATTTACACGTAGCGGAAAAGATAAAGTAAACGTTTTTCTCGCAACGCCTCGCAAATCCATGTATTAATTATTTACAAAACACATGGAATTTAGCTCGGGTTTAACGATAACCACCGATTTTCAACCTATTGTTTTTGTCCTTTCTGTTCGCGACCTTCATTTACAAACATAAAGCCTATAATTTCCTATAATAATCTTCCCTCTTCTGAAATAACGCCCCCGTTTGCGGACGTGGCGCCGTGGCTTAGTTGGTTAAAGCGCCTGTCTAGTAAACAGGAGATCCTGGGTTCGAATCCCAGCGGTGCCTTTTTGTTTTCGGTCTTGGAAAACAAACTGGCCATAGTGAGGGAAAATACAGGAAACACTAACTAATGCGTATTTATAATAAACAACTGCAAGAGCAGAAGACATAATGCAAAATATAAAGCTGTGGCTGCAACGGGCAAAGAATGGGCAGTTAGAGCATCCTGGCATGATTCTTCTGCTTAGGCACTCACATGCTATGATCATGCTTCGCTTTATTTATTTATTTTTTTACGTCACACTTTGTTGCAGTCAATATAAATTCCTCATCTATTGAAGGCTGTTAGAATATTGGCGCGGACCATGCAGTCCTTCGTTCAAAAAACTCACCATGTTATTTAATGTTGATTTATTTATTTATTTCGAAACTAGGCTGCAAGCTTAAAACATCAAATATTCTGTAAGTCTGTGAGTCTGCAACTTATTACATCAGTCTATTATTTCTACCATTTACAACAATTCACACCGCTCCTAATAATCGAGGCTGGTGTCTGTGCAGCGGTTATATTTATTATTGACTAGAAAATCTCAAAGTAGGGTAACTTCAAATGCATTATGATGTTAACATGTTATAGCACATCTGAGTACATAATTACATGTCCATCTTCCCTAACAATAACACTGATCTCCCTGACATCGTTATAAAACGGGACATATGCAGTTTGTATTTATTAAGCATAATTTGTTCAAATCCAATCAGTGCACTCTTTGGTTGTCAACTGGATATTAATGATATGATTGTGTACTTTTGTTCGCTCTTTTTATTATGCATTAAGATGCTAAAATGTTATAGCACATCTAAGTACATTATTATATGTCCATCTTCAGTAACAATAACACTGCTCGCCCTGACATCATTATTAAATGGGACATATGCAGTTTGTATTAAGCATACTTTTTTCAAATCCAATCAGTGCACTCTTGGGTTGTCAACTGAATAGCAATGATATGATATTGTCCTTTTGTTCGCTCTTGTTATTATTTATGCACATGTTACTTAAGCTCCCACCAGATTCCCAACTGACCTCACTATTGCAATCTGTGTAACTATGCAGTGTATTTGCACAGGGAAACAGAACTGAGTTTTTCATCTCATGAGTCCTCTAGTCAGAGTCTTATATCACAGGAGTCCCATAGACAATGAAACAATGAAATAGATCATTGACATTATTGTTGCAATAATTATGGGTGTCAAAAATGTAACATTTTACTTCTGGTCAAAGGAACGTAATGAACTAAAGGACTCCAAACATATTCATAGAGTCAAAGAGCCACTTAAATGAACCGATTCCTTCCCGTACCTATTTGACACCACTGATTTACAGGTAACCTAGTTGGACATAGCCACGCCCATTTCGAGACAGTTTCCGCCCACTTGGATGTGGCACATGATGGAAAAATCCAACACGGCTGTACGTGGGCGTTTCTAAAGGGGCCATGTTCAGATAAATGACTCGAAAGCTGTTTTTCTTCGACCGCCATAGCTTTGGAATCGGTTTCTTGATCACCATTATCACCGTTTAATCCCAAACAACCTTTAACGGTAAGTGAAATACAAACGCGTGTGTTCATTGGAAACGCCTCCGAAGTGGCAGACACTTTTGCGTTTGAGAGAAACAATGATGCAAAATGTAATTGTTTTGGTTTTTATGGTCGGCTGCATAATATTTTTCTTTTGCTGCATGGATAACCTAAATCTGATGCTAAAGATCGGACGTAATACAGGTTATAAAGGCAGGATTGTACTTGCTATTAACCACGCGTACACAAGATGGCTGCCGTGGGGATTTTGTGCGCGTTTACCAAAATGAATATATTCGAGCTTTTTTTAGTCAGGATTCAGTTCAGTTTTCCACACGTTTGCATGCATGCAAAGTATTATTGCGTTTAATTCTATACCAGCCTCCACACACACACACACACACACACGCACACGATCAGGGGACTGTGCTGTATTATTGTTTTGTCTTTGCAACACATCTCCCAGATGACAAAAGCTTGTGGCAGCAGGACTCCATTCTGTAAAAAAAAAAGCCGGATATCTTTAATATATATCTATAAACGTGTTGGGTTATTCTTTAGAACACATTCCGTTCTGATAGAAGCTAGCTCCAGGCCGTATCCATACACACTTGGAAGGCAAAATCCATGAAATGCGCCTTCAACCCGCTTTACCATTGGGAATTTTTAGGTTTAAAACTTGTGGTCACAAGAAGATAACTCTTAAATTATATATTATTTCTCTCGGTAATAGTCACTGTTAAAACGGTAACAAACTTGTATCCCCCTGTTTGACATAAAATAAATCCTTGGCTCTCCAACATAACTCTAAGCGGCCATATTAGTGTATCACTTAAGGTTCAAGTTTATTGGCATTTGTACAAGTTTCTCAAAGTACGTTTTCGACACCAATGGCACGGTTTTACCATGAAACATAGTACACCAAATACACTTTCTAATTAATCTCTCTCTCTGCCACTCTCTCAAGTAGTGTTTTTACAAATACTATTGTACAAGTGATATTTCACACGTTGGTTGACAGAAGTGCGATGCTAATGCTCATTTTAACACACTTGTGGTTGACAATGTTGTACACAATTGTACACGAACAGTCCCGAAGTAGCTTAATAAACTTTGAAAAAAATATCCACAGTGTTTAAAAACAAAACAAAAAACCAATATGGCCATTATGAATACTCAAAGTAGACTTTCATGTTGAGGGGGCATTTACTTTTGGAAGCACATTGTTTGAACAGAGCAGGTTTTATGAAATGCCCATGTTTGTACGTCAGTGGCTGGCTGTGCATTTCACTCCTAGACTTACAGTGGTGTCTGTTGTGGACAGGAGAATAAGAATAAACACTGTTAAGTCTGTTTTAACCAGTGCGGTTGGCTAGAGATGTTTTGCTGTCTGAACATCCAGTCAAGTGGTGTGAAAAACGAAGACAAAATGCAGACGTGAACTCTGTTCTATGCTTGTTAAAGTGATCGATTATATTATTATGAATTTGAAGCTATGAACACATGTCCTGTTTATTCTGAAGGAGTAAATAGAGATTTCTTTAACCATGGAAACACATGATTGGGTGGAAACTCGTAAGCATAAACAACTGCAACCAGGAGAAAGCTATAATGAGAATAATTTTAATATATATTCATGGAAAATGTATATCTTTATTTAAAATGTAAGGCAGTGACTCTGATTAGTGTTAAGGCTAGAGACCCTCTTGAACTCTGATGACCCTGTGTATTACAACTTCAACCTCCTCGCTTCTTCTCGTTCATAGTTTCAGTGGCACCTAAAAGGAGGCATTATTTGTCATTTTTACGCAAATGCATTCCAGAACACAAACAAGGACATGCATTACTGTAGAGACACAAGTCTTGACGTAACGATTATTGAAGGGATGGTAGGTAGTTGGCTGCGTTTTTATTTTTTATTGTTAATCTGTTATGTCGGTGGGCACGGTGGCTTAGTGGTTAGCACGTTCGCCTCACACCTCCAGGGTCCGGGTTCGATTCCCGTCTCGGCCATGTGTGTGTGGAGTTTGCATGTTCTCCCCGTGCCTCAGGGTTTTTTTTCCGGGTTCTCCGGTTTCCCCCCGGTCTAAAAAACATGCACGGTAGGTTGATTGGCACCTTGGAAAATTGTCCCTAGTGTATGAATGTGTGTGTGAATGTGAGTGTGTGTGCCCTGTGATGGGTTGGCATTCCATCCAGGGTGTATCCTGCCTTAATGCCCATAGACGCCTGAGATAGGCACAGGCTCCCCGTGACCCGAGAAGATCGGATAAAGCGCTAGAAGATGAATGAATGAATGAATCTGTTATGTGATTGAATCTGACAGGTTATATGGCATCTGTTTTTAGATGGCTGCCATACATTTGGAGCGTCGCTTGTGCAAGCAAAATTGATTGTTACTTTTATATTTAATCAGTAAGCATTTAAGTCGATAGGAAACGGTACTAAAAAGCAAAGTTCACTTGGAAAAAGGCCCAATGAAACCCAGTTTTATTCTGTTTGCACAAGATGAAACTAACTTTAATGGTGCACAGAAAACATGTCAAATGTTTCATTAGGAAATTATAAAAAAAAAAAAATTCTGATTTGTTCCCAATGTAGTGCATTTAGATTGACAAAACACACAAAAAATCCTTTTAAAATGACATATAGCTACATGCACTCCAAAGATCTTTTCAAACTGGGGGGAAGGTGCGTTCTACAGGTTTAGGACCTGACCTGGTCTTCCTTTTTGTTTTATTGCTGGGTGCTAAAAGCAGCCCATTCACCCCCTAAAACACAACTCCTGACCTCAAGAACTTTGGGGCGGGAAGAGTTGCCTGAGTTCTGGTTAATAGTGCTCTGCCAAATCTTTACTCACTTATAATTCATTTACGTTGACTGAAACAAACTTCCAACCTCTCCCGTCTTTCACACATGCTCACATGACACGACACACACGTGTGTATGATGTTCTGTTTTATCATGTTGAAACTCAAAAAACAAAAATCATAATCATTATTCTAGGTATGAAATAATGCTGTTTTAGTCGTTGTTCAACAATGAGGTTTACAAAATGATTATATTTCTCAAACATTTTTATTATCCTTCATATTTATATTATAGTGATTTGTATATTATTAATGCTGATCAGTTTCCCTCCCTTCATCCTTTCTTTTCATTTTCAAATGATTTCTCTCTCTCTCCTTCATTTCAACCAATGTTTCTAAGTAAGAAGTACTTTCTCTGCTTGGTACAATGCCTACTCGACCGTTCTTGGTATCCATGGTGTAGGTGGCATAACTGTAAGAGGCTTCAAATCATTAATACATATTTCAGGTAAATAACTTTATTAGCTTCCAAATCGTACATGAATATTCAAATGATCTTGGGCAGAGACAAAGAAAATATACCTTTCTGCTCAAGTTTCATGGCTTTGCATTGGTCACCGAACACCGAACGCACCGAAGGCCAGGAGCACCACTCGACTGCTCTGAACTTCAGAGAACGCCGAGCGGAAGACCGGAAGACGCGACACGCTTCTAAGCCTCTGGGCTCCATCGGCTCAATTCCAAAGCCACCCGAAAGTCTCATCATGGCTCCGGCCAGGAGCGAGGCCATGCTGGCCTTTGAGTCGTAAACCTTCCACTGAGACAAAACGGCAGTTCCAGATCTTCATTTTCAGGACTCCATTCGAAGCACCTAGAATCGTCCAGACTCTTATTCCACTTCAAACCCAATGCAATTCAGCGTATGTTAGTTAAGCCCCTTTAATTGAGTTTAATTAGAATTCCACTTTACGAGTCTCATCAAGGTGTGATAAATTTGATTCCTTTAAACTGCTCACGCTCTCTCTCTCTCTCTCTCTCTCTCTCTCTCTCTCCCCCCCTCTCATTATTGTGTATATATCTTTTTCGTAGGTTAGTATGTGTTATGTGCTGTCTTATTAAATGTTGTATATACACAAGTATATCTTTGTGTGTCCCTCACAATTAAGTCAATTAATCTTTGATCTTGCTACCATGCTCACTTACAACTTGTATTTTAGTAGAATAGTTGTTTTTTAAGACAGGAAGATAACCTTTCTTGGGATTAATGAGATTATATTGTCTTGGGATTATATTGTCTGCTTGCTGGACGAACAAATCAAATAATTAAGATACTGATTCCTTTCATCTTCAACTCAAAGTTCACTAGTCATAATTAGTTATAATTTAATGAGTATTTGTTTGTACCTGTTGTAATTTCAACTTAAATTGTTGGTTACCGACTGGTGGGAAATCAAATTTAAATTATTACTAAAATACTGGTGGAGAACATAAACAAGTCTTGAACAAGTTATATAGTTAATTACCCCGTTATTAAAAATGTTACACCGATATAGGATTCTCGTTGCATTGTTCCTGGCTCATATTCCTAGCAAATATTTAGAATTTGTGAAAGCTCTGGAGTGCCGATCAGCTCTATTGCAGTTCTAATAGTTGCAATACGCTGTTTGGCATCGCCTTGTTAAAATGCGCCAAGGCCTTTCCTGAAAAAGATGTCGACTGAATAGGAGCATATGTTGCTTCCGTTCCCTGTATATACCTGGAGCTTTTCCAGATGTGGCAGCTGCTAATACAATCGGTAAATGAGCAATACTAACGAGCCATAGGGTCCCGCTTTCCTTTATAGTCCCGAGGACACGGCATCCGTGGTTTCCAAAAAGAGCGTCCGATTTCTATTCATCAGACCACAGTACACTTTTATACTTAGCCTCAGTCCATTTTAAATTAGCTTTGGCCCAGATAGCACCGCAGCATTTCTAGATCATGTTCAGATTCTTGTTCCACAATTGGTTCTAATGTCTAGATGTCATTGAAGTGTGTGTGTGTGTGTGTGTGTGTGTGTGTGTGATTCTTTGGAACTGCTATAGCACAACGGGTATTTTCTGTCTTGCAGCATTTGATGAAAAGAAAATTGTTTAAATTTTTAGATGGCAAATGAAGCCAGGCCATGCCCGTGTGATATTGGGGACAGGATGGAATATGGCAGTCTTGGCGAGGAGGTTCAGATTGAGCATGTTAACGCTTACGTGGTGAAACCGAACGCACCAACAGACAAAGCAATCGTAGTAATTCAAGACATTTACGGATGGCAGCTCCCCAATACGCGATACATGGCCGACATGCTCGCTTCAAATGGATATGTGTAATATGTTTTTCCCTTTATGCCAAAATCAATATTCAAATTGTAACCAATTTGTCGAAAGGGCAAAATAAAAGAATGTGCCCAAATAATTTTCTGTAATCTAGCGGCAAATTCAATTTTATGAATTTTATGATTTTAAAAAATTAATAAATGTATTTACATCCCTCTCCCTTCTGTCCTGATTTTATAGTGCAGTTTGTCCGGATTTCTTTTGCGGAAAGGAGCCATGGGGCGCTTCGACTGACTGGTCAACATTTCAAGAGTGGCTTGAGGACAAAAAACCAACCGACATTAACAAGTTAATCTCTAATCATAATGTTTAACAATCAGACCCATGTGTTGAATTTCAGACTTGGCTTTTTTTTTACATTTTTGTTGTTCTCCGTTGTTGAATTTCCATGCCGCTGCATTTTTATTATAAACATATTAATTATGCATTTTCATTTTCCCAGGGAAGTCGTTGTGGTTTTGAAATACCTCAAGGAACAAATCGGAGCTGAAAGGATCGGAGTGGTCGGGTTCTGTTGGGGTGGAGTGGCCACTCACTATATATCCCTCCAATACCCTGAAGTTAAGGCTGCAGTTTCAGTCTACGGTAACGCACTTCTAGTATTTTATTTACTTTTTATTAAACGTTACATTGAACAGTTGGAGCCAATTTCACCACTTTAACGCCGTTTCTATTTATTTATTTATTTATTTTGTGTTTGCGGTGTAAGGATTATATATATATATATATATAATCAAATCAAGTAAATTTACAGTGGTGATTAACGGAGAATATATTTACTGTATAGTCAATCAAATAAAAAAAGTCACTTGTATTCTGTGGTTGTTGCCTATAACGAAGTCAGAAATGACCAGCGAAGAGAAGTAATTTGTATGTAATTTGACAGTCATCCTTATTCAGAGTCTATTGATGTTTAAGGGCCTTGCTCGAGGGCCCACTAGTGGCAGCTTTGTGGTGGGATTTGAGTCTGTGATCTTCTGATCCAGAGGCTAGTGTCTTAACCACTGAGCTCCCACCTCCCTGGGTAACTTAACCATATTGTGTA
Source organism: Kryptopterus vitreolus (assembly GCA_030449085.1). Taxonomy (NCBI): domain Eukaryota; kingdom Metazoa; phylum Chordata; class Actinopteri; order Siluriformes; family Siluridae; genus Kryptopterus; species Kryptopterus vitreolus. The sequence goes on from JACRUU010000018.1 coordinate 12,841,082, forward strand.
AAACAAATAGGAGCGCTTCAAATAGTTTTTATTTGCAGGGATCGTCAGCTCGTCAGAGAGCGAAGACCGTTATGAACTTAAAAGTCCGACTCTCTTCATCTTTGCTGAAAAAGATCTCGTGATACCGCTTGACCAGGTGAGACCTACTACTTCAAGTTGCAACCCACAGGGATATCATTTGTTAATTTTATTTATTTATTTATCTATTTATTTATCTATCTATCTATCTGTCTCTCGCTCGCTCTCTCTCCATAGGTTATGATTCTTGAGGTAAATCTGAAGGAGAAGTGCACCGTTGACTTCAAAGTGAAGATTTTCCCCAACCAGAGTCACGGATTTGTGCATCGTAAACGAGAAGAGATCAACCCGGAGGATAAAGCGTACATTGTGGAGGCCCGGCAGGACATGATTAACTGGCTAAATAAGTACATGTAATACAATAATCGCTATCAAATAATCAAATTGAAAGTAGCCTAAATCTTATTGTTCGCCCTGTCGAGTTCACAATGAATATATGAGTGCACTGCATGATTATTTAATCCCACTGTACTTCTAATTCTTGTACATCAAGAAAAAAAAATATATATATCGTGTTAAAATCCCTTGAATTGATGTAAATTGCATTTGGGAAATACGACGCCTTCGATTTAAAACATGAAGTCCAAAGAACTGTCGCTGCCCGTGAAGCAAAACATCATCAAGCTGAAAAATGAAAACAAGTCCATCAGGGAAATAGCGAAAACCTTGGGCGTGGCCAAGTCGACCATTTGGTCCATTCTTAAAAAGGCAGAGCACACCGGCGACCTCATGAACAACCACAGGTCCGGGAGACCCCGGAAAACGACCGAGGGGGACGACAGGAGAATTCTTTCCCTGGTGAAGAAAAACCCCTTCACGACAGTGGGCCAGATCAAGAGCACCCTCCAGGAGGTGGGCGTAACCGTGTCCGAGTCGACCATCAAGAGAAGACTTCACCAGAGTAAATACAGTTGGTCCTCCGTAAGCGTCAAAGAGAGGAAGACTAAAGGGAAGTGTAAAAATGGCAAAAAGCAAGGGAGTAAGCCAGACGGTGCGGAAAGTACCCAAACGCCACCCTGTGGACAGGAGGAGCAAGGACCTACTGGGCCAGAAGCCAAGGAAGAAACCAAAGAAGAGACTTGCTCGTGATCTGACTCATCCCATCTCGTCTTGGCGTTTATAGTGTGGGAATACGTGGCTACCGTTTGAGCTCGGAAAAGAAAGGGTCATTTATACGACTGCTGATTTAAAGCAGGACAAATTCTAAAAGCTTTTAAAGTATCAGTTTTCAGCCAAACGCTTCATCAGATGTTCTTACTATATATATATATATATATAGTGGCTGGATATTGACCCAAGGTGTCCTAGAATTATTATTTTTTTAAATGAAACAAATGGTCCTTTTTATATGTTCATTATTGAGCATGATCATACTTAAGTTGATTTACGAATAATGTTTTTTTTTTTTTTCCCCTCTTGTTTAGTTGGTCAGTTGTTTGTCCCATACATGTTGGAAGGTTCATTCTGCCATTATATTTGTGAGAAGAGATTTCCTGATGAAGTTAAAAAAATTCACAGCTTGCCATGAGTTTCCTGTTCTGTTAAATAAACATCCCCCATATCGGAACGCTTCAACAAGCTGCACTTCTGTTAAATAATGACACCTTATTAATATATGACATACCACTGCCCATTTTAGGAGGAGCATCCGAGACCCGTTATCACCCAGCTACAACTCTTGAGCAAGTGGCAGGTTAACCCTCTGTGCTCCAGGGGGACGCTGTATAGCTGACCCCAAGCTTCTAAACAAACAAAAAAACGCTTGGATATGCGAAGATAGAAATTCACTGTGCTGTATAAATAACAAAGGCTATTTTCTTTTTTTTTGTTCGTTTTTTTTAACTCCCGATACAAACCTGGCTCTACATCACACACCTGCTTTAAGATATCGCAGGCTGCTTTTCGCTTTAAAACCAGTCAGTCGCTGATGGAGCGACGCTTTGTAAGAGTAAGATCTGCAGTGTATTCTGGGGACGTTGTGCTGATTCATACTTAACTTTTAGAAGTAAAAACACTTCGACGTAGCGAGAATCTTTTTCTACTATGCATTCTATCCAGTTGTAGAGCTGCACTGTGCTTTAAACGTATGTGGACACCAATATTTAGGTGTTACTCATTGAGAATGCCATTGTGTTCATTTGATGTTATCGGATCGTGTATTCGATCCATTGCGAAGTGGGTTCATGTGGTGAGCCCTGAGGGCCCCCCCCGGGTGAAATCTAAAATGGGATGCCTTAAAGAAGAAATAAATCACAGGTTTAGGAGAGACTGGTATCTAAACTTTTGCCCATTACAGTGTATTTTTCTATGTTTACTTACGTTTCTAATGGATCATTGGTTTGATAGACATGTAACGATCCACTGTGATCAAAGAACCGAGTTAGTACTAAGACTGAATGATGTTCTTTGAGAATCCTGATACGTCATTGCATTGTTATTTGTACTTAATAGTTATTTCTAGTTTAGTGCTTTAAGGGTTTCCCCCTCCTCAATGTTTCATACAATCATATTTCTGGATCGGAGATGATGGGAAAAGTGTCAATGAGAAATCTGCTCAATAAAATAGCAATGCTTTTGTTGACCATTAACACGTGGATTTTTTTTATCGCATACTGTGCATTCTCCTATATATTTTTAATCCTACAATTATTCAAACACTTGATCACTCTGATGGACAGAATGAATCCATCACCTGCAAACACATTTATTGTAGCTAATCGTAGCATCTGAAACAGTGAAGAACAAGCACTGCACTCCTTCACAATTACCGAGAAAGAATCAAGTTCTCAACAACATTTTAATGGGCCGTTTCAGATCTACACAGTGAACGAGTGCTGTATGAAAGGATAAATAGCGCTAAACAACGACGTTGGCGTCAGAGTGCCGGAGATGCGATCAGTCTTCGGATTCGCCAGGGTTTCTGATGTCATCGATCTTCAGAATCATCTTCACCACTTGGGTCGCGAGAGAAATCTGCTGTTTCTTTCCAATGAGGGTCTCAATTACGTGTTGCTGCTTCATGTCTGGAAAGAATAAAAAGGGTGGTTGTTACTGGTTAATCAGAAGTTGGTTTCAGTAATTGTCCCTGGTGTGTGTGTGTGTGTTTTATATATATATATATATATATATATATATATATATATATATATATATACACACACACACATACATACATATACATATATATATATATATATATATATAAAAATGGTTGGTTTGGCTAAAGCATAGAAAATATACAAGGAACCATATGTGGGTTTATTAACATTTCATACTAAAGGACACCTGACCATTTTTTTGGTACACCTAATTCAATTAAGCCATTTATTTTTACAGCTGTTTTCACAATGGACATTGTCTCGAAATAGCATCCAAAATGATAGAACAAACATTATTTAATAAGTGAACTGTGTAATTATTCCCATTTAAAAAAGTATATTATAGTATTCAGGAAAAGACTTCGACTAAAGTGTTCATATACTGAATAAACATTTGGTTCCTCCCAGGTAAGGATGGGTTCCCACAGTCACCACCGTCTTCCTCTTAAGAATAAACTATAAGGAACAAGCTAATAGGCAGGTAAAGCTGCTTTGGGGGTAAATGTGCTAAAAACAATAAACAAATGAAATTTAATTGAATAGAATTTGGAGCACGGCTGTGAGGAGTTGTCCGTTCAGCCCCAAAAGCATTAGTGAAGTCAAGCGCCCTCATCCTCCGTCTCATTCCTGCTGTATAAGAGATGCGTTTTACTTTATGAAATTAGAAAAAAATATATATGTTTTTCCAAGTCCCCCTCAGCCTTTGGCCCCTACTCTCTTCCTGGATTTAGATGTTATCCATCTTTATTAACATGCTGTATTATAATAGATGTAGGATTGAGCTAGTGGTTGTTTTGTTGGTTTTGATAGGGTGTTGGTACACCTGTTCATTGATGCATCTTTAAGTGCATTTCTGTTATTGTATAAATGAAACAATAAAAAAAAAGCATTTGTGAAATAAGTTGCTCATATAGGATGAAAAAAATCTAATGTAAACTTTAATTTTATGTCTCTGAAGCTTGCTTGTTCACAGGGACAGCGTCATGCTACAGCAGGGTTCAAAATCTCACGTCTTCCGTATTTTAAATGCTAGAAGCACTCATGTGGGTTTGATAATCAGGTGTCCACTGACCTGGGAATATATTGTTCTTACAAATAGGAGTTTAGAAACCCACAAATCCTTGTTCTTTTAGTCAATGATAAGGATTGTTTTTCAACATTTAAAAATAGTTTCAAGTTTTAATAGTTTCACCAAAAAAAATCACGAAAAAAATCGAAGACAATTCGGATTAAAATTTAAGACCGAGAGCCATCAAAAAACACTCTCCTTGTAAAGCAACTTTCCTTAAACCAAAGCCCATGTTTTTTTTCTATCAAACTTCTACCAAACTATCACTTCCAAATAGCGGGAATCCATTTTAAATCTGCGGTACAATCCAAAAGAGATTTGTACCAATAACAGGAAAACTTATTTGTTAAGACCTAGAACAGAAAATAAGATTTTTTTAAGGTCTAAATCGCTTAAGGGCCTGACAAAACCATGTATAATGCTTTCTGTCATAATGCTGGAACTTGTACAGAAAGAAAATATTTCTGTACGATGTATACACATTTTGTGTGTACTGATACTTACCGTTAGTGGACAGATGCAGACAGTCGATTCCCAGTGCAGAGTTTGCATCTTTGACTTGTCGGGCTCTGACCTCGGTCATTGTCTGAATGGGGTTCCACCCGCTGTTCTCCGCTAAAGCCATTGGGATGACTTCTAGAGCGTCTGCAAATGCCCGCATGGCATACTGCTCCAGAGAGGGGCACTTTTGACAAAAAGTAAAACAAGTCCATTAAAACGTCTCAGCCATTATCAATACCTTGCTACTGAATATGGGTGAGGAGGGGGAGGGGGGAATTTTGTGCAGTAACAGGACAATTGAGTAAAGAGTGACAGCACTGTACCTTATCAGCGGCTTCATTAACGGCAAGAGCGCAGGAAATCTCTGACGCCCCGCCGCCATAAACGATGCGGTTGTCCCGGACCAGGTTACGGATGACACACAGGGCGTCATGGAGCGCTCGCTTGGCCTCCTCGATAATCTACCACAAACATGGTAAGATTGGAAATAAATACATTTGCAATAAAACGCTTAGGAAGAGTTGAAACCGTAACAAACTCGCCGCACTTACCATTTTGTTTCCACCCCGGATGAAGATGGTAACAGCTCTGGAGTTCTTGCACTCTTCGATGATGAGCATGCGGTCCTTCGTCGTGCCGAAACAAAGTTCTCGCACGAGGCCGGCGGTGCCCAGTTTCTCAGGGGTCAGCTCGCAGAATCGGGGTACGATGCGGCCGCCGGTGGCGATGGCAATCAGCTGAATCGGAAAAACGAGTTATCATGAGCGCAATGGAAACGATAAAAAAAAAATATTATACCCATCGCAATGATTACATTATAAATACACCATTGGATTCGGAATTACCTCAATTTCAGGCCCTCCGACCCAGCGCACAGCAGGGAGCTCGTTCTGCAGCAGCAGGTGATTCGCCTCATCGTCGAAACCCCACTGGCAAATGGCGAGGTTTGCGCCATTCTCCTTCACCTGGGGGTAAAGCCATGGACCAATTGTTCAATTCATTTAAAAGCCATCGCATGTGCTACGTGTTGCCGCAGTACCGCTCTAAATTTCATTCATTCAGCTTCATTCACCAGTTACTATGCAAGGCATTACAGACTAACCTGCTTAATCATCTCCTGGAACTTCTCCTTCTCATATTTCTGTAGAGCCTTGTAGTCTTCCACTGAGGTAACATCCAGCTTGTGCTTGGTTTTAGGCTTGGGTGGCTCAAACGGGCATGTCAGGATCGCGATTTTTGTGTCCTTTAGAACCTGTAAATGAAGCATGTGTTACATGAAAGCCTCGTACAGACACTGGGCTATGACGAGTGGGCGGTACATACAGCACGTTCTTAGTAGCTCTGAAACTACTGAAGGTTATGGAAATCTGCTGCACTGTTTTTTTTTTTAATGTATTTGCTCAAAGGATCAGCTCTATTCCATATACGGAAAAAGGAATTTGTAATTAGTACAATATTTATTCAGGTTTTGTGGACACCTAACCATCACATGCTTGCTGAGCATCACAGTGCAGACTGAAACCCCCCCCCCCCCCCCCCCCCCCCCCCCCCCCCTTTGCAATCACATGCTCAAATGTTGCACAAATGAATTCCACACAATTTTGAGAACATGGCAGGGCATTAATAAAGCCAAACACTCCACACAATATATTGACCGGGATTGGGACAAGGCTCTGTCCAGGCCGCACAAGTGATTACTCGGTAAACTATGTCTTAATCAGGGGAATTGAATAGGTGCCCCCCCCCTTAGTTATGGTGAAAATCAAGGGAAATATTACTGTGTTACATAAATATTATAGGATGTCAGCCAAACAATAAAGACAAATTTGTTGCCCATTAAAATGGCCATAAAAATAAAATAAAATAAATAAATAAAAATGACAGTACCGAAATGCAGACTTTTAATTACCTTCTCCTGAACTTAACAGAAATACGTGTGTTATAGTTTCACATTTTGCTCTCACACACACACACACACACACACCCCTACACACCTTGGGCATCTGAGGATGGCTAAACTCTTTGTCCACAATGACGCCTTTGATAAGCTGAGTGTCCTCCAGTTTACCGCCGGTCTTCCCTTCCATCTTGATGAGTTCAAAGTCCACATCCTTTCTCTCCATGTCTGCCACTGTAAGAATGGCATTCACGGCAATCTCTGCCATCTGTCTGTGGCATCGGTTAATCCTGAAAAAGACAGCAGAGAGAATATTGCAAACAAAGGCCATGATAGGAAGAGAAACAATGCAAAACACCCCGAACCTTGAGGTGGAGGTCCCAAATAGACATTTCTAAAGTAACTCGACACATCCGCCATGTGGTTTTCTACTATATTTTTCTAAATCTAGTCTTGCTCCATCTGTTCAAGCAGTATTGAACTGATCAGGCCTTATAACTCTTAACTAAACACCCACAGACAAAATAGTCTCACCCTCAACCATTTTTTGCAGAGACTGCTGCATATGAAAACTTCAGGATATCAGCAGTTTATGAAATATTCAAACCGGCATATCTGGATCTCTCATTAATATCATAATCACACAGATCACACCTTTTCACCATACTGATGTGCGACGTGCTTGCCCTGTATCTGCATGATTATTTGCCCTGTGCTGTTCCACGTTAGGCCGATTCGATACTCCAGGACAGTGCGGGTGTTTGTGAATGGGTTACTCATTTTAGTAATAACACACTAATCAAAGATATGACTTTAAGGTAAAGTTGTATATAAAAGAAAAGTGCAAACTGGAACTCACACTTTAGAGCCAAGTGTTGTCATGGCGGTCTGAATGAGCGGCTCTGTGTTGCTGGGGTCCACGGGAAAGCTGTCGCTGATCTTGTCCAGGTGTTCGATGGCAATGCGTGCGGCTTGGTCATAACCGTCGGCGATGCGGATCGGGTGGATCCCTCTGTCCAAGAGCTGCTCAGCCTGCTCGAGGAGCGCTCCGGCGAGAACTAACGGAAATGAATTAAAAAAAAAATCTATTTAATTGCAGAATGTGTGTCTAAACTATAATGTAGGCTGAATAGTAAGCTAAGCCAGGCTAAACTGTACAGCCAATTCACAACAGCTAATGGACATATGGATTTTGTGGTACACACCTTCAATACATTGCTTACGGCAAGAAAAGACAATAAGGTGTGCTCACCAACAACACCGGTGGTGCCGTCTCCAATCTCATCATCCTGAGACTTTGAGAGCTCCACCATGAGTTTGGCGATCTGGTGATCCACGTCCATCATGCTGAGAATTGTAGCGCCGTCGTTGGTGACCGTCACTTCTCCGTCCTTATCAAGCATTATCTTATCGAGTCCTGTGGAACGACATTGTTATTTTATTAGATGCTAATTTTGTTTATTTAAACCCCTGTACACTCTTAAGTGTAAACACAGAGTTTAGAGTGAAACTCAAATTCTTCTTTGACACGATAAAACTTCAAACAAATATTATTCAAATGATGATCTTTTCTACATTTTGCTCTTAAATTTTTAGCATTCATTAGGCAGACACCAGCGAGTACCAACAGACTGGTGGTGCAGGGATATGAACAGATAACCTTCTGATCACTCTTAACCAATCATACACAAGATAGACAATGGCAACAGAACCATCAGGCCAAAAAGAAATGAATTAAGACATTAGATTTGAGTAGCCTGACCATTTCCACATGTGCTTATTTCTCACAATAGTTGAGATACACTTTCATTTTTTATAATCTCTCTCTCTCCATGTACCTTTTTTTCTCTAATACTCTTAATAAATGTAATAAGCATCTAAATTTCACTCAAAATCTCCCCCTTTATACATTTTTCATTAATTAATATTTACTTCAAACTGAATTTCTTGTTCACTTTAAATTTTTTTTATATAAACATGACTCCTTAGAATTATGTTCTGGTTTTGGTTGCTTTCGATATAAACTGGTGATACATTTAGGTTACATATAGTAACATCTTTCTCAAGTATAGGGATGCTATCTGCATTAATCAAGTGTTAACAAAATTAGTACTGTTAAAGCATTAACTCGGACAACCCTAATATATAGACACAGACCATGCGACGGGGAAAAACACATCAGGCGTGAAACTGGCCCGTGGGTCAAAAAAAGGCTGTAATGTATAAATACATTTGCCACATACATGACACACTAAAGATGTGCAATAGTCTTTTATTTTCTTTCTTTGACAAATATTACAGCACAGCAAAAATCTTTCTTCATACACACACACACACATAAATATATATATATATATATATATATATATATATATACTATATATATATATATATATATATATATATATATATATATAAAAGATTATGAGGCTTGTGGAGCGATCAGGGTTGAGGGCCATGCTCAAGAGCCCAACTGGTACATCATAACAAAGCCCCCTGTATTATTTATGCTGATATCTTACCCTTTGGACCAAGTGAAGTCTTCAGCGTGCTGGCAACTGCCTTTGCAGCCATAATGTGTGACTGAAAAAAACACAAGACAATGCAGGTAAAAGCCAATAATATTAAACGATCACACAGTCCAACCATATACTAAAAAGTCTATTTTTATTACCAGTTAACATAATTAAAACTCTGGCCGTGTACGATCTTTTTTTTTTTTAACGTTGTTAAATTTAAATCTCTTATAAGCACAGATCAGTTCTGAAATGCATTACACGGGAAATAAAAGGCAGCGCATGCACATGGGCAGAGCAGCACGCCGCTAGCTAAGCTACGCTAACAACGTAATAACGGCGTTCAAGATTTTCACAAATGTATCAAAAGTCAAATAATAAACATTTAGCACCAATTATCTAACGTTTTTATAGTAAATATCAAAATAAACTATAAAACCAGAAAACTAAACAAAAAGTAGTCCGGCTAAACTAGCTAGCCGGCAAGGCGTTGGCTGCATCCTAAATAGCAACCTGCTGACACATGAAGTGCACTACGCATGACACCGCAGCCATTACTCCACACTAAAAAGTGCACAAGTTTTAGGGCCCTATTTTGGTATTTGGTATCAGGCCATTAAGTTAGCGGTACCTTAAGAGCATCAAGGCCGGTCAGCCGAGATTTCTTCTCCTGGTCTTTAATAATAATGAAAGGCCGGCCATATTCATCGAATGCAATCGTTCCTAGGGTAGACATTATGAACGGCAAAAAGCGCACACAGCTACCAGGAAACTATTTGAGTTAAAATAGCAAGAAGAACAAATCCACCACCCCGAGGCTGTGTGCACCTCGCCGTCGCCGCCTTCTGGAAGAATCTTAGGGCGGTGTGGACGAAACCAAATCTTTTCAGACCAAAGAGCCAAGACGTTTTTATTCATTTCTGTCACATTTCTGACGTATGAAGGGACTGCGTATTATTTTACCGTATTTTAACAGTACTCCAACCCATTAATTAAAAGCATTCAATTATGCATGATACACTCTTTACAGTTCATTTCAATTGCACGGAGATGCAGATGGTATCGTCTAATATCGCGAGATTTTCATTACTCCCGGGAACACCCGCGTCTGAATACTTACAACACTGCTGATTTGTCGGGATCAGACCACGTGTTTTTGGACGTTACATTTCAGTTGTATTTCCGTTGCGGAGAAAACCTCGTGTAGCACTGACATGTGTATAACGTCATCTCGTGCACAGATCAACACGTGTCTCTTGTAAAGGAATAATATAAACGTAAGAAGTGCTTTGTGTATTTTTGCGAATGATAATAATGGCGTGTTTTATACCCAGATATTCGCTTTCCTGCTGGTGAACTTCCAAGTGTTTTATTTAATCCCGGTTTTAATTCCACTCCACGTGTTTAAAAAGATCTGAAATGACCTAAAGAGTGTTGCCAAACGTTCGTGTTTCAGTTATTGTTGTATTATTATTATCATCATCATCGTCGTCATAAGACGTGTGTGTGTGTGTGTGTGTGTGTGTGTGTGTGTGTGTGTGTGTGTGTGTGTGTGTGTGTGTGTGTGTTGTTGTTTTGTCGTGAATGTAAGATTAAATATGAACAATGAGAATCGACTCCTTTAAATGAACGCTGTGTGTCGATTCATTTAAGTTATTGTACAGCGAGAGTCTACCTTTTATTTTTAGGTTAACTTGACTCTTCTAACCGAATTGTTTAGTTAAATGCCGAGAGTCGGCTTTAAACAAACAAGCAAGCAAACAAAATAACTTCAGTCGATTGTATTTGGTGTAAAGTTGAAGAGTCAAAATTTTTTTTTTTTATATTTTATCATTGCGAGTCGATTCATTAGGTGTATTGCGAAGAGTCGACTCTTTTGATGGGTGGCGAGAGCCGATCAAACAGTCTTCTGTTGTAGACATGGCTCTGTTGTGTTATGCTTTACTGCGTAACACGGTTGTAAATAGTAGTTCTGTTAAATGACATTTTGATGACCGATTTATGAAAGTTTGGTCAAAATGCTCTAAATATACATTAACATGCAAACAAACAAAATGAACTGCATTTTCATGTTTAAACACATGGCTATTTTTTCTGGATCGATATGAGCTTTGGGGCATAATTATACAATGACGTACCTCTTTTTAAGCTTTTTAAAGTGTGTTTATTGTAATTATTCAGGGTGACCATGTGTTAAATGATTCCTCTTTAATAACCAGTGTTCGTTTCTATGCAAAATGAATGAGCAGAATGAAGACTAAAAACTTAATTAATAACATGTCAACGATGGAGATCTGGAAAATCCTGAATTAGAATTTGGTTAAAATATTAAAAAAATATATATAAGTATATGCCACTGTTATAAGAGAAGGTTGTCTTCCTGGAAGTCAGAGAAGGAGCAAAAAGTGTGATAGAAATGGCTGTGTTTCTCCTCTTTCTTTTTTAATGTAGGCCTACCAAAAATAATTGGGGTCACTGGGGTCGTCTTAAGAGATATACCATATGTGTGAAAATAGCAAGGTTCACGAGTTGTCCTGCATTTGATTTTCAGTCGTCAGCGACCATGTTATCATGCCCCGTGGGGTTTCATCCTCTCGCTTCCTGATACTGTATGGTTCGCAGAAAGGTCAAGCTCAGGCCATAGCCGAGCAGCTGTACGAGCAGGCGTCCGAGCATGGCTTCGAGGCGGAGATCAGCTGCCTGAGCAAATCTGACAAGGTAGGACACGTAGCAAGACGCGGTACAGCTCATAGCTTCTTGTAAAGTTTGCCATCCGTGCTTGTTAATTACGATGTAAAAGCGGTTCCTTTAACGTCAAGTTCCTCAAGTCATTTAAAAAGACCTAAATCATGCCGTGTAGAAATGAACCGCAGCATAATGTTATTGTCATCCCGTCAATTCCTTTCACATGCGCAGTATAACTTGGAGGAAGAACGCAACCCTGTGGTTTTGGTCGCTTCCACGACGGGAGATGGCGAGCCTCCGGATACGGCGCTGAAGTTTGTGAGGAGGATCAGGAAGAAATCTCTGCCCCGCGACCATTTCTCCCACCTGCACTATGCTCTGTTAGGTAAACTTGAGTTGCGTTTGTAATCAAGAACACTTTAATCAGCGGACAAGAATCATCTTTTGTTTTGTGTCATGCAGGTTTGGGGGACACGAATTACACGAATTTCTGCAACTGTGGAAAAACCATCGACGGATGTCTGCAGGAACTCGGCGCTAATCGCTTTTACCCAACCGGGCTCGCTGATGACGGTACAGGGTAAGGACCGGGGTTAATATGTTTACATAATCTTTGCTATGGAACATGAAATCTTGTATTTTATATTTCAGTGAATTATCATGGAGATGTTTGTACACTAACTGTGGTAAATCCCATTGATTGGATGCGATGTAGTCAGGCACACCTCACTATTAAAGATATAACAGTTAAGATCTATCTATAAGATATAACGGCTGAAATCGTGCGGTATATCGGAGAAGAAATCACACTTTGACATCTTTTATGGTTTTAACATTCAGCAGATCTCCGAGATAGAATTGTGTCAAGGCACAGATCTGGGGAAGGTTTTAAAATGTATTGAAGGTTCCCAGGAGCATCCTTTATATGGAGATGGACTTTGGTAAGAGGGGCACGGTGGCTTAGTGGTTAGCACGTTCGCCTCACACCGCCAGGGTCCTGGTTCGATTCCCGTCTCGGCCATGTGTGTGTGTGCATGTTCTCCCCGTGCCTCAGGGTTTTTTTCTCTGGGTTCTCCGGTTTCCCCCGGTCCAGTAACATGCACGGTAGGTTGATTGGAACCTTGGAAAATTGTCCCTAGTGTATGAATGTGTGTATGAATGTGTGTGTGTGCCCAGCGATGGGTTGGCATTCCATCCAGGGTGTATCCTGCCTTGGTGCCCGTAGACACCTGAGATGGGCACAGGCTCCCCGTGACCCAAGGGAAGATCGGATAAAGCGGTAGAAGATGAATGAATGAATGAAAAGTGATATGTGTATATAGGGGATATAGTGTATATGAACCATATTTTTAAAGCATATAGAATGTGAAGAAAATTAAGGGGTCTTAATATTATTCTGATTCAGGCCTAATCTAATATCAGTGGTTGGGGAAATTGTGTGTGGTTACCTTTAGAAAATATGACTTTCTGTCACTTAGCAGAAATCCCTTTAAATAAGATATTTAGAAATTTCATTTCCCCCTCTCCAGGCTGGAAGTAGTGGTCGACCCGTGGATCGAAGGACTTTGGGGCGCTCTAAAGAAGACATTTGAGAAAATGTCGGCCTCTAATGTCATCAGTGACATTTCTCCAAACCACACTCAGCAGTCAGCAGACGTCCAGGAGAACGTCGTTGAGTCCGCTGCCCAAAGCCTTCGTTTGTTGAGTATTAGCGACGCCGACGCAGGAAAATCCAAACCGGAATCCAAGACTGGAAGCCAGGATGCAGAAACTCCTCTAGACGCATCTTTGAGCCGCTCCATAGCTCCACTTGCTAAATCTGCACTCAGTGTCCCGGCGCTTCCAGCACGTTACCTAGAGGTGTACCTCAGAGACGTACCTACTACGGAGGTGAGATTTTTCTGCAGTCAGTTACATGTAGACAAACAATCTGCATCTGTGAATGCTGTGCAATACAGTTGCAGTTTGACAGTTAGACGTAGAACACCGTGGCTTATTACTGGTTTGCTAAAATCAGGATAGTTAACTGGTAAAATAATTATTTTCACACAATTCTTAAAAAAAGACAAAGTGAACCCAGTCAATCATTCATTCATTCACCGCTTTATCTGACTTCTCTCTCGGGTCGCCGTGTATCTGTGCCTATCTCAGACGTCTTCAGGCATCGAGGCAGGACACATCCTGTATGGAATGCCAACCCATCACAGGGCGCACACACATTAACATTCACACACTAGAGACAATTTTCCAAGGTGCCAATCAACCTACCGTGCATGTTTTTGGACCGGGAGGAAACCGGAGAACCCTGAGTAAAACACACACATATTGCGGAGGTGGGAATCGAACCCCGAACCCTTATGTGTGAGGTGAACGTGCTAACCACTAAGCCACCATGCGCCACCCCAGTCAATCAGATAAGACACAAATATTATAATTGATCATTAATTTTTGGGAAAAATAGATCCACACATATCTGTATGTCAGTAAAGGTATATGAATCTCTTGGATAAGCAATTCCAATCTGTTTTTATAACTTATACCTTCGCAGCTTAGTTTCTCACACATTACCTCAGTGTATTTGCAAGACCACACCGAGGATCAGAGAACCCATCCTCATTTGGGTGTAGACAGACAAGAACAAAACCTTTTTAATGGTTTTGCTGGACTGAAAAAAATGCACTGATTAGTCCCATCAGCTTCAGGTGTATACTTACCAATTGTTTCGTCTGACTCCTCCCGCCACCCATTAATGGACATACCGACTCGCTGCCACAGTCGACAAGCCAGAGGATTACTGGAAAAATATTTTGTGGATGGATAAAATATGAAGGAGAACACTGAATTCCAGCGTAAGAACCGTATATCATCTTTGAAACACGACGGTGGTAGTTTCATAGTTTGGGCCTGCTTTGCTGTATCCGGCCCAAGACAATTTGCCATCATTTACGAAGCAATGGATTCAGAATTCTAGCAACCAATTCGAAAGGGAAAAGATCAGGAATCTGTCTTTGAATGGAAACGAAAGAAAACGGGTCACATAAGTAGTTCTAAGAAGAACTGTAGAATAGTAGAACGCTTAAAGAATAACAAATACATATTGTGGTAAGTCCAAGGCCTAACTCTAATCCAGCTGAACTCATGCGAAGTAAGCAGTTCATGTGAAGGAACACTAAAATTCATCCAAGCCATCGTGCATTGTTCAAATCTGCTGATGTTTGCGTCATGTTTATATTATTCTATACTGTATAAGGCACTCAACCAGAGAAATACACCCTTGATCACAGGGACAAATTAGAACAAATTAGACTTCTTTTAGGAGAATCGAAAGGGTTTTGTGCCGCTGTGCTTTTCTGTCCCTTTGCTCAGCACTGTATTTCTCTTCTGTTCTCTTCTCTTCCTGACATTGACCTCAGTGCCTTTCACTCGCCATACTACCACTCTCGGGTCCTTGAGCAAGGCCCTTTAACCCTCTGTGCTCCAGAGGGCGCCGTATCAAGGCTATTCCATATCTTCTCTTTTTAATAGACTTGTTGAAAAGGGACGGTCTACAGCAGGGATCACCAACCTTTTTGTAACTGAGAGCTACTACATGGACACCGAGTCATATAAAGGGCTACCAGTTTGAAATACTCCTCTGAAATAACAAATTTACCTTTAGTTATATATTATTATTATTATTATTATTATTATTATTATTATTATTAATGATACTCATTTATCTATGTGAATACACTTGTGATTTTTGACAGTGACTATCAACAACGAATTAACTACATTTTACATTATAGACGCATCTCACTGATGAGTTGTGCACTTTTTATAGCAAGCCTGAGAGCTACTCATGTGCTCCTTGGGGGCTACCTGGTGCCCACGGGCACCACGTTGGTGACCCCTGGTCTACAGAATGCACCGTATTGTTTGGAAATATTTAATGGGAAGGCCTGATTATACGTTATTATACTTTTTAAACGCCTTATACTGTTGATTTGGAAAATAGGTTCTTTGAGTTAAAAACAGCAAGTTTGAGGTTAATATCCATTTTGCACTACATTAGAGACTGTATTGGTGCTGTTAGTAAAGTAGATATTTACTGTGTAGGTTGTATACAAGCTTCTTTTACTTGGAGATTATTAGACCTGTAATTTTACTTGCACTTAAGTACTGTTACGTCGATTGAAGTTTATTTTGAGGAGGACTTGCTTTGTACTCTTTCTACCTTTGGCCATCTCACTAACAGACTTGTTTGTTTGTGTAAATCACCAACCTGACAACATGATGCCATGTTGTTTTCGAAAGCCAAATCGTCGGCCAAATGTGTTGCCTTATAAGGTAACTGTTCAGTTTAATTTGATATATTAGATATCACAGAGAGAAGAACTTTATGTAATTGAAGCAGATTTTTTTTTACCTTGTATTTGTTTACATAGAAGATATTTATTGAAACTATTATGTTTTTGTGTGGAGCTCTACGATTGATTGTGTTGTGTTTAACAATGCTAAACAGTGAACGGTTGCTGAAACCTACTCTGACAAAGCTATTCTTTGGTGGAAGTCTGTTAGTAAAATAAATTCATCTGGCTGTAAAGATTTTAGGAGCCCACATTTGCCTTTTGCCTCGCTGTTTTCTTACCGTTACTTGGCATATAAAGCGTATACAAAATCCACTGTGATTTTTATATTACTTTTTCTTTATTTATTCTTTATAAAAAGAATTCTTTATTTATTGCCACCTCTGTAATGTATCTGAATAATTCATCATGTTATGGGGCGGTTAACCGCTAATTATTTCACACCTAGTTTTTCTCCCAATGTTTTAATATTTCTCACATCTATTGGCAAGTCAATTAGGCAATTATCTATACCAGGGGTGGGAAAACTTTTTGGCACAAGGGCCACATTGACGTTTTTAAAATATGACAGTAGGGCCTGATGCATACATATTAAGCATAAACATATAAAAGGCTACAAGGGGCACGGTGGCTTAGTGGTTAGCACGTTCGCCTCATACCGCCAGGGCCCGGGTTCGATTCCCGTCTCGGCCATGTGTGTGTGGAGTTTGCATGTTCTCCCCGTGCCTCAAGGAGGTTTTTCTCCGGGTTCTCCGGTTTCCTCCCGGTCCAAAAACATGCACGGTAGGTTGATTGGCACCTTGGAAAATTGTCCCTAGTGTATGAATGTGTGTGTGTGTGTGCCCTGCGATGGGTTGGCATTCCATCCAGGGTGTATCCTGCATTAATGCCCATAGACACCTGAGATAGGCACAGACTCCCCGTGACCCGAGGGAAGATCGGATAAAGCGGTAGAAGATGAATGAATGAATTAATGTTAAACATATAAAATGGTCTCACCGTGCCTAATGCGCCACATGGTGGAACGTCAGGTAATTACAGGAAAAGGTCAAACGACTGCAGTCGTAATTATGCTATGATTTTGAATTTGAACAATTCTTTACCAATCTTCGGCAGGCCCGATTAAAAAGACCAAAGGGCTGTAGTTTGCCCACCCCTGATCTAGACAGTCCACGTCTGTAGTCATTTTTAAATGATCTCTGTAGGTTCTGATGGGTTAGGAGTTAATTGTTAATCTTATCCTTAGAGCGAGACCAAAAGCACTTCCTGTACGTCGCCCTAGATAAGGGCGTCTGCTAAATACCGTAAATGTAATTGAGAGAGCACACATAGCAGTAAAAAGCCTTAATTTACATATATGGCTGGGTTAAGGGCCTTCTTTAAGGCCCACAAGGAAGGATTTAAGGCATTGGGTTCTTCGACCTTCTGGTCTAGAACCCAATGCCTTAACCACTGATCTTTAATCTATTTTCGAAAGTCCATTTGATATTAACATATTTATAATCACAGGGACAGCATTGCCAATCAATCTTTTGAATCAAATATTGACTATCTGTAACGATTAGCGCTTTGTTTAGAGGTAAAGATGGGAATCGTTTAACCCGAAGAAAAGGCTAACACTTGGGGAACAATGTTTTAAGTGGACGTTTTGCTAAAATGGACTACACTTTAAAGCATTTTCACAGACGTCCTAATCCAGAGTAACTTACACTTGAGCAGTTGAGGGTTATGGTATTAATCAAGGGCCCACAAATGGTAGTTCGGTGGTGCTGGGATTTGACCTGCAACCTTCTGGGCCCGAGCCCAACATTGCATTAACCACTCAGCTACCAACTCCCACTAGGATTATCTACGAATACCGAAACAATACCCAGAAACATGGGTCAGAATGATAAAACTTGCTCCAAAGCGGGTCTTGTAGCATGAAGATGATTGTAGGGAAACAACAATGTAAAAGCATCACAAAGCTCTGACCTATAAAATTTGTAGACTGAACGCAAAAACCCCATGTCTGAACACGGAGGCCTACATACCCGAGTGCCAAGGGATGGGCGAAAGTTTCTCTCCAGTGTTGTGAGAAGCGACAAGAAGGCAATTTACTATATAAAAAATGATTCCAGTTTATAATTAAACAATGTCAGGAAATAAACCAACAGCCCATGGAAAATGCAATTCATGAAACTAGAATCTAAAACAAGGCTATTTATAGATTTATAGATAGATAATAGTGGATATCCTTCAGAAAAATACGTGAGGTTTATTTTGATATAGACATACAGGGTGACGGGGAGGGGGGGGGGCATTTTGAAATGCGTAATGGCGGCTGTACATTTGGCAGCGCTGCAAAACAGGGACCTTGAGCTATAAACAATCTTGCCATTTAGTAATTATGGATCAGTGTGATTTCGCTATAAAAATGTTTTACAAAAACACTGATGGGTTGGAAGGTGCGCAAAGGGCGCACTTACGACATTTTCTTTCAATGTAGCATTTTTCACGGTCAGGTTTCCTCGAATCAGGCAATAATAACTTGGATTAGAAACTTTGTAGAGGCCGGATTTGCTCTAAAAAAAAAAACAAAACAAAAAAAAGAAACCGAAAGGACGGCCGAGAAGTGCTCGCACTCCATACAACTGGGGTCACCTCGCTGGTACCAGTTCGCCCCCAAAAAAATAGCACAACTTGTCCTTTCGCTGAGTTTACAATTAAAAACTGTCATGGTTGATGATAATTGTGGGAAATCATTAACATGATCAGTGTCTTCGCATAGATAAATAAGTGTCAGTAATCATTACTAATAATATATAACTAAAAAACAAAAGGTCTTTGACTCCTGCCATAGAATATCAAGGCTCTACAGGAGGGCGCCATCTACAGGATGTAATTTTCACATGCTTCAATTTCTGTCGATACATTTTTTTTTGTTGGATTGCTTCTGTCTTATTGTTTTATTTATTTATTTATTTTCTTTTAAAAAGTTCCCTTTTTGTCACCCATTCCCACACAGTATAAAAGTTGGAACGGAGCACCTTAATCGCGATTTCTGCTGAAACATTTTTTTTTCTGTAGGAGGAGGTTCATGTCACTGCACAAGGCGTTCATGAAGTGTCAATTTCAAGAGCAGTGTGTTTAACTCGGGAAGATGCCGTGAAAGCAGCCATCTTGCTGGAGCTTGAGATCAAGGTATGTTAATCTCTTTTTGTACTTATATTTATATACACCACTGAGTAATTAAAATAATTCAAATGTAATTCAAAAAAGGAAAAAAATGATATATAGATTCATCCATTCATTCATTCATTCATCTTCTACCGCTTTATCCGATCATCCCTCGGGTCACGGGGGATCTCAGGCATCAGGCATTAAGGCAGGATACACCCTGGATGGAATGCCAACCCATTGCAGGACACATACACACACACACTCACACACACACACACACCCACATTCATACACTAGGTACAATTTTTCCAAGGTGCCAATCAACCTACCGTGCAGGTTTTTTGGACCGGGAGGAAACTGGAGAACCCGGAGAAAAACCCCCTGGAGCACGGGGAGAACATGCAAACTCCACACACACCACCTGCTGCTGCACTTTAGACAATTAAACACAGAAGATTCTGTAGAATGTCATTTTTGGAATCTTCTCCGTTTTTCCAAGTTTTCCAAAGTCAAACATAAAGGAAACACTGTACAGTATACTGTTCTTATTGAAAGCAGTTTAAATATTTTTTTTATATTACTACAAATATATTTGTATTTGCGTTTTTATATTTCTGTATGCAATTAAAAAAAATGTCATGTTGGGATAAAAAATATTTAAGGGTCAGGTCTCTTTAAAATAATTTTTTTTTTAGACATCTTTTTATTTTTTTGAAATTTTCTATCTTGTATGTTTATTATTGCGCTCTTATAAAGAAAAAGTGCTTCTTATGCTATAACTCAATTGATCAATAGAATAATTGAGTAAAGTACACAATCAATAAAATAATAGGATAGACACCTACACCACATATAACGCTTCCAGGTGTTTCCATCTTTCTCTTTTTGTAGTTATTTTTTGTTAGTCTTGCGAGAAATGAGCTGCAGCAAACATCTAACCGTTCCGTTGAGCGAGATACCACTAATGCTTTTCTAGTTGATGGCAGGTGCAGTGTGCCAATGCACGAGTGTTTTCAATGACAACTGTGTAACACGTTGGCTCGTAACACAGAGTTTAACACCGCTGCATGTTTATCTCGCCCGCTATGCAAATAAACTCGCTCCGATTTTCTCGTCACCGCAGGATGAGAGTATCTTTTACCAGCCTGGCGATGCGTTTGACCTCGTCTGTCCAAACAGGGACACGGAAGTGGAGGATTTGCTTCGCAGACTTGGGCTACATGACAAAAAGCATCATTGTGTTCATCTTCAGCTGCTCAAAAACACCAAAAAGAAGGGTATTGGACCTCCTCCACATTATTCCATATGCACTGAATAAACTCAAACAAGCAGTACTACTATATTATATTCTTTTCTTAGTCTAATAAATATTATATATAAGAAATAATATATATATATATATATATATATATATATATCTATATATATATATTATAACAGCAGTAGTACATCATGCTAGTGTGTGGATACTTGTTATATATTGGGCCAGATGATGTTATTTAATTTTAAAGAATATTTTAATTCTATGCATCCACAGGAGCACAAGTTCCTCTGTACATCCCAGAAAAGTGTACACTACAGTATCTACTGACTTGGTGTTTGGAAATAAGAAGTATACCCAAAAAGGTAAAAAAAAAAATAAAAAAAAAAAAAAAAAAAAATATATATATATATATATATATATATATATATATATATATATATGTGTATATGTGTGTGTGTGTGTGTGTGTGTGTGTGTGGTGTGTGTGTGGTGTGTGTGTGTGTGTGTGTGTATATATATATATATATATATATATATATATATATATATATATATATATATATATATATATATATATACATACATACATATACATACACACACACAATGCGCGCGCACACACACACACACACACACACACACACATATATATACATACACACACACTTTTTTTGACAACTTAAATTGTCTAATGAATTATTTAATCCGAGTTGCTCCAATATCATACGCTATAGTATTAATCTGTATTAGCCAATTTTAATTTTAAAAGATCGTTGGATTTGGGTCATAGGAAGCCACGCCCCCTTAACAATGACCGATAGATGCCAAGGCCACACCTCTTTTAGTCAGATAAAGCAATGCTGCATGAAGTTTAATTAATGTTAATGATATAATAGTCATGTTAGTGTCAAGGAACGGATACACACACACGTTTTATTGTGAATGAACCCGTGCGGAATCCACTTATGAAGAATCTTTCAACAGGTCTGATTGTTTTCTTTTTTTCAGGATTGATTGTTTTCCTGCATCATATTTATAATAAATAGAAATGGTTTTAATGGAATTAAATAGATTTAAGGATTAAACCTGACGAGTCAAAATCTAAGCGTGTGTTTTTATTTTGTCCAGGCTTTTTTGCGATCTCTGGCGGACTGTACCCAGGAAACCCAGGAGAAGAGGCGACTGCAGGAGCTGTGCAGCCGCGAGGGAGCTGCAGACTATGACCGATTTGTGCGAAAACCTAGCGTGTGTATACCGGACCTCCTGCGTGCTTTTCCATCCTGCACACCTCCTCTCAGCCTCCTCATTGGTCAGTGTAACCCTTATTTGAATAACTAAGGGTTTGTTGTTTGCTTGTTTGCACAAAGCTCATGTTCTCTTAACACACAGCTAGTGTGCTTCTGATGCACCTGTTGTGTAATGAAGGCTGGGATTGTAACACTTGGACTTTGTGTAGTTTAAATAAACTAACAAACATGCAAACGGCGAGTAGCGAATAGGGTCAAAAACAAGTACTGGGGTGTGCATTGTGTGTATATCCAGGTGTTCGTAGCGTCCATATTTGTCTTCTGTACTGGTTTCTGTGGCTTTGAGAGAGAGCCCCTGTATATCTGTGTAGTGATGAAGGATTCATTCTTCCAGATTGTCCTTCAAAATGTGCCTACATGGGGACAAAAAAAAAAAGAAGTCATATGGTCATGAACACATTTTATTCACAGTGTATCGTGTATAATCGTCACATCTGGGCAATATGTCCTTAAAAAGTGCTGCGACATTTGAAGCGACGCTTCAGCGAGCAAGAATGTCTCATTTAGCCAATGTCCTCAATTCCTTTCTGCCCTTATTTCCTTTCTTTTCATCCTTCCCTTGTCCGGAGGAGCGACAGAGCGAGGAGACGAGTAGCAGAAATTAGAATATCGGGAGGCACCCTGAAGTAATAAAGTAATAAAGGAGGTTTCGAGTTGCTGTTGAAATGTGTAACGAATTTAGGAAATGGTACGAGAGGACAGATCAACAATTCCATTTACGTTTCCTGTTTGTATTTACAAACCGCTATGTGTCGAACGACACGCCTTTTGCATTCGTGATCAGAAATATTGGAACACATGACTGACGGGGGTTTCTTGTTGGTCTAAAAAGCTGTCTATGGAATTCAATATAGGGTGCTGTGTAAAATTGATATATAATTTGTTTCCATTTTTATATTTCTATTTCCATTTTATATTTTCTATTTATACACCATAGTTTATATAGCTTGACAATCCTGCCATACAGGTCAAATTTTCACGATTCTAGAATTTTACTCCGGCCCCCATAGCGCCATCTGGTGGCCACCCGGCGGTTGGTTGAGAATCACTGTCGTAGATGCTTGAAAGTACCAGCCAAAAAAATGTAGTAACTTAGTGGTTCAAGTCTTTGAATCCATGGGTTATAAGTTCCAATCCCAGCCATATCAAGATTTAACTCCTGGACCCTTGAGCAAGGCCCTTAACATTATTGTATGAATGAGCTACGCTCCTGTTAAAATGTCATAAACCTGAATGTATTTGTAGTGACTCACTAGGTGGCAGTAAAATCACATGAAACCCATCTTCACTTCAGTTAAATATTCATGTCTTGGGAGAGTAAATATACAACAGAGAGAGAGAGAGAGAAGGGGGGGGATTTGATTAAAGCATTTTCATCAGTTTTGTATATTTTCAAACTTCCAAATAGCCATTACTGTGACATATACAAATATGCTCATTAACCGGTCAGGGTTGTAGTACATCCAGAACCCCGTTTCCTGGACGGCGAGGTAGGTTGTATTCCCCGGATGGTACACGAGTCCATAACAGGGCATATATATATAAGCAAATCCGGCCGACCTGCTCGCTATGGAACAATGGACCCTGAAGCTGCGAGATCTGCTACCCACTGTGTCGCCTTATACATCCCCTATAAGTATATGCGCGTAGAGTGGAGCGAAATTCTTTCCTCCACATCCCCTGGCTTATTAGGCGGCTGGGGTCGGAGTGCAGGTCTGTCGTGTTAAAGTATTTCTACAGCACGGCAAGCAAAGGGCCTCGAGGGCCTGACTGCAGCAGCTCGGCAGCACTGGGAATCCAGCCTGTGACCTTCGTGATCCGTAGCCCAAAGCCTTAAATGCAAGCAAGTGGATTATGTGTGTCTGTCGATCTGCCACAAAAGATTGACCATATTAAGTTCGACTCCAGAACAGAACAGATATACTGATCAGATGTAAAATTCTAACACTGATTCAGCACCGTGACCCAGACTGTCCTGGCGCTCTTACCGACCTTTAGCATCCGAACTAAACTATGAAGACGTGGAAGAATTGGGCCCGGTACAAGTTTCTGGACAACCAGGCATTTGTGTGTGTGTGTGTGTGTGTGTGTGTGTGTGTGTGTGTTTGTGTGTGTCACATAAATAGAAAAGCACTTTGAAGCATTACCCAGAGCATCACAGCACCCTTTCTACACCACTCATGCAGAGGTTACTTTGACACATAACGCATCCCTAATCATTGCAAACCTAGTACATCCCATCATAGATATAGTATACTTTAATGCAAATAGCCTGTTTAGAAGGATAAAACACACTACCAGTTCAAGTAGTTTGATTTATGCGACTAGGCATGCCCTCTACACTGTTTCTGCTCCTGACAGATATCACGTCATACCTTTAGAGGTCTTCTGGGGTCCGCGCTTCGGCAGGTCTGGGCGGTTTGGGCGCCACCTAATATCTCAGTAATTGGCAGGTAGTTATGGTGGGTCAATGCTTGAATTGTTTATTAGTCTTTTTACGATTTAAGAATTAGTGCCGGTGTATTTAACAGATAGTCAGAATGAACGGTGAGTGGAGTTTTAGGTTAAGCACAGGACTGTCTTTATGAAAACAACAGCAGTGTTTGGGTTGTATTATACAGTGATAAAAGGACCTGGTCATATAACTGTTTGTTTTCTTTTTTGGGCGCTGTGCAAAACCCGTCGTAAAGGAGAACCAACCCCCGAGAACCAACGCAGAATCAAAAGAGTCACTTTTGTGTTCTTTTTTTGTGTTCTCACTTCTTTTCCAGCCAGCAGTGTGAAATCACTACCAGGTGCAACACTTGGCTTCGGAGATTAAAAGCAGACTTGCGTTAGAAGGGATTTGAAAAGCACCGTCCTGAATACAATAATGTGAAATGCCCTTAATGCCATTTTGATATGTCAGCATCTGTAACCCCGTGTCCTCTCCTTTATTACAGAGCATTTGCCCAAGCTGCAGCCGAGAGCGTATTCAGCCGCAAGGTAAAGAAGCCGTGTTTTTAAGCGCTCAAGTGACCCTTTTACAGCCTTGGTCTTTATTGTGAAAGGTACACGGAGTATTTGGGGAGGGTGTATACATCTGGAATCAAATATTTTCTATGTAAAGAGTGGGATAATGAAGGGCTTGTAATTTGGGACACGATTCTTATAGCTGCGATTGACTGCAGTTGCTTCCAAGATAACGAGACGTACGGTAAAAAAAATAAGAAAATACGAATGAATAGAGATGGTTTATAAAGTGTACAATACATCCCAATCCAGATTTTGGGTTTCATTTAAATTCTGGTTTGAAATAAAATGCAAATATATATATATATATATATATATATATATATATATATATATATATATATATATATATATATATATATATATATATAAACAACATGCTCAAACAGAAAACCCTCCATTTATGAAAGGAATGAGTTTAATCCCAAAATGAGTGTTGGATCAACACTGCAAAATTGTAGTAATGTAACTAGAATTAACTAGAAGTGTGTGGCTATAAGACACTGTATATCCAATTATGTGTGTGT
This sequence comes from Kryptopterus vitreolus, assembly GCA_030449085.1. Classification (NCBI taxonomy): domain Eukaryota; kingdom Metazoa; phylum Chordata; class Actinopteri; order Siluriformes; family Siluridae; genus Kryptopterus; species Kryptopterus vitreolus. The sequence goes on from JACRUU010000018.1 coordinate 12,866,546, forward strand.
GTGTGTGTGTGTGTGTGTAGATTGGCCAAAAATTGGAAATACATATGTGGAATTTATGGGATAATGGGGATATAATTGGATATACAGTATCGAATAGCCACACAGTAATTCTAGTTCATATAGTTGAGGTTTATTGTTTTAAGTTGCAAAATAGCAAATTGATTTATATATTTCTAAGTCTAAATATTGATTTGCTGATTATCTCAAGGGGGTTAGCACGTTCGCCTCACACCGCCAGGATCTGGGTTCGATTCCCGTCTCAGCCATGTGTGTGTGGAGTTTGTGCATGTTCTCCCAGTGCCTCACGTTTTTTTTTCTTCGGGTTCTCCAGTTTCCTTCCGGTCCAAAAACATGCACGGTAGGTTGATTGGCACCTTGGAAAATTGTCCCTAGTGTGTGATTGTGAGTGTGTGTCCTGTGATGGTTTGGTATTCCATCCAGGGTGTATCCGGCCTTAATGCCCATAGACACCTGGAGATAGGCACAGGCTCCCCGTGAACCGAGGGAAGATCGCATATAGCGGTAGAAGATGAATGAATGAATGGTTATCTCAATACTTTATGTTGTCTAATCTTGAGGGAATATATAATGTATAGTGCTAAAAACTTTTCTTCTCTCAGCTACATGTGAAGTTACAGTGTTAAATTGGGGGGAAAAAGGAGAAAATTGCTGTTCGAGTTTCTAACTGTGGTGCAGGAGTATTGAGGACATTTTGACATCCTGTAGCTGATTACAACCTGAACTTTCATCCTGTGAGGAAATGACACTTTTATAACCGACGTGATCTATTCCGAAAGACACTCTAGGCAAGAAACGTTCATAAAACGGTGATGGTTTCTGGAAATTCCTCTGTCAAAATACGCTAAATGGGTAAAAAAAAAAAAGAAATTAAGCTTCACTTTGATGAAAAGGCGTGCCACTTGCGTACGGAAAGGAGGGGATTAGTCAGAGTTGTAGTTCCTCCCAGAGCTGAGCTGGAGAGCATTAAACGTCACATCTTCTTAAAGCTGGTGCCTAGAGGAACAGATTTGGATCTTCTTGTTCTAGTGAAGAGAAAACGTAAAGATATCTTATACAATATACACAGACTTTTAATAAACTAGAATTGTTCGGGTCAGAGTGCAGGGTCAACCATAATACGGCGCCCATTGAGCATATAGGGTTAAGTGCCATGCTTAAGGACTCCGGGGCAGCAGCTTGGCACTACTGGGGCTCGAACCCCTGCCTTCCAATTAGTACCTCAGTGCCTCGCTCCCGCCCGGACTACTACTTTGTAGTATCAGTTCATATGTGTCCCAATACTTTCCTCCTTATATGTTGTATGTCAAAGGCAGTTAAATACAGTTTTAACAACTAAGTTATGGCAAAGGAGCCTCAGCTCCACGTTCAGACGTCCAACCGCATCAAATGGTTCAGAAA
>JACRUU010000018.1:12872964-12912964 GCA_030449085.1 Kryptopterus vitreolus
TGTGCCATGCTTCAGAAGCGACCCCCCCCCCCCTTTTTTTTTTTTTAATAAATAAACTGAGCTGCCCATGTCATGTGGATGAAACAAATGTAACGCAGCACTGATCAACAGAGCAAATCTCGAACCACACACACGATGTGCTACCTGTCAGAAAACTGTCACTGAGTTAGGAATAAGCACACACGTGTGTGTGTGTGTGTGTGTGTGTGTGTGTGTGTGTGTGTGTGTGAGAGAGAGAGAGAGAGAGAGAGAGAGAAGGGAAAGATTTGTGATCGACGCTTGTTGAGATCACCTCTGTGGAAAACAACATTAAACCTGATAAATGGTGAATGTATTCGCACCACGTAAAGCATCGAGGCTATAGTGAGCAAAATAGTGAGCATTTCACAATTCATGTTTCAGTGCTTGGCCCCTCATACTTCTAAACATTGTCCATTATAGTTTTTTTAAACCTCTTTTTTCCAACTGATATTTTTCACTAGTCTCATACGTGATACATCATTGTAATCTTTTTTCTTTTTTTTTTCCCTCCTTTCCTTTATAAACATTTTTCATAACGCATGCGACTGGATGAAAGATACGCTATGAAGTTGTCATCTATGTTCGACATCTAACGTTGTTAGTCTGGAAACATTTCAGCTGTCAGCTGTATATCCATCTATACCTTTTAAGAAGCGTCGCTTTAGATCATTCCCCCCCCCTTTCATTTCTTTTATTAAAGATGCTTTTGTATGAATATGCTATAGATATTTTGTATTTTAAAATCCCACTCACATCTGCCCCCACAAGTAATTTCCGTTCTTTTTCTTCTTCCCATCTTCCCATAGGTTGCTTCTGTCATTTTAAAGCTAAATATAACAATTCAGCACCGTTGCTCGGTGAATTCTGTCATGACCGGTGTTGTGTGAAAAAGCATGTTCCGTGCTGCAGGTTGTACTTCACTTGCTTTACTCCCACACACTTCGTTTTTGAGTCAGATCCGCAGCTCACGCCAGCTCATAGGGGCTCTATTATCCAGGTTAATATTCAAAAGCGACCCAAACTAGATTCGTCCCAGGTTATTAAAGTGCTCTTTTCTTTCTTTTTTGCATTTGATATGCTAATTTCTTTCAAATAAAATGCTACGAGTTTGTTAATAGATATAACTTTGCGTGTAGTTTTAGAGTCAGTGATTTAATGTTTATTACACTTTTCTCACATTTGCTGCAGTACTAAATACTATAAATCAGTGGTCCACAAACCCCCATCCCCCTCAGGATATATTTATGACCTGATTCTGAACGGTGTTTTATTTTGGAATATTACCGGATTTTCTCCGCCACATCTGTCTATGACTCACACTTGACGCATGTCAAGATGCTCGCCTCGGTCACATGTCTTACTGACATCCACTACCTTCTTAAAGGGGCTGCTCCAGCTGCTAACACACATATTATTATATATATATATATATATATATATATATATATATATATATATATATATATATATATAAACACACAATATGTTACTGCTAAATTGAACCCTCCAAGCTAGAAAAACGAACAACAAAAACTTTGGAAAGTAAAAGAAGGGTAAAAGGAGGCCGATGAATATCCTGGTGCAGGTCGTTCCCATGCACCAAACCATGCTCTGCATTATATTGCGGCGCCCGGCTCTCTAATGACGCTTTCAGAACTGCTTCGCCATCAGGAGACCAAGCGTTCTGCGTTAAAATACCGGGTTTACCGGTTGCATCATTTCATTTTGTCGTATTTCTCCACCACGCGGTAAAAACCGCTCTGTGAAAATATCTGTGAAAATGACATTAAACCTGTCCGTGGGGCAAAAAAGGATGGGGACCCGGACGTTCCCAGTAGGCAATGGTGAGAAAGTGGAGGAAGGAAGGATTGCATGTGACCAAGCGACCAGGTCTTGGGTAGAGCTGGGCAGTTAATCGTCATTATGGATTAATTCGAATGGTTTATTAAACTAAAATCGATTTTACAATTTCACCTTGGCGAGCTTCCGTGGTTCTCCACCTCCCGTCCCGTATTACACTTGAGTTATATGAAATAAAACATGGCAGAAGAGCCGAAGAGACATCGACAAACCCCAAAACACCAACTGAAAACAGGTAAAAAACACATTTTCCAGCTGCATTGAATCGAATTTTGTCTCAAAAGATCGGCGATTCAATTTTAAGGACATATCGCCCAGCCCCAGTCTTGGGTGACCCAGTGAGCAAGGCTCATTAATGCACATGCGGCTCGACTGCCAGCTAGAGTTGGGAATCATTAAAATTTTATCGATTCTGATTCCGATTCTTCTCGATTCCCAGGTTCGATTCAAAGTGGTGACCCGACCGCAGATGCGTTAGTCATGTTGGTCGTGGCACCTTGCTTGCAACATATTGTTTTTTATTACAATAATTACACTTAGCTAAAGGCGAGACGCAAAACCAAAAGAGATTTAAAAAGAATAATAAGCCGAGTCAACCAGAAGGAGGGAAGAATCCCCGAATCGGAAGTGCTCGTCCCGTAAACCAGAAGTTTGTGCCTCGAGACCGGGGGATCTTAACAGGTTTATCTTGTAAACTGATGCTTAGGTTACCAGATAAGGTCCTGGCAGATTGTCAAGTGGGGAAAAAAATACAACCGAGGACTCACTAAGAGGAATCGAAATTTGAATTTTCGAACGTGTATATGACTCCCGAATCATTTTTTGATTCCGAACCCTAGTTTGATCCCATAGAATGGATGTTAATGCTGGCTATGAGAGAAATGTATCAGGACACACAGGGTATGACCTCCTGCTGTGTATGGGGTCTGACTTGACCTCCAAATTCCATAAATCTCAGTACAATCGTGGGATGTGGTGGACAAACATGATGCCTTACAGGGTTTGGTACCAGGTACCAGTTTTTCATCACAGTTTTTCTTTTTTTTTTTTTTTGGTAAAAGGCAAGTTATGGGCCAATGCTTAGTCAAAACACATTTGACTGGTAAATGTGGCATAAATAATCGAATAAGAAATGACTCTCATCACTGCCCCTACTGTTTACTTATGTCCCCATGAAGTGCCTGCACCAGTTTAATTGCAAAGGCAAGAAAACCAATCATAATTGTATTCAGTACATTCTGTCCCAATGCTGTTAATTTCTGTGTCAGCTTCTCCCAGCACACAATGTGCTTCAGAATCGATTTTGGACACACTCGTGCGACTTGCATCAGGTTCAGCACAGAGGCATTGATTTGAACCCACATTTCGGACTTCGCTCAAGCAGTGAACAATGCTGGTTGCTATGCTGTGTATACGTTGTTAATTCTGCTCAGTGTGAGAAGTAGAGCACTGTGGATCGTTTCATGACACATGTGGCTTAGAGGTGTGAGAGTTGCTGTGAATCAGTTCACCGGAAAGAAATTGGATTTAAGTTATTCGCAGGGGTTTAATGGATATATACGTTTGCATGTAGATTCAGTCAGTGAATTATTAAATATTTCAAATTCTCACATTTACAGTAGTAAATACTGTAAATGACTAGGCCACAGCATCTCCAAATATGCAGGTCTTTTTGCGTCGTTCCCAGTAGGCAATGGCGAGAACCTCAACCTAAAATTGGATCAGAACCACGTTGTTCAATGGTGAGACGTGTGTGGCACCGCGGGCAAACATGACGGCGGCAGCCCCAAAACACCGGCTAAAAACAGGTTTCCCACTGTATCCAAAAACCGAATTTGGCCTCAAAAATAATCGGCGATTCAATTTTAAGGACATATCGCCCAGCCCTAGTCTCGGATGACCCAGTGACAAGGCTCCTTATGGCACATAGGGCTCCAGGGTGGGGAAGAAGAAGGCTGTGAAAAGGATTTGCCTCTATCTATCTATCTATCTATCTATCTATCTATCTATCTATCTATCTATCTATCTATCTATCTATCTATCTATATATCTATCTATATATCTATAAATAAAATGGTTAGCACGTTTGCCTCACACTGCCAGGGTCCGGGTTTGATTCCCGTCTCGGCCTTGTGTGTGTGTGGAGTTTGCATGTTCTCCCCGTGCCTCAGGGTTTTTTTCTCTGGGTTCTCCGGTTTCCTCCCGGTCCAAAAACATGCACGGTAGGTGATTAGCATATTTGGAAAATTGTCCCTAATGTGTATGAATGTGTGTGTGAGTGTGTGTGCCCTGTGATGGGTTGGCATTCCATCCAGGGTGTGTCCTGCCTTAATGCCCATAGACACCTAAGATAGGCACAGGCTCCCCGTGACCCGAGGGAAGATCGGATAAAGCGGTAGAAAATGAATGAATATATATAAAATCATATTTTCATGGCCTTTACAGCCACCGGACCTCAACCAATTTGACCATGTATGAGCGATTTTTGTATTGAAGTGCTGTTAAGACTGTATCTTTAGGGAATCTCTCCGGGATCGTTTATTTCTACACAACAGAGATTTTTTTTTTAAAACCAGGTCTGCTTTCTCATCTCCAGCAAGCCAAGAGAAAGTTGAGTTGGTGTCACAGATTTCAAGTTCCGCCTTACTGCAGTAGACTTCTCGTTTATTTAACCTGGCATCCTGCTGTCCATCCGTCCTCGAGCGCCGCTGAATATCCTCACAAAATTCTGCCTTGTTTATAGGTTATTATCTTCAGGTCCGTACCAAACGCAGACGCTTTTGATGCGTGTTTATAAAAGACACTATTTAGGCAACAGGTCGACAGACGCCCGGAGCTCCGTCTTTAGCAGTAAAACAGCATGGGACACTTCGATCATCCCTGCCATGAATCGATGGCTGTTAGCATGGCGTTGGAGACACATTGTGCAACTCAGGAGAAGGAAGAAAGAAAGAAAACCAAAAGGTCAACAGATGCCCCGTACCTACGTGGGCTCGTCAAAGTGAAACGTTCGATTCGGAGCTAAAACCAATAAACAGCGGCAAAGAGCTGATGCTAAAGATGCAGCTACTTATGAAGCCACATAATGCAACACAGCGTGTAATGTTCCCACTGTCCTCCCAGACAGGTACAAAATACCCATAATTCAGTGTACCACTGCATATATATATGTGTGTGTGTGTGTGTGTGTGTGTGTGTGTGTGTGTGTGTGTGTGTGTGTGTGTGTGTGTGTGTGTGTGTGTGTGTGTATATATATATATCAATCAATCAATCAATTAGGCAAAATCCCAGAGGACGTAGCCTCCTTGCAAATAGTACGCCAAGCGGCTCTGTCCATAGCCAGATCTTCTATTTGATGAGGCGGGATGTTGAGTTGTCTGGCATCGTTGGTGATCTTGTCTTTCCAACGGGCCTTTGGACGGCCTCGTGACCGGCGGCCAGAGACTGGCCTTCCCAGAAACGCCCGTTTTGGGATTCGATGGTCTTCCATTCTGCAAAGGTGCCCATACCAAGAAAGACGGCGGGACTGGACGAGCGCTGAGGGAGGCGGCTGCTGCGTTTGTCTACGGATCTCCTCGTTGCTGATCATATCCTGCCACTTGATGTTCAGTAGTTGGCGGAGGCGACGGGAGTCAAAGACGTCGATCCTCCGCTCCTCCGCTTTTCTTGGCACCCACGTCTCGCTGCCATATAACAGAGTTGGGATGACTGTGGCCCTGTAAACCCGTAGCTTGGTGGCGAGTTTGATGTCACGGCGCCTCCAAAGCGGCTTCTGGAGGGCACGGAAGGTGGTGGCAGCTGCTGCTATGCGGGCGTCGACGTCCCTCGAGCATCCTCCATCACTATCCATGACGCTTCCCAAGTACTTGAAGGATGATACTTGCTCGATGTCTCGACCAAGCATCTTGATAGTTAGATGGTTATAATCCGGCGCAGGAGGCCTTTTGATGTTAATGGCTAAGGATTTGGTTTTATCGGGATTAATGACCAAGCCTACTCTCGCTGCCTCCTGACTGACCAAGTCAGCCATCAGCTGTAGCGATTCACCAAACTGAGCCAGCAGCACAATGTCATCGGCATATTCAAGGTCTTGGACTAGGAGGGTGTTCAGCTCCACCCCGCCAATAGCTGCCTCTTCTAGCTTCCCCATCAGCCAGTCGATGGTGGTGTTGAACAATGCTGGAGACAGAACACAGCCTTGTCGGACTCCTGTAGAAACGGGGAACCATGCTGTGTGCCTCCCATTGATTAGAACACAGCTCTCGGTTCCATTATAAAGCTCCTCTATCAGGGATACGATCTTCCTTGGGACTTCCAGCTGCCTCAGTAGGTCCCACAGGCTTGCTCGGTGTATTGAGTCAAATGCTTGGCGAAAATCGATGAATAGCGCGGCGCAGGGCTGATTGAATTCAGCCATCTTTTCGAACAGTTGCCGCAATGTGTGGATCTGGTCGATGGTGGAGTGACCAGGTCTGAAGCCGCACTGGGTGTCCCTCCATTTGGTCCGAAGCGCATTGTTGACTCTTGCTAACAGGACAGAGGCGAAGACTTTCCCAGGGACTGACAGCAAGGTGATGCCTCTGTAGTTGCTGCAGTCGGTTTTTTGTCACCCTTTTTGAACAGGGGCAGGATGACCCCTTTCTTCCAGTCGGCAGGAATGGTGTTGGTACGCCAGATGGTCTCAAGAAGTCTGTGCATCCAAGGCACAGTGATGTTCTCTCCTCCCTTCAGGAGCTCCGGAGTGATGTTGCAAATCCCGGGAGCCTTCCCCGACTTCAGCTTCCGGATCGCTGCTTGGATTTCTTCTTGGTTGAAAGGAGGTGGCTCCTCCGGGTCCCCAGGCGCCGCCCCTAGGGAAAGAGGGGAGGCGGGAGGCATACAGTTGAGCAGTGTCTTGAAATGATCTTCCCATCGGTTCAGCTGGTCTTGCAGACTCGGGTTGATGTTTCCGTCACGGTTCCTGACTGGGCACAGTGATGCTACAGTGGCCCGTAGGCGACGTAGTATTGAGAAGAGGCTGCGGGAGTCATGCCTGGCTGCCGCTTGTTCTAGACTGGCTGCCTGCGCTGACCACCAGGCTTCCTTATCTTTCTTGCACAATGACTTGACGACATTTCTAAGTCTTGCCCACTCGGCCTTTGCTCTTGCTTTCGATGAGCGGGTCTTGGATGTTTCAAAATTTAGTCTGGCGTCTTTCTTTGCGTTGACTGCTGCAAGCGTTTTGTCTCTGACCCATGGTTGGCGCTTAAAGGACCGGGGCCCTAGCACCAGAGTGGCAGCGTTCAGTATCCCAGACTTGAGGCGGGACCACTCCTCGTCAGGTGTCAGAGGGGGCGTGGTTTTTATTTCCAGGGCAGCGGTGGTCTTGGCCAATTCAGACTGAAAGGCCGACTGGTAGGTCGGATTGGACATATATATATATATATATATATATATATATAATTGATATTTATAACACACACACACACACACACACAAGACGTCATTCCGTCTTACACGGTTTAGCGTCATAAGCGACGTAAACAAACGCTAACTAGTTTCGTGTGCACTGCGGAAGAATGCGCTTTGTTGTGGTTGTTATAGGGCGAAGAAGACGGCGTCGTTCTCTCTTGTTCTCTCTTTTTTCTTATTATTAATATTTACTTTAATTACATGTGGTAAGGAATTGTTTTCTCTTTTTTAAAAGAGAAAACTTTGTCATTAACTGTTTTTACATTTTATTATAGTACTGTACGTACAGTATATTTACAGTATATTTTATATTTTATTTTTTATGTTCCGACTTGCACTGAAAATCGGGTTATGACGCGTCTTAAGAACAGATCAACGCCGTAACCCGAGGACCCACTGTGTGTGTGTGTGTGTGTGTGTGTGTGTGTGTGTGTGTGTGTGTGTATGTGTGTATATGATATGTGTGTGTGTGTGTGTGTGTGTGTGTGTGTGTGTGTGTGTGTGTGTGTGTGTGTGTGTATATATATATATATATATATATATATATATATATATATATCTATATATATATATATATATATATAAATAATGACTAATCAGCACACTGGAGCCTTTGCTTGGTGAGTTCTCTAATGAATTTGTCCAGTGACTCGGGAGCGATTTGGAATTCGTCCGTAGTGTTTTCCTGATTAAATGATTAACAAATCATGTAATGAGCCAAATCTATTTAACGGATATAAATCCGAAACGATTCTGATGATCAATCTTTAGAGATGGTTGTTATTTGCCATAAGAAATAGGCCTGTGACACGCTTTATGTGTTTAATAAAGTTTATTTAAGGATACGTCGGTGGAATTTGTGACCGAACGTTGAATGAAGCGCGCCAATCCATTAACCCCTTGTAGGCGATTGTCACAAAATTGCCTTCTAGTCATAATCACAGCCAGTTTAATGTATGTATTCCTCCAGGGCTCCAGTCTATGCTTATTTGACATGTACCATAGATCACGTTGGAGGCTCTAATTGTGCAATTATAGTATCTGCTCGAAAGCGCATTTAATTTTGAATGAATAACGAAACGACGAGTCGTTCTGTTGGCGACACGTTCTTTTTGCCATTTTTCGATTCCCGAAGTCCCGTGACCGGCGCTTAGAGCTGTGTTTATCAGTCTGTACCTCGGAATATCACATGGCCCAGGTTCTCCGATCCACTAGGTGCTAGAAAAGTGTTAGCATTCAGGACACACAAGAGCGGTAAAGAGAGAGAGAGAGGATGATAACACATCACGATCCTCAGGAAACGGTAACGCGTGGCTATGATGGCTCTCATTCCAGACGTGACCTCCAGTGGTGTCGTTTGTCCGATCTTCTTTCACAGCGCTCCTCGGCGTCCGTCTCCTCTATTGCCCGAACCCTTGTTTTATATTCGGCCCGATATGCATGTTTTTTTTTTAATGCGGAATTCATATTTTCATATGCGCATGGATCCAATTGGGCGGCATAAATCCACATTACAGCCGGGTTACTGAAGGCCAATTCCTGATCAGGCGTTAACACTATCACTTCCCCAGCATGAAACCTTCCGTCGCCACCGCTTTTTCAATAATCGGATCGGAGTGGGAGTCGTCATTAGCGAGAGACAGCTAATTCGGGGCATTAGCGACGTGCCCTGTTACGAACTAAATAATTGCCGTTGATGCTGGTTTTATTGCGAATATCTTTTACGTAGACGTGGAGTTTTTCTTTTTGCGGCTTCTTTAAACGTCGCCAGACAACCAGAAATGGTTCATCCGGCGATTCATCATCATTAAAACGGGGTTGGATTTTTTTTTAAGGTTATTTTCCCAAGCGTGGTCTGTATCCCGTTGAATATTCCCACGTGTGCTAAGGTAGCATTATTGCCTCAGCTAAACGTCCCCATGGCCGACTCTGGAACTTAGTGACCCTGACCAGATAAAGCCATTCCTGAGCTTATTAATACCTGCCTGTTTGTTAAACATTATTCAGTCCAATTCATTTCCACGAAATAAGCTTACATAAATAAATAATAAAGATGATATGTTCATAAATTTGCCCTTATACGGTGCATCCTTGAGCATCATGAGTGTAGTGACAGTGGCGAGGATATTAGGGTGACCCTACGGGGAACCCGTTCTTTTTTTTTGTGTTTTATTTATTTATTTATTTATTTTTAACAACTACAGGCTTGCCGTTATATCCGTTCAATAGTGAACAGTAACGAGCCCTTATTTGTGTTCGTTGGTGAAATAATAGTAATGGTGTCGGACTCCATTACAGTACGTATTCTCGCTCGGCCTAGCAATTCCCTCGTAGTTAGACCTGGATGTAATGGGTCACTAAAGCCTGCATTTGAAATGAAGCAGCACAGATTGCTTTTACTTGAGGAGCGATCCTGGTTTTTTTTTTCTCCTCTTTTCCCTTCACCCATCACTCAGTCCTTTTCTGATTTGGTTCATTACTTTTCTAATTGTAATTAGACTGTGCCGTCTGTGCATGCAGCTGACGCTTGGATCATAACAATGTGTTTAATTCAACCTGCATTAGTACCGCCGTGAGGCATGCGACAGACATTGACTGCTGATCAATTACAGAATCTAGCTGCAATTTAATGGGGGGGGACACACCTTTCTCTTTGCGCCGCTATTCAGAAGGCAGGTGAAGATCGTCTTTTTTTTTTTTTTTTGAAGGTTACAATCTTCATTATGTTTGCAAGACGAATGAATGCCTGAGCATCATCGCATTGTGGGCAGAAGTTTGATTGGCAATTTGCGTGACGTTTCACTTTGTGAATTTCTAATTATATTGTCACAATAATCCATTCAACACAACAGTGCTGTTGTGAAGAGTCGGTGAAATAGGGAATTTTTAGCGAATGCATGCACAGCCACAAGGAGCACCGACTTTCGGAATTCCGTGTGACAAAAGACTATTCCGACCATCTGCGCTCCTTGACGCGTAGCCTTGCACGGAGTTTCTCGCCGGAAACGGCCGGCACCTACCCTACCCCAATCGGATGTGGCTTCTGCGGACCTCACCCTATTCCTGAAGATGAATATCCAGCTCAAATCGCAGATTTCCAGGATGTGCTATAGCGCTGTGCAAGGGGACTATTTTGAAGGTGATCGTGTGTAAGCATAGATACCAGCTCATATCTCATCTCTCCTAAATTGGCCAGGGAGGGAAAATTGTAGGGGAGGGATTTCTTGTAGCGATGCACAAAGCAACGAACGGCCAGTTCCACAAAGAGAACCCGAGCGGTATTGTGCGAGTAGACACATAGACGGATAGGTAGATGGACAGACATGTAAACAGACCATCATTTTATTCATCTCAAATGTACTACTTCCTGCAGCATCCACGAACACAGGCATTTAATAAATATTTTATTTTTTATATTTTAAAGATAAAAATAAAAAGGTAAAACAAGCACTGGTTATTAAAATTCGTGCATGCGTATATATATATCACACACACACACACACACACACACACACACACACACACACACACACACACACACACATATATATATATATATATAGCGAGAGAGAGAGAGATATTTATATATGTGTGTGGTGTGTGTATATATGTGTGTGTGTGTGTGTGAGTGTGTGTGTGTATACATGTATGCATGTTATGTATAATTGTAATATATAAATTCTAAAAGAATCCTAAATATAAAAATATAAAGGTCAAACAAGCACCAGTTATTATTGTGTGTATGTATATATATGTATATATGTATATGTATGTATGTGTGTGTGTATATATAATTATAAATATATAAAAAATATAATTCTATTATAACTTTATATATAAATATGTTTGTTGTGTGTCATGCCGGTCTTCAAAAAGAACAAAAGTACACAAATTGAAGAGTTTGCGAAGGTCCATAGAGATAAAAGATTGTATCCATGCGCAGCACACATTATATGATCAGTCACGTCTAGAATACACATTAAACCATTGCTGAGCTTTGGGCTGGGGATAGATCAGTGCATCACAGTTGGGGCTGCAAAAGTATGGGAATGTTCAAGAGTGGAAAACTTCCATGGGAATTAATAGGAAAAAAATGAAATTAGATCGCAGGTTATCCAATGGCATAGGACTTAAATGTACTTTTGAAATGTACTTTAATAAAACCACTCTTACAGGACAATCTTGGTTAAAACAACCAGCAATTACAGTTTGAAGTTCTACTTTGCACATTTGTCAGTCACATAGCACACTGTCTGTAGCTCCATCGAGGCCACACCCCCTCCAATGTTCTGTAACATTACACAGATCAGTTCTTGAATCTTTTGTGAGTATTTACATACATTATGTACATATTGCATGAATTTGTTCAATATGTCCTTGTTCTGTGTCTTAAGACAAACTAAATTATACTAACAATGAAGTCAAAAAAATGTTTGTATGCACATCATCTTATAAACCAGTCAGAATGTTAATATTTGTTTGCATAAGATGCAGTTAAATAAGATACATAAACAAAGTTCCCTCTGGAAATTTACCTTACTTCTAATACTTATAATTCTAATCTCAAAGGTCATCAAATTTACTCTTAATTCAAGCCTTCTTATATTATTAGCCTTCAAGGTTCTTATATTATTATTATATTTATTAATATAATAATAATAATAATTAATATTAATATAAAAATATAATAATAAGGGGCACGGTGACTTAGTGGTTAGCATGTTCGCGTCACACGGCCAGGATCCGGGTTCGATTCCCGTCTCGGCCATGTGTGTGTGGAGTTTGCATGTTCTTCCCGTGCCTCAGGGGTTTTTTCTCCGGGTTCTTTTTTTTTTTTTTTTCCGGGTTCTCCGGTTTCCTCCCGGTACAAAAACATGCACGGTAGGTTGATTGGCACCTTGGAAAATTGTCCCTAGTGTATGAGTGTGTGTGTGTGTGTGTGTGTGTGTGTGTGTGTGTGTGTGTGTGTGTGTGTGTGTGTGTGTGTGTGTGAGTGTGTGTGCCCTGTGGCCCTGGTGGTGGGTTGATATTCCATCCAGGGTGTATCCTGCCTTAATGCCCATAGACGCCTGAGATAGGCACAGACTCCCCGTGACCCGAGGGAAGATCGGATATAGCGGTAGAAGATGAATGAATGATTGAATTGGCCAGGGAAGGATGAATGAATTCATGAATGAATTAATATAATAATGTTAATTATTATATTATTATATTGCTCCTGAAACTCATCCAAGCGATCATTTTCAGTCCAAAAATGTTTTCTGGACATTCCTATTTCTTATTGCAAGCGTCAATAAGGACGTAATATAAGTCTAAGGTTGTAGAACTGAAAAATGAAGTAGGAACAGATAAACACAGCAACCTCAAGAACTTGTTTACCACAAAAAAAAGGAGCCGAGTGGAAATGCAGTTTGGTCGAATTTGCTGTGGAACGTTTAAGGTGGATAACGATGGTGGTTCAATAACGTTGACGACACATGTTGGTCTGTTATTTCTGCCCAGCGCCTTCGAATTGCTGTCATCGCTACTGCAAACATCCAGGAAGTAGACTAGTCTAATACACATGCTATTGTGCATAGTAGACAATTTGGCATGTGAAAAACATTATCATCAGCTTCTAGTGCCCCCTCACCAAAAAAAAAACCTCGGTGGCGTTTGGACGGCCTGACCCAACGCCGGTCCTCTTATCTCCTCAAAGCCATCAGGCAGGAGCAGGTGTGCGAACAGATAGCGCCTGCTGCTTTTGTGCCACCTCGGTGAAAGGAATTCTGGGAAGGGTGCCAGACCTTCTGGAGGAATCATTCTTAAAGATGCCTCCTAGTCTTCCTTCATTCCCAGTTCTGTTCAGCGGTTAAATGCCCTTAAACTGCAGAGCGATAGGAGCGAAACGCGACGTCGTGTGCCAGGTGGCGTACGCGCGGCAGACAAGGCGAAATGCAGTACGCGATGCTTATTATATTACAATTTAATTCGGTGTCGCAGTATTTAACACGCTCAATAACACCATGCGAATGTTGCACCGGGGAGGCTGAGCAGGAAGGTAATGTTTTTGGACGGCTTTCGTGCCCCCGAGATGAGCTCAGTCCTATTTCTTAGTCCTTATTTAGGATAAACGGATTTTTTTGCCTTTGTCCGGCCAAAAGCAGTCACTTAGTTCTTTTCTCCAGGCGTGACTTTCAGGAAATGTGTTTTATATATATATATATATATATATATATATATATATATATATATATATATATGTACTGTATATATATACTGTGTGTGTGTGTGTGTGTGTATGTGTGTATGTGTGTATGTATGTATGTGTGTAGTGTGTGTGTGTATATATATATATATATATATATATATATATATATATATATATATATATATATATATATATATATATATATATATATATATATATCTATATATATTTTTTTTTTTTTTTTTTTTTTTTTTTTCCTGGCACATGCGTAACGGTAAGATGTGCAATATTTTAGCTTACATTGTGCTTAAATCACATTAACTTAAGTTGGTGTCTGTGTGCACTGCAGATGGCGGTATAAAAGTTAGTGCAATACCCATAAGGTGCTTACTCATGCTTTTTTTCTCTCTCTCTTCTCTCTTTTCTTTTTTTTCTTCTACTAGTAGTATTATTATTTTTGCTGATGTGGTGTTGCTTTAACAGGCAAAAAGAGCGAGAGAGAAATCAGGACAGCACTTTCGGTGAGGCTTGGCTCTTCTTCGGCTGCAGACACAAAGACAGAGACTTCATCTTCAGGTGTGTGTGTGCTTTTTTTTTTTTTTTTTTTTTTTTCTCCCCCCCAATAAGCATGCACTCACATAAAAACAGACACCACCGGAACAGACAGAGATTTTATATTCTTTATACACCACCACCACCACCACCACCACGCTTAGGCACATTAAAGCCAGAGACGACTTCTTTTGTGTTCGTTTAGAGTTCCTGCTTATATGTGTGTGTGTGTGTGTGTGTGTGTGTGTGTGTGTGTGTGTGTGTGTGTGTGTGAGATTCCAAGTTTGTATCTCTGAAAATATAAAAGTGTCTCAGTTGTACAATTTATCTACCAAACCCAGAATTCCACACCAAAGAACAACATACACCAGAGTTTTCCTTTGAAAAAGTCAACATATGCAAAGTGGCACAGAGTTAACAGATGCGCCTGGAAATATGCCATTTATTGCAATTAAATAAACCTAGTGTTTATTCACCTCTAGGTGAGGTGGTGGCTTAGTGGTAAAGGTGTTGGCCTCTAGACCAGAAGATCGCAGGTTCAAACCCCACAACCACCAAGCTACCACTAGTGGGCCCTTGAGCAAGGCCCTTAACCCTCAATTGCTCAGTTGTAAGTCGCTCTGGATAAGGGCGTCTGCCAAAATACCATAAATGTAAATGTAAACCATTTTGTTCCCATTCATTTACCTCACCTTATTGACGCTTTAACAAATAGTAACAGGAATATATCGATATTCAGTAACATGTAACGGTGTTGTGTAGTTTAATTACAAATTAAATGTAACAGTAATTTGTTCTTCTTTGTGCGTTCTTTCTGCCCCCCTTCTTTACCCGTTTATCTGTTTCCCTTTTGCGTCCGAGTTAAATGTGTAATTAAATTAGTTACTTACGAAATGGCCACGCCATGATTTTTTTTTACATTTTTCATTTGAATGATGAGTTTCATTTTGTAAAATCGAACGTTTTTTTTTCGAGGGTTTGAAACTTTTTGTCTTAGAATGTTAACTTAAAGTGCCACCTAGTGGACAAATGAAAATCATCAAATGTAATCGGTTAGTTTTATAAAAGAATTGAAAAGTTACTACTACTTTGTAATCTGTAATCTATTACATTTCCTGTAATCGCTAACCTTCCCAACACTGTTTATTTTACTGCTGCTGGCCTTTCTTATATAGTACAATACTGGACAACCTTCAGCCAGTCATCGCTTTATTTCCCTCATGTACTGCAAATCACAGTTCTCTGACTCTTTAACGGTCCATTACACTTTTGTTTTTGTTGTTGTTTTTTTTTTTAACTCTGATACTGAAATTCTGTAGGATTAGTGTTTTAGAGGCTCCGTTAGTAAATCTGTGTGGATCACGTCTTGAACAGTAAGGTAGTTATTATTAGACATATTGTTTACTTCATTATACAAGCATGCCTTTGTGGTCTGTAGGAGATTACGCACTTTTGAGTTTTTTTTTCTTCATTAATTAGATGATAAAAGAGCACGAAATGGATTCTTTCTGTCTTTTGTGATTGGATGTGAAGACATTTGACGCAGTGTGAATAAAATAATAATAATAATAATAATATAAAATAAAATAAGTTGACGGCCATGGGCCAAAATAAAAAGTACTCGTACGCTAAACCATTATTTTAAAATGTTTCCTCTTCGTTTAGGATTTCATAATATTGAAACTAGAGCTGGGCGGTATTATCGATTGATTCGAGTTTATGGTTTATGTCGATGTTGAAACTACGAAAACGTTACAGTTTCACTTCGGTTTGGCACAGCGAGCTTCCATAGTTCCACTTAAGAAATATGAAATACAACATGGTATTAAAATTTAAAACTAAAGATAGCTGCACGGCTAATTTATTCCAGCACCTCAAACAGAATAATAATAATAATAATAATAAATCATTACATTTATATAGGGCTTTTCTGGACACTCATAGCTCTTTACATTGTGAGAGGAGATGATGCAACAGCAGCCATAGTGCACACACCAGCTTACTGGTGGAGAGGAGACAGAATGATGAAGGCAATTGGTAGATATGGGGACAGTTAGGACACCGTGATGGTCAGAAGCCAATGGGTGGATTTGGCCATGGAGCTAAGGACACGCCTCTACTATCTTAGTGGTATCTTAGTGGTCTAAGGCGCTGGGCTGCTGATCGGAAGATCCTGGTTCGAGCCCCGGCATGGCCAAGCTGCCGCCCTTGCGTCCTTGAGAAAACCCTTAACCCTCTGTGCTCCAGGGGCGCCATATCATGGCTATCAAGGCTATTCTTCTTCTTCATCCGAAAGACAATGCTTTTTGACAGTATAGTATCCCCGTCACTATATTGGGGTTTAGGACCCACACAGACCACAGGGTAACACCTCACTAACACCTTTTCCAACAGTAACCTAGCGTTCCCAGGTGGTCTCCCATCCAGGTACTAACCAGGCTCATCCCTGCTTAGCTTCAGTGGGCAACCAGTCAAGCACGTTTGGTCAACTTTAGCCTGTAGTCACAACTTTGGGCATCTCTGCTCTAGTGCTTGATAATTACTGCATTACTGCTTATTAAAATTAATTACAAATGTTACAACAGATTCTGGCTTGTAATGAATTGGATTGTTTCATCAAAGAAGATGCATGATATATTATTACTAATGACACAAACATTCCGTTTTCACCAGCGTTTGTCGCAGCAGGTAGCCTTTTTCTCCTCGCAGTCACGCAGAGCTCCCTAATGTTTTTGGGTTCCACTGCTCGACCCCCCCCCCATAAACATGCCAGTATGTGACTCGAAAATTGCTCCAATTTGTGCACGAGTGTGTGAATGTGGTGCAATCGACTGCATCCAATCCAAGGTGTATTCCTCTCAAAAACCCACTGTTCCCACTGATGGGCTCTGGATTTATCACGAACGTGACGGTGATGAAGCAGTTACCGAAGACGAACGAACGCTTGCTGAGCTCGCTTTCTCTCAACTACAATACCGTGAATTTCAAAGTGTGTTATGCGAGAGAGATACGAGAGCACAAAAATACCCGTGCAAATTACTTAGCAATTGAACAATTTCTTTTTCATTACACTGGAAGATTTATTTCTTTTTTCTTCCATTCCAAGAACTTTACATGAACATAAATTAAACGCCACCAGCGCGGTCCACTAGGAGATACTCTAGCACTATGCTGTATTGCTTTCTCCGTAATAAGTAGGTATGTGCCTGTTTGAATAGGCCTCAGGAGGTGCACACGGTGCCTACAAACGCTGTCGACTTTGAAGAACCGGCGTCCTGGCTTCAGAGTGTCTGCTCTAGATCCATCAGTTGCATCATTGTGTTCAAGAACCAGTTAAAGGAACGCGTCATAGTTCAGTGTCGCGCCTTTCCTTCCTTCCGTCTGCTCGGCGTGATGAAGAGAGCGAGATTTAGAGTGCATTAATAATAATTCAGTCTACATTAGTAATGCACCACACAAAGACTCGACTGCCCTGAATACATTTACATTGTGTCTGTTCATGTCTTGCCACATGTTACTGATGTATATGTATATATATATATATATATATATATATATATATATATATATATATATATATATATATATATATATATATATATATACATAGATAGATATATATGAGGATTATGCTTATTACATCCCCGTCCCCCCCACCTTATAGAGCTTGGGTTACTGTTTGTGCAGAATTGCCCATGTTCCCTCAGTGACTGAATGGGTTCCTTCAAGGTTTGCCAGTTTCCACCACTGCCACAGGTGGCAATTGGTTCTTAGTATGATTTGTGTACTGCGACAGACTAGTATGTCTATTCCTTTGTCATGCCTACGCTAGATCCATCATAATCCTAAACAAAGTGCGGACTGGACATTATAACTATGAAAAACTATCTAAATAACTATCTAAAGAAAAAGAAACTATCTAACTATCTAAATGTAGAGGCATTTGTTACAGTGTTACTTTGAAAGGGCAGAGCACATGAATGAATAATAATAATAATAATAATAATAATAATAATAATAATGGAGCGGGGGGTAGCTCAGTGATCAGGACAGAGCCCCCCATAACTAATAATAATAATAACAATGATAATAATAACAATAATAATAATAATAATATTAATAATATTAATAATAAATAATGGGTGATCAGGGAAGAGCCATAATAAATATAATAATATCATAATAATAATAATAATAATAATAGTAGTAGTAATAGTAATAGTAATAATAATAATGATAAGAATAAATAATGGGGCGGGGGTAGCTCATTTGTCAGGACAGAGCGGTTAACAAATAATAATAATAATAATAATAATAATAATAATAATAATGAATTATCCTGGGGATGCTGGTAGCTCAGCGGTCAAGACAGAGTGCTTAATGAATAATAATAATGATAATAATAATAAATAATGGGGGCAGGGTAACTCAGTGGTCAGGACAGATCGCCTAACGAATAATCATAAATAATAATAATGGGGGACGGGATAGCTTGGTGGTCAAGGCATTGGCTTCTGGACTGGAAGATCAGAAATTCAAATCCCACCACTCAACGCCAAGCTGCGACTAGTGGGCCCTTGAGTACGGTCCTTAACCCTCAGTTGTAGGTCGTTCTGGATAAGGGCGTCTGCCAAGTGGCGTAAACATAAATGGCACACCGCACCGAACCGGCTAACTGGTATACTTGAGCTAAAATGTGTTTTACTCAGCGAGCCGGTTATTAAAATATGAAAAGCTATTTGTAATGGATGCTTTTATCAATGACCGATCTTGAAAATGAAATATCTATACATGCCCACTCGAATCTCGGATTAAAAGCCGACGCACATTCTTTCTCTCCAGGTCTGAAGGAAAAGCGCAGGGGTGGGGGCAACCTGCAATCATTTCTAATGGCTACTTCGTGAAAGGGGTCGGCTTGACCTTGTGTGCATTCCCGTGGGTTTCATAGGCTTATATTACGTAAAGAGAAAAAGAGATTTTCAGAGTTGGTGATTGCTCAGGTGTGTTTTTTTTTCTTTCCCTTTTCTCCTCTGTAAATAAGGATATGGACCTGATTCAAATTTACTTAATTAATGTGTTCAATATATAGTAATCCTAAAACACAACCATGCTTGGAATATCATCCTGTATTGTGGCTTAATTTCGAAAATGTGAAAAATCCAAGAATTCACATGTTCTAATTTCCTTAGCTAGGAGCGCTATAATGACAAGGCTGGTACAGTATGGTTATGAATGGTCTTATTTAGATTAGGCATGTGCAGATTGCTATCTACAGTCCAATATGGTTAGCAAAACAGACACTATACTAAAAAAGATCTATGGGAATTTGTAGAAATGCCCGGCAGTCTTTTGTTTCGGGACTATATATTATAATACATCTTTGGTACAAATTGTTTCTAATATTGTGGTGGATAGTTTAGCAATAGTTAAGGAATTGATTGGCTTGTTAATCTGATGATTTGTTGATAATTTTGTTGATGATTTGTTAGTTACTTGTGCATAATTGTATTTGAATGAATATGACATGGGGCACGGTGGCTTAGTGGTTAGCACGTTTGCCTCCGGGTTCGATTCCCATCTCGGCCATGTGTGTGTGGACTTTGAATGTTCTCCCCGTGCCTCAGGGGGTTTTTCCTCCAGGTTCTCCGGTTTCCTCCCCGGTCCAAAAACTTGTCCCTAGTGTATGAATGTTTGTGTGAATGTGTGTGTGTGTGTGTCCTGCGATGGGTTGGCATTCCATCCAGGGTGTATCCTGCCTTAATGCCCATAGACGCCTGAGATAAGTACAGACTCCCCGTGACCCGAGGGACGATCGGATAAAGAGGTAGAAGATGAATGAATGAATGACATGTACAGAAAACGTTAAACGTAAAATGTCATCATTTTGGATGACAGCCGTGGAATAAACCACATCGCGGAACTACCGAATGATCGACAAAAACAATACAGCGGTACCTCGTTTTGCGAGTTCAATTCGTTCCAGAACGTCACCGGAACAAATCTCCCCATAAGAAATAAGGGATAATCTGTTCCAATCCGATTGTATAACCAATATTCACTATTATTTTTTTAATAATAGCGTTTAATAAGTGTGCCTTCATATTTAAAACATTATTTATTGGGTGCTTTACCTTTGAGGAGAGAAGATAATGACGTACATAGAGTTCGTACATAGAGTGCCTAACGAATAATAATAAATAATAATAATAATTATTCTGATTACAAAATGAATCAACGAGGCCATAAATCTGTTTCTCCATGGCACATCAAGTGTGATCCAAGCACGCCGAAATCACACATCTGGTTTTAACGTCTTTCAGCACACGGACTGCAGTCACTGCAGCATTTGTTAAACCGGCTCCTTTCTCGACGTGAACTTTTTGCGGGTGGACGGCCTTGGAAAGATTAGCGACTAAATGGAGATAAATAAATAAATAAAAGGTGTCTCGATGTATGTGGTAAAATATTAGTTGTCAAAGTGTGGTACTGCTGGAAAGGTTTTTGCTCGTTTTGCTGTTGTCCGGTGGGATTTCTCTCACGTTTGTAGAAAGGCAGGGTAGTACGATTGTGGCTTACAGTGATACTGATTATAATTATCCATCAACTTGGAATGATGTATGCAGGCAATAAAATTACAGTGGGGAAAAGAGTGTGCCTTTTGAACATGCCCCCCCCCTCGTGTGCATTTATGTTAGCTTAAAGGTAGACCACTGAGCACAGGTTAGAGAACAGCAGCGAGCTGACGGAAAACCAGAGCAACCGAGTGTAAAAAGGATAAAAACCCGGTGCCTGACCTTATGTTTGTATTTATTTATTTATTTATTTATTTTTCCCCAATCCATTGAGTGAGTGCGTACGCTTGCGGGCGGGTCTGAAATAATGCATCATCTGAAGGATACTCAACACTGGAATTGAAAAGTTTGAAAGCGAATCACACCAGACCCTGAACATTCTTACAACCTTTCCAAGTATCAAAGTTTTAGTGTACTTCCTCACAACGCTCCGTACGTCGAGCGATTGGAGCAGGGTTGGGCAAACTACAGCCCGTGGGCCACATCAGGCCCTTTGGCCCTTTAAATCCGGCCCAGCAAACATCGGTACAGAATTGTCCAAATCGGATCGTGTCATAATTATGTCCGCATTCATTTGACCTTGTTTTGTAATTGCCTGACTTTCCACCAGGTGGCGCATTAAGCACGTTGATATGTTGAGTAGTAACATTAATGCCTTCGTATGATGTGTATGCATGTGTTGCTGGTGTGGCCTGTCTTGTCCAATTTTAAAAGTCAACGTGGCCCCTGAGCGATAAAGAGGCTTCGACTGTCCTCAAATTCTCTTACAACACTACTCTTGTTTTATTAAACAGTTGGAATATACAATAACGTACAAGAATGGCTATTTATTTATTTATTTTTTACAGTTTTGTCTTATTGTGATTGCAGCATAAAATTCCAGTTCATTCCCCGGATAAGTGGCAAGGGTTGCTTTAGGAAGGGCGTCCGGCATCCCAGGAGGGGGTGTGGCTCAGTGGTTTACCTTACTGATCGGAATGTTGGGGGGTTCGAGCCCCCGTATCATCAAGCTGCCACCCTTGGGTCCTTGAGCAAGGCCGTTAACCCTCTGTTCTCCAGGGGCGCCGTATCATGGCTTACCCCTCGTAACAGTCCATCGCATGCTACTACACTCTGCATTGTGCCGTTCTGTCTTTGTGTTGTCACGGCGACACACAATCAAAATCGTACTTTCGTACACAATGTTATTTTCTTATTAATTGAAGTGCCGTCGCACCTGCAGTGGTGACATTCAGAATTCAATATTGCACCGTTTTTTTACAAATACAGTCC
Source organism: Kryptopterus vitreolus (assembly GCA_030449085.1). Lineage (NCBI taxonomy): Eukaryota > Metazoa > Chordata > Actinopteri > Siluriformes > Siluridae > Kryptopterus > Kryptopterus vitreolus. The sequence goes on from JACRUU010000018.1 coordinate 12,894,883, forward strand.
TCGTGATTAAACACCCTGATGATTAACCGCGATTTCATTCGACGCCATAGAGAGGAGCTGGAGAGGTTCGTAGAGAACGGGACACTGAGCCATTTAAAGGTGTGTTTCTCCCGAGACGACGCCGACGCTTCCGAGCCAACTCCCAAATATGTCCAGCATAATCTGCTGCTGCATGCCGAGCAAGTCGCCCGCGTTCTGCTCAAGGAAAACGGCTGTCTCTACGTCTGCGGGTGAGTCGGTCAAATTCGTACCCATTTATTAGGTATTTTAATCAGGGCTAGATTGACCGAATTTTCAATTCGATTCCGTTTTCAATGTACCGTAAATGAATACTTTTCATGTTTCTAATGCTACTAATTGTACAAAAATTTAATAATGATAAACGAATTGTAACATGTATACATTTCTCTCACAATCTCTCCCTTTAAAAAAAGTATTGGTTATTTAATATTTATTTTACTCTGGGAGTTATTTTTTAAATATTAATTTTTTGTTAATTTGAATGTTTTGTTTAGTTTGAATTGTAAAATATGGGACGTGGCTCCTTTAAGAATTCTGTTCCGGTTGCTTTTCCATATAAACTGGTGATATGTTTGTTATACAGAAGGGCATTGCGTTCACAAAAGAAAAACGTGCTTCCGTGATATGAATTTCGGAATGCGATGCGCTTGAGTAAGGTTCCATACGGTAATATACACTAATATAGTGAGATGTTGTGAATGCGCAGCTAGTAGGCGTAATTCGGGGAAATTTATGAAGCGTGAGTGGACGCACTGAAGTTTCATTATTCATTTGTTCTTTTTTTGTTCTTTGTTATCGTTCAACACAATGCAGAGTGAAGGAGCAGATCACTCACATAGTAATGCAAACTGTGTTAATCACGTGTTAATAACATTAGCGCCATTAAAGTGAACTTGGACGAGCCCTAATTTTAATGTTTATTAGTATATTCATGTACCATACAAGCGATCAAACTATTAAATGGGGTGGTGCGAAGCAGCCGGATAAATCCAAAAATCGTTCATTATATTTAATGAGAGGTGGCACGGTGGCTTAGTGGTTAGCACGTTCGCCTCACACCGCCAGGGTCCGGGTTCGATTCCCGTCTCGGCCATGTGTGTGTGGAGTTTGCATGTTCTCCCCGTGCCTCAGGAGGTTTTTCTCCGGGTTCTCCGGTTTCCTCCCGGTCAAAAAACATGCATGGTAGGTTGATTGGCACCTTGGAAAAATTGTCCCTAGTGTATGAATGTGTGTGTGTGTGTGTGTGTATGTCCTGCGATGGGTTGGCATTCCATTCAGGATGTATCCTGCCTTAATGCCCATAGACGCCTGAGATAGACACAGGCTCCCCGTGACCCGAGGGAAGATCGGATAAAGCGGTAGATGATGAATGAATGAATGAATGAATAAAACTAACGGGGCACGGTGGTTTAGTGGTTAGCACGTGAATGGATGAATATTTATCGCAAAATTTGTATTTAATTTATAATAATGACATATAATAATGTCATTCTATGTCTTGATAACTGTTTATTGTGTGTAAAACACAGTAAAATCTGCGAAAAGTAGTAAAACAGATCAGAAAGGTATCGTTTTGTCATTATGACAGCGTGTGCTTATTAATGCGCTTTTCTTTTTTTTATGAATTGATTTTTTTTTCCAGAGACGCCAAGAACATGGCGAAAGATGTGAACGAAGCTCTGTTAGAGATCATCGGGGAGAAGCTTCTGGTGGATAAACTCGAGGCTATGAAGACCATCGCGAAACTGCGAGAGGAGAAACGATACCTGCAGGATATCTGGTGCTAAAGAGATAGAGAGAGAGAGAGAATCTGTTTATGATTCTCAAAGGATTTTAAGTAACAGCATGTGCCAGTGCTAAATTTTCAATCACAGCATGATTTAGGATGATGTCATGCTGATTTTAATGTTAACAAAAATGTTTTTTTTTTTTTTCTCAGGTGCACAGAATTATATGTAAGAAAACAACACCACATATTTAGGCCTTTATCTGAATGGACACTGGTGATGGAAAGCCTCCACTGTAATATTGTACGGTTTCATTATTCTAACAGCAGACACCTCAGTATGTCTCTTTCATACATTTTAATAACCGATAGTGACATCTTTTATAATTTGGGATTTAAAGGTACAGCATGTGTAGATCTAACGAATCAGATATCGGCCCATTTATTCCAGATGTGTAGAACAACTGTGTCGGTGGTTCCCGTTTTTAATTACTATTTTTTTTAATCAAGAACATTTTTTTAGACAATTATTTCTCAGTCAGCTGTGGATTCTTTTGCAAAAGTCTTATTTAAAATCCCTCATAATGCTAAAATGATCTTTTCATTACAAGGTTTGATTTGTTAAATAAATACTGTAAATGAATAAAGTGTGTGTAAATACATGTAAATAATAAAGTGTTGTTTTTTTTTTTTTTTTTTTTTTTTTTTTTTTTTTTAAGGTGAGGTGAATTAAAAAACGAATCATCAAACCTATAATTTTGTAACAATACATTTTATAAGTATTAATTAATTTTTTAATGAAACAGGTAGGATTGACGATATTTGTAAGGCCTAAAAGTCCCGCCCCTTTATTAAAAAAAAAAAATGTATTTATTATTATCAAATAATATTTATTTTTGAGTGCATGACGTATTTATTCCTGCACAAAAATAGGCGAAGCTGTAAATGGCAAACCATTAAGCCTTTAATGCTTTTACCCAACAAAGTTTTGGTAGAAGAATAAATAATCATCGTGGATCTCTCCTTGCTTTATCAATCCTGATTCTATTTAAAATCGTCTGCATCAGGTGAGGCAGATCTACATAATGCATAAGATATTTTTTGTTGTGGTTTTTTTTGTATATTAACTAAATAATTACGTATAAAATAATTTTAAAAAATAACGTATAGTGGTACCCTGGCTTACGAATTGAATTTGTTCCCAGAACGTGACTTGTTTACTGAAATATTTGTAATCTGAAACGTATTTCCCCATAAGGAACAATGTAATGTCGGATAATGTGTTCCAGACCTAAAAAATTATTACTTTAACAGAGGGCTGTCAATCGATTCGCATGTTTTCAATTTACCTTAAATTCATTCATTCATCTTCTACCGCTTTATCCGATCTTCCTTCGGGTCACGGGGAGCCTGTGCCTATCTCTGGTGTTTATGGGCATTAAGGCAGGATACACCCTGGATGGAATACCAACCCATCGCAGGACACACACACACACATACTCACAATAGGGACAATTTTCCAAGGTACCAATCAAGTCAAGTCAAGTCAAGTGAGCTACCTACCGTGCATGTTTTTGGACCGGGAGGAAACCGGAGAACCCGGAGAAAAACCTCCTGAGGCACGGGGAGAACAGGCAAACTCCACACACACATGGCCGAGACGGGAATCGAACCTGGATCCTGGCGGTGTGAGGCAAACGTGCTAACCACTACGCCACCGTGCCCCCTTGTACCATAAATGAATGTTTCTACTCTCAATTAATGTTTAATGTAAATTAATGTTTAATACTCTAAATAACCATAACAGATGTTATAATTATATACATTTCGTTCAAAATCTCTCCCTTTAATACAATTATTATTTAATATTGATTTTACCCTCTAAATTATTCTTTTAATATTAATTTCTTGTTAATTCCAGTGTTACTTTTTTAGTGGTTGTTTCAGTTGTGGGTGCACGGTGACTTAGTGGTTAGCACGTTCGCCTCACACCACCAGGGTCTGGGTTCGATTCCTGCCTCGGCCATGTGTTTTTGGAGTTTGCATGTTCTCCCCGTGCCTCAGGGGTTTTTTTTCTCCGGGTTCTCCGGTTTCCTCCCCGGTCCAAAAACATGTGAATGTGAGTGTGTGAGTGCCCTGCGATGGGTTGGCATTCCATCCAGGGTGTATCCTGCCTTAATGCCCATAGACACCTGAGATAGGCACAGACTCCCCGTGACCCGAGAGAGAAGGTGAGTGAATGAATGTTTCAGTTGTGGCTCCTTTAAAAACTCTGCCTAAATTCAAAACCAAAGACCATTTTCACTCTGCAGCTAACAATAACGATGGTTATAAAGTTATTAAAATGGCCCTTTGTAAGACATTCTTTCAGTGCAGGTGTGCGTTGACGCTTTCAGTGCAGGCGCCTCGTACAATGGCAGCAGTGACAAATATTGTGTATGTGTGGAAACATTTCAAGGTTTCTCTTTCGGAAGAACTACAAACCAGTCATTTGTTAAAGAAGAAAAAAAAAAAAAAGAAACGTGTGCTCCCTTTTTTTCCCCCCCCCCATTCTCTAGTTGAAATGTGCGTTTTTGATCTGGCCTTAAACATAATTCGGGCTCCTCTTGACAGTGCTGTTATTGCATGTGGAATAGTGGGAAGTTAGCGTGCTAAAAAACCCCTGATCCGGCATTGGACACTTCAGAATAATGACTCTGTTTCCACAGCTCAGCATGTCACAAGGCTAATGAGAGTTATTAATCATGACTGAACCAGCGGCTCAACCCAAGGTTACAGAGTTGATGAACCCGTGTCCATCATGTCCAGTGAAGTATAATAACGTTATGAAGATGAATAAAGTTCTGCTGAATCTGGGGGTTTGCGCCGCCGTGACGCGGTGATTCGATTACATTTTGGCTCGTATAAAGAAAAAAGGCTGCAGTTTGAGATTTCTTATATCTTGTTTATGATTTAAGGAGTGTGAGTGATGTTATTATTATTATTATTTTTTTTTTTTTATCGAATAAAACTAACTGGGCATGGTGGCTTAGTGGTTATCACGTTCGCCTCACACCTCCAGGGTCCGGGTTCGATGTGTGTGTGGAGTTTGCATGTTCTCCCCGTGCCTCAGGGGGTTTTTCTCCGTGTTCTCTGGTTTCCTCCCCGGTCCAAAAACATGCACTGTAGGTTGATTGGCACCTTGGAAAATTGTCCCTAGTGTATGAATGTGTGTGAATGTGAGTGTGTGTGTCCTGCATTCCATCCAGGGTGTATCCTGCCTTAATGCCCATAGACGCCTGAGATAGGCACAGACTCCCCGTGACCCGAGGGAAGATCAGATAAAGTGGTGGTAGAAGATGAATGAATGAATGAATAAAATTATTGAGACACATTAACATTTCCAACCATTTGCAGGTTTCCCCTGATCTCTTCCAACCAAGTTGGAGACATTTTATAGACAAAAGCATTGAGGCAACAATCGTATAGGACGCGTGTGTCAAACGCAAGACCCTCGGGGCCGAACGTGGCCCCCACACCATTCTCTGTGGCAGCTTAAAGGTGTACGATTGTCTTAAAATAAGGCGATGCTGCTTTAAATTGTGCATTGACAATAAACTACATCTCCCACAATGTATGCGATGTGACGGCATCCCGCCACTAGATTGCAGTGTATCCCATCATCATCAACGTTCACCGAGAGCCATTTTTCCAACAAGTGGAATTAAGAAATTCCTACAAATTATCCCAAAATGTCAAGTAAAAGAATTGTGCTTCCGGTATGGATTGAGTAGCCACAGTGTGCTAGGCTAGTTCTTATCTATACAATAAAATGAGGGATTATTTAATATTTATTTGAACTCTGGAAATGATTCTTTCAGTATTCATTTCCTGTTGATTCATTAATTTCTTGTTCATTTCAATGTTCATTTTTTTAGGGGTTGTTTTAATTGTTAAATACGGTACGTGGCTCCTTTAAGAATTCTGTTCCGGTTTCGTTTGCTTTCCATATAAACTGCTGACTAAACAGACATGTGACATGTGCCACTTAATAGGCGGACCACAGAGTTCTTTCTAGGTCCAAATCATCTACAGATTCATTCCGTTTCACAAAGTCACTAAGGGTAAGATCAGGCAACTACAAATTTGCGCAAAACTTTTGCGATATAATGTCGATAAAAAACTGTTGCGAAATGACGCCGTTTCCATTAACCATATCATGTGACTAAAACTCTCGCGGTAAGTCATTCCAAAAAAATGGACAGATATAGGAAGTCTTACTTCCATTATTTTTATTTGTAATCGGAAATGTAGGCTCATTATACAAGCGTTAATGGCCGGGCAAAATCCTCCTATACATGTGAGCAGCCACGTATGCGCTTGTACTGGGAGGTAATAGTGCTCGATTTCAAGGAGGACCTGTGGATTCAGAATTTCCGGATGAACGAGTCCACTTTTTTTGAGTTGTGTAGTGCAATAGGGCCTCTTGTAGCACCTGCAGCATCATGCCCAAGGCAAGGCAAGGTATATCATGTGACCTGGAAATGCGAAGAAAACGTTTCCGTTACAGTTTTGCGAATTATTCCTTTTTCTCATTGTCTAAAAAAACCGCCTCACGCGAGCGTAAAAACTTTTTTTGCGACACGTGTGTTTTTGCCGCGTTTCCATTAGGCGTATTTTTAAATCGCTATTTAAATGTGTGCATTTTGAAGGGTTACGGAAACGCGCTTAGTGACAAATGAAACTGGAGATCAATCAAATATTCCGAACAATTAATTTTTAAACCTATACTTCTATTTTCGTATAAAAATCCATCTCGTCCGCCCAAGATATCTCATTCACGTCAAAACTTCCGAACTCTTCTCCTTTTCCCAGCTGACGGCAGCGAAATCGCCGCCGGTATTTCCGAGGCCAATTTTGTTGATGTTGTGCCACTAAGAGGCGTGTTAATGTGCGCTGTTTTGCGCCGCTGCCAAAAGCGCCTGATGATTCCGCTCGCAGCTGTGTGGGCACCAGAAGGAGTTTTTGCTAATGGATGCCCTGCTTAAGGATAAATTAAGTTCCAAATTACAGTGTCTTAATTAAAAAAAGGTTCAAGGTGCTTTTGGAGTCCATAGTGCAAGGACTCAAAAGGGTAATCGGAATAAATCAGAGGCTACAAGCTTGCAGCGGGGCGCTTGCTAAAATGATCGATTCTTCTGCACAAGATGGCTTAAATGAAGCAGAAAGAAGTATGCAGAAAGTAATGAGTGTCATTAGACTCCTGGCCAGTCTGGCCCCTTTGACATGACCTCGCGAATTTGGAAAAAAACGGACACTCCTGACCAATAACAGCAGCTTCTCTTTGTGAAAAACGATCTGACAAGCAGTGATGATCGCGGTGGGTGGGTGTAGGGTGGGGGCTGGTGTAGGGGGTGGAAGTCGTCAAGGTTGGCGAATGCTGAATACCGTCATTTAAAAATGTCTATTCATAACGTCAACGGGACAGATTCACTCTTTTACCGGATTGATTACCGGCCTGATTTTCATTAATATCCCGTAGAGGAACAGTCGATCTCTAAATATAGGCTATAAATGCTTCGTCAGCAGCGTGTGAACGTAAAATGCCTGGGGCAATTGTGTGAAATAAAAGCCATTTCGGAATTCAAATAAGCAGCCACTGAGCAAGAAACATTGTGCATGCTGTAGATATACGGGATAAATAGAAAGTTGACGTTCTATCTTGTGTAACACATTAGGGCTGTCCATAGATTCAAATATTTAATATTTAATATATAAAGGCTTTTCATTTTTCTAACACTCGAACTAACTGTAAGAGATGTTATAATTATATACAATCGAAACCTCAATCTTTATTTCAACTTCATTTGTTAGCGGTCGTTTTAATTGGTAAATATGGTACGTGGTTACTTTAAGAATTATGTTCCAGGTTGATTGCTTATTGCTTATTCAATGATTATATATATATTAGATATATATATATATATATATATATCTATAAGATATTATATATATATATATATATATATATATATATATATATATATATATATATATATATATATATATATATATATATATATATATATATATATATATATATATATATACATATTAATTCATTTATCTTCTTCCGTTTTATCCGAGCCTGTGCCAATCTCAGGCGTCTATGGGCATTAAGGCAGGATACACCTCTGGATGGAATGCCAACACACACACACACACAACACACACACACACACACTCACAATCAAACACACATTTATACACTAGGGACAATTTATGGACAACAATAGGTGCCAATCAACCTACCGTGCATGTTTTTGGACCAGGGGGGAGGAAACCTGGGGAGAACCCGGAGAAAAAACCCCTGAGGCACGGGGGAGAACATGCAAAAACTCCACACATACAAACACACAGACAGACAGACAGACAGATAGATAGAATATTTTTTTAATATTTAATATCAATATGTATGGTTAATTGCTAATTTGCATATATATATATATATATTATATATATATATATATATATATATATATATATATATATATATATATATATATATATATATATATATATATATACAATTTACATGAGTGGCTAGTGGCCTAGATCAGAAAATATCCTCAGTTGTTGACACACTAAAGGGAAATTCATTCTTCCGTCTAGATGCCATGACAACGAAGAGCCTTGATGCATATTCTCTTTGGACGCTGACATACGATGCCTCTAAAAACTCAAAAAAAGGGAGATTAGTAGTTTGGTGCTGTCGTGCTTTTTTTGGCTTTGTAGGCAAACATCAGTGTTTTAAAAGCTGACAGGCAGCTTTCAGAAGCAAGGGGAGAAAAAAAACAGTTTGGGGAGGGGTGTGGTGGTGTGTGTGTGTGTGTGTGTGGTGTGTGTGTGGGAGAACTTCGGTTTGTGTAACTGCATTATGAGTCGCTTGCGAAAGCCTGGATGACACGCCGGGGACCATGCCAGGAGAAAGGTGCAGTAATCCAGACATGACTGGATCCTCCTAATGTTACGGAGGAGAAACCTGCAAAAGCATGACGTGAATCGAGAAGAAGTCATTGCCCGTAGTTACCACGAGGTCTCTACCTAAATCCCTGCCAATATATATATATATATATATATATATATATATATATATATATATATATATATATATATGCCAGGGATTTAAAAAATTCCAAGAGGTCAGCAAATGGCCTGCATCAACAGCCATGGTCCCTGAAATCTCATTTTCCTCCCATTGTAATGCTTAATGGGAAACCCTTGACCTGCAACCCTCCCAGTGTACTTTGCTCGTACGATACCACAGTATGCTCATTCCTAATAAAATGAATGGTGTATATTCTGCAAATAATTTCACTTCAAATCCCTTATATACATCATTAATTCATCTTCTACCACTTTATCCGATCTTCCCTCCGGTCACAGGGAGTCTGTGTCTATCTCAGGCGTCTTGGGGCATCAAGGCAGGATAAACCCTGTATGGGGTGCCAACCCATCTCAGGGCACACACACACATTCACCAGGGACAATTTTCTAAGGTGCCAATCAACCTACCATTGTTTTTGGAACCAGAGGGAACCGGAGGAAACCGGAGAACAAGGAGAAAAACGCCCTGAGGCACGGGGAGAACATGCAAACTCCACAGACACGGCGGAGACAGGAATTGAACCCGGACCCTAACTCTGGAGGTGTGAGGCGAACGTGCTAACCACTAAGCCACCATGCCCCTTATATATTACTCAATAACATATCATTAATATAATGTATGTGAGCTAACAGTTAACCAGTAAAAGTCTGGAGATGTCGGGATCTACTAGTATCTTGACATTAAACAACATTAAGCAACAGACGTGTGAGCACAGAATGCAAAATACCTGAAAAAACAAAACACCCCCCCCTTATGAAAAAGACATGAAAAATACAACACAGCTTTAAAAATATTGACATGATACACATAAGTAGTTCAGCGTTTACTGATACCCAGCTGTTAGATGTGCAGTGAATCAGCACAAACTTCACAAAGGGTCGTAGGAGGCACTTGTCAAACATATTGCCTAATGAGGAATGGTGCTTTATTTTGCAAACAAGCTAAAGTACGTTCTAAGCATTCTAGCAAAGCCCAGCTCAATTATTCTGACTTGGAGGACATAAACAGTCTCGGGTGTGCCCAAGTGCTCCTAATTACTAAAAAGCCTTCGGTATGGAACTAATTGATTTTCCATTTAATGAGAACGGAGGAAATGGTGCTACAGGAAGTTTGCTTGCTCTAAATATCTGTGAAATATCTGGCACTGATGGGCTTTGGGAGGTACTACAGGACGTTGGGTTTTTGAACCAAGCGACATCAGGAAGCTGCCAGACTGTAACATCAATCTTTATCGTCTATGCGCCATTTCTGGAGGGAAAAAAAATGTACAGACACACTGCTGTGGGTCTAGTAAGTGTCATAGAACATGAGTTTTAAAAGGGGTAGAAATAAATATACAGTGAAGCTCTCACACTGTCAAAGCAGCATCACACTATGCTTCTAATCATTATTTGGATAAACCAGTAGTCAATTCAAGCACCGATTACAGCAACAGCAAACTGTAAGTAAAATAAAAGCTTTTTTCTAGAAAATATCTCTCGTTTTTTGCCATGAACGATAAAAAAGAAGGTGGTAGAAGAGTTACATATAAGTTACAGCAATTTTTCCTTCGCATATCCCAGCTTGTTTGTTTGCTTTTTTGCCGTCAGAGTGCAGGGTCAGCCATGATACAGCGCCCCCTGGAGCACAGAGGGTTAAGGGGCTTGCAGCTTGGCGATACCGGGCTCGAACCCCCAAACTTCCCATCAGCAACACAGCACCTTAAAACACTAAGCTACACCGATCCCCTAGCTCCATGGTAAGGTTCAAATCCCAGTACCACCAAGCTTCCACTAGTGCGCCCTTGATCAAGACCCTTTAAACTGCTCAGGTTTAAGTTGCTCTGGATAAGACCATCATGCCAAATGTAAATGTCGGTACTGGAATGTAGGTTAAAAAAAGCCTGGAACTGGGATTTTTGTCTAGTTTAAGGATATAATAGAATTTATTATTGACTACATATTAATGCTAGTTTTATAAATGATCGCCAAGTCAATTTTGCTTCCCCCATTTTTTTGCTGGATTTTAATACACTTGAACTAGATTCGTCCTTTTATTCATTCATTCATTCATTCATTCATCTTCTACAGCTATATCCGATCTTCCCTCGGGTCACGGGGAGTCTGTGCCTATCTCAGGCGCCTACAGGCATTAAGGCAGGATACACCCTGGATGGAATTCCAACCCATCGCAGGGCACACACACATACATTCACACACACGTTCATACAGAAGGGACAATTTTTCAAGGTGCTAATCAACCTACCGTGCATGTTTTTGGACCGGGGGAAACCGGAGAACCCGGAGGAGCAAAAAACCCCCCTGAGGCACGGGGAGAACATGCAAACTCCTCACACACATGGCGGAGACGGGAATCGATCCCTGACCCTGGAGGTGTGAGGCGAACGTGCTAACCGCTAAGCCACCGCGCCCATAGATTCTTCCTTTTAGATTTGCCTAATAAAATATACTGTAAGGCTCAAAAGTATTTGGATGCTTTTCCAGCCATGTTGGGTTCGTTTCAAAGTGGCTACCACAAAAAAGTGGTCTTGGGGGTTACTGTGTGGGATCTTTTATGCGGTCATATTAAATATTCCCCTCTCTTGAACCGCGTGGGTCAAACCTGTTCCAGGATGAAAATGCTCTTTGGACAAAGCAAACTCAGTGGTTTCTATTAGTCTTCAATTGAAAAACCTTAAGTTCTGACCTCAACACACCTGTGGGATGAACTAGTGATTGTGAAATGACAATACACAATCAAGTACGACATCGTCTCAGAAGAAGACGATGAAATGGTTATAATATGCAACTGGGAACGAAAAAGAGACGGAAGAGATTTTTGCCCATAGATTGTATTTAAAATATGGGGCCAAAAGAAAGAGCTAAATACATCCCATAATTGTCTAGCATGTTAGCTCTGGGGTCAAAAGAAGCTGCGTTCAAGCTGCAAACTAATTTTTTTTGTATGATACGGTGTGTGGTCTGAGCCGACGGATGAAAACACAAAACGAAACCCATGCCTCACATCACGTTTAATTGTTATATATCAAAGAGGCAGCGGTAGCACACGGGGTTCGTTATATCTCAACGTTACACCCACTGCACTCGCTGCATCTAATGAGAGGACCGAGATTGTGCGCTCTCCGAAAGTGTACACCACATCTATAATGTCGCAATGTACATTTCCCCCGTCCTTGATGAAAAGAAAAGCCCAAAAAGAATATTCCCATATAAAAGGTGAAATACTGCATTGGTTTTAATAAGAATTGTAATGGTACCTGTAGGTTTCTTGTGGATGCCATTATGGACCTTTAGAAATGTATAGATCGCATGTTGGTATCTAACTGGACACCAGTCAGGACTTTTAGAACATCAGTGGACCACATTAAGTTCCTACATCAGGTTTTGATTTCGGCGATAATGATTTATTGATGTACACATTATTCATTCACTCATCTTCTACCGCTTTATCCGATCTTCCCTCGGGTCACGGGGAGCCTGTGTCTATCTCAGGCGTCTATGGGCATTAAGGCAGGATACACCCTGGATGGAATGCCAAGCCATCGCAGGGCAAACACACATTCACACACACATTCATACACTAGGGACAATTTTCCAAGGTGCCAATCACATGGCAGAGACGGGAATCGAACCCGGACCCTGGCGGTGTGCCACCATGCCACCGTGCCCGATGTACACATTATGTAAGTGAAAAACATTTGGTAATCAATTCAGCTAATGGTTTGTAATGGTATTTGTATTGGAAATGATTATCCCACTATAGATAGTTTAGCAGTTTAATAAGGCACATTGCGTTAAACGACGGGTTTTCAGCCAGGGGTCTATAAGGCCCAGGGGGTTTGCAGTGACAATGATGGTGGTCTGCTATTAAACGTTAAATCACAAATAATAAAAATAACAATAGACAACAAAGATAAAATATTACAATTATTCCGTTAAAATTCTATGAAGATTACAGCTGATGCTCATGTAAATGTGTAATTACCAGCCTGACAGTGAAAGGAACATTTTTGAAACTGCAAATCTATTAAAATGTAATAAATTGTGATTCATCACAAAAAAGTTTATGATACATACATCTTAATATATATGACAAAATACATAGAAACTAAATATATGAAAATATACAGACAATGATGTACGTTCTAATGGTCTTAATATAACTAGCATTGGTTTCTTTTAAGACCAGTGGCTATGTTTGATACATTTTTGTGTCAGGGGATCACTGCCCCATGTTTCGATGACCTCAGGGGTCTTTTATTCGATGACGTCCCCTGCCTGAGAATATTTATCCATATTCTTGATTTGGGTCACTTATAAATGAGTCAAAACACGCCTGTAAAATGTAGAAGTGTTAATATATAAGTATGCCTCTTTGGGGATAGCAGAAGTATGTATTTTGAAACAGTGTTAATTATGTAGCAACACCACACCAGCTAGGAAAAGTCAGCTAATTTATTTCTACTGAAATTCAGCTTTGCATCATTAGCTGCACTGCAAAAACGGAACTCTAAGACAGGAAATAAAAGCTTATTTCTAGAAAATATTGTGTTCCCCCCCCCCCTCCATGAAAGATAAAACGTCATAAAAAAATTAGGCTATAATACAAAAAAAAAAAAAAAAAAAAAAAAAAAAAAAAAAAAATAATATATATATATATATATATATATATATATATATATATATATATATATATATATAAATTAGACTGTAATTTTCTTAAAGTAAGGAAACTGTACTTGTTCAGTCTAGGCAAGTAAATGTAAACTCCTAGAAACAAGTGACAGATATAAGGTGTATATTCAAATTGAATGCTGTGCTCATTTTAAGACTCCCACAAAAAGTTCTTAGATCAAGAATCTTAAGAAAAAAAAAGATGTATTTCTTCTGTAAATATGTATTTATTTGTACATATTTGCATCTGTCAGGGAGATGGTATCTCAGTGGTTAAGGTGTTGGGCTCTGGACCAGAAGGTCATAGGTTCAAATGCAACCACCACCAAGCTACACCAAGCAGTCTATATAAATGGTATAAATATAAAAATCAGGACTTGAGCTTTAGCATAAAAAGCTTAAAACTGGGGGTTTTGTTTAGTTAAATGATCTAGAGGAATTTGTTATTTACTGGATATTCAAGCTAATTTCAAGTTTCCCCCTTTGGCATATTTTTTTCTGCTTGATTTGAATACAATTTAACATGATTTAAGTGAATCCTGGAGGAAGAAAAACCCCCTGAGGCACGGGGAGAACATGCAACCTCCACACACACATGGTCGAGACGGGAATCAAACCCGGACCCTAGCGGTGTGAGGCGAACGTGCTAAACATTAAGCCACCGTGTCCCCAGTTAATCACATATTATACATAATTATATGATTACAGTTTTTAAAAAAAACCTGTATGAATAAATAGATAAATTTAACTAGTACATTTAACTAGTACATTTTCTATATTCATGTTTTATCTTTACCACGTCATCATGAGTTATCAGACCGGCTTGAGAATGTTCCGGTAATACAAGAGGAGATCTATCAGCATGCCCAAGTCAAGATAAAGCAGCCAATCAGTTCTCCGAATCCCACAGGATCTCCCAGCATTCAAATTGTTATTCAGCTCAACACTCAAGCTCTCTCCGAGCACATTCTTTCTGATAACAAGCGTTATTTGCTAGCAAGTTCTCTTTTTCAAATTTCTCTGTAGTTCAAAGCATGCACATGTCAAAAATTCACCGCAGTGATCGATGTTTAAAGTGAGACACATATATCAAGACACCTCTGATAAAGTCCTTAATCTTTCAGTAAAATTGTTCCTGTTTTCTTTTTGGTACTCGTTCACTTTCATTGAAACTTGTAAATTACCAGTCGCAGCTACAAAACTCAATGCTCCTAAAATCCTATATCCAACTTATATGCAATATCCAACATGCAGCCACCACTTAGATTCTTCTTTATTGTCTTTATTGTCCTTATTGGAAACATATTCCTATATGTTTGTTTCTCGTTCGCTTCTTTTCAAATATATGTTGACATTGTGCTGCATTTCATGTCAAAGTAATGAAACGGTTGCTTAATTGTTTATGCATTGGACTTTGTGATTAAGGTAATGGACTTTGGTGGTAAAGGTATTGGTTCACATGTCAAGACCTTTTGAGTTCATATCCCAGCACCACCAAGCTGCCACTGTTTTGAGCAAGCATTAAACCTCTAAACTATTCAGCCGTATTAAAGATAGTTATTGATTGCCTTCAAATAATGCAAATGTAATGTAAACTCATATACGAGTTGAGATGGAGGTGCCGGACTGGAGGAAAAAGAGGAAGAGTGTTTGGATGTGGAAGGACATGCAGGAGGTTAATTTGAAAGAGGCAAAAAGGGTGGCACGGACCGACGGGAAAGGCAAAATAAGAATGTAAACAGTGTGGTACCACAAGGCATCCCTGTGAAAGTAATACGAAAAAAGAAAATTATTTGAAGAAAAAAGTGTCATTTTTTGCAAAAAAAACCCCAAAAACTATTAATGATATAAACAGCAGAAGGACGGAAGATGTTTTGGACTGAGCACTATCCATATTTCCATATAAGCCCCATTCAAGCAGAGATATACAGAGATAGATTGCAGTTTAAAAGAAGCTACATTGGTTTTACATAATGCCGCTATTATGCCTTATTTTTAAAAAATCGTGACAAAAGATTTTTTTTTATTTTTTTATTCAGTGCATCTCTTTAAAGCCCCAAAATTATAATGAACCGAACTGAAACGCAGCCTCAGCGTACGCCGCTGTCATTGTCTCGGTGCTCATTAGCCAGAGGCAAAACAGCACGCAAATTGTTTAGCGTTTAAATATCCTCAATGATGCATGTGAATTGGCTCGGATTTATGATCTCCTGCTCTCTGACAACCATAATGGCTTATGCAAATGAATGATTAATTGGATTTAGGGAAGAGCCGGGAGTAAATGAGCTGAGTAAAGAAGAACGTGTGAATAACTGAAGGATGATAAATATAGAAGTGTGATGGCCATGTTTTTTTTTTTTGTTTTTTTTTTCGGACACCTGCTCATCAAAGAACAACATTATTCTGCCCACTGACTTCATCTGTCCTGAAACATGGCGATAAATAGCATCGTTTATAACATTGACATAAAACCAATGACGATCACAGACCTCTTTATATAGCATGTTCTTAAAGTACAGAGGTTACAGATTTTATATATACGCCTGTAAGTCAGGCTAGCATCCGCCTGAGAAAACCGTACGGGTCAATTTCTGACTTTCCATGTTTAATAAATGTACTATCCATAATTTACACAATCGTATTATTCTGTTTGTATTTTACTAAATAAATATTTCGTATTTCAATTGGGATGCATGTCAGGAAACCAAGGTCTGGACCTTTTGGAATGTATAGTGTCTCCAAAGGATGCTACACTACATGTTTTTTCTGTGGAGAAATATTCCGCACACACACTCACACATCCCACTATATGGCCAAAAGGTTGGTGGAAACCTGACCATTCGATTTTTGAACATAATATATAAGGCTATAATAACCGTATGTATCATTATGTATTATAATAACCTGGATTTCTGAGTGTGGTTGGGTATAAGTAAAGATTCCACACATGTAAACTGCAGAGATGGTTTTGTCCACAGGGGGCACTGTCACTGCCACATTCCAACAGGCTTGGGTATTCCCAGTTCCATTACAGGGAAAATTGAACTCAAATGATTCCAAAGACATTCTATACGACTGGGCACATCGGAATCTGTGGTTTGGGGAGGAAACAACCATGGCTGCAAGATTTAAGCGTACTAATACTTTTATGTAGCTCTTATTATACCAGAAGCTATTCATGTGAGGACAAAAGGTCCTCACATGGTCCTCAAAGGTATGTGTAATAATAAATTAGCTTGCAGCTTGTGTTGACAGCATGGTGACCAAAATGTTAACTTAAATAAAGTTGATTCAGTCTAATGAATTAATGCACTACTAAAGGTCTTTCCGCATTATAGTTTCATATCACTTCACTGAAGTAATTGTCACATTATGAAGATCCTACTTTTCCCTCAAGATGTCGTCAGTAATATATTTAGTCACAAAAGGTACGTAATAAATTAGAATAGAATGCAAAACCAAATGATTTTCATTAGAAGACAGAAATACTTGGCTGCCCATATTGTACACGGTACTTGACGAATCTTTCATGTCAGCACTTTCTAACAGTCTGAGGTAAAAATATTTGACTTTAGGTTTTAAAGTCTTCAGGGGCATAAAAGAATATAGCGCTGTTTTATATCTAACTTAAGGTAAAATATTGAGTTGAACTATATTACATAGCAAAAGAAACTTCATAAAGATTTGAATTACAGTGCTGCTCAAACTGTTGTGACACACACGTAGTGTTTTATTATTTTTGACAGACACATGTTTGTTCCTTTCAGCTGAAATAGTTTGTAAAACTTGCCAAATGTGTTTTACAATGGTTGGATATTTCTTACTGCGATCCAGAGCAGTACAATAGGATATAAGTACAGTAACTGGGGAGGCCGTTTCATTATTCGGTGCCTTTCCATTACCCTTCAAAATGCAGAAAGATGAATAGCGAATTGAAAATACGCCTAATGAAAACTCATCAAATTCGAAAAAACTCACATGTATCCCAAAAAAGTTTCTTCGCTATGAGGTGGGTTTTTTTAGATGATGTGAAAAATCCTTCGCAAAACTGTAACAGTTTTTTTTCACATTTCCAGGTCACATGACATGCGTGCAATTGGCTGAGATATAAGTAGGCCTGCCCTTTTTTTTGAGTGACATCGCGAGAAGACGAGTTTTAGCCGCATGATTTGGTTAATGGAAACACAGTCATTTCGCAACAGTTTTTTATCTACAAATTTCGGAAATATCGCAAAAGTTTTACGCAAATTTTACGCAAAACCTATAGATAACACTCCAGCTGAATGTTCGTTCTCTAAAATACCACGTACAGAGCTTGGATGTATGTTTTGGGTCATTGTCTTGTTTTATGGTGAAATAAGGCCCAATAAGATGCTGAATGATGCTGAAATATGGAATGGAATGTTGGTTCAGTTTTCCTTACAGATAAAATAAGGAAATGGCAAACAATAATAACATTTTACATAAAGCTATAATTCCTTATTTTTAAAACATAGGCCAAAGAAATCTTGACAA
>JACRUU010000018.1:12917964-12990464 GCA_030449085.1 Kryptopterus vitreolus
ATTCTAAATACCAAATAGTCTGCAATATGTTTCGCTCTATTGTAGTCTATATGTAAGAAAAACCTGTTACAATATAATTTACATTTACATTTATCGCATTTGGCAGACGCCCTTATCCAGAGCCACTTACAAGTGAGCAATTGAGGGTTAAGGGCCTTGCTCAAGGGCCCACCAGTGGCAGCTTGGTGGTGGTGGGGGTTTCTTTTTTTACACCTTATTTACTATTGTTTGTTATATTTATGTATATTTAATAGCACAAGGAAAGCTCTTCTCTAATCGATCCTTACGCATATCACGTTTCTACGTAAGTCAGAAAAGGTCAAGGACGCGGCCATGATATTAATTTCCAATTCTGTCTCACGGAGAAGGCGGCCAAAATGAAACGCGCTATATGGTAATCTACTTAAGTAATTTTGATAATGTAATTAAGACTTCTTGTTCTCTCACAGCAGGGCGAGATTGATTCGATTATGAAAGTAAATTATGAAAGCATCGAGGCCTACAAGTGTAGCGGGGATTGGCGTATAAAGGCTGCAATGTTCCTGCAGAGCTCACGGTGAAAAACCGCTATGCAAAAAAAGGCTCGCTAATGTTTGACCAAAAAATGGTATAATAACTGAACAAGAATTGTATAGCAATTGTACATCATTTAGCATAAAAATAATTTCCCACAGGCAGTGTGTGTATCTTTGTAACTGTTAATAAAAAATCCACAAGTAAATTAAAGACTGAAACTAACAGTAGTGCTATTTAATCAGTGAAGTGATTTTTTTCTTAACTGATACAGTAGCATTTGGGTAATTATGATTCCATACAACAGACGACACCCTCGGAAGTGTCTGGAGCTTAAACACTAAAAGACGAGGCACGGAGGGGTTTTTGAATGATATTTTTAGCTTCTTCTCTTTTACCTTCGTTTTTTCCGATAATTGCATGAATTTATTGGTGTGGGCTTTGGTATGCTTCAGGATATTAACTCCCAGTGAATTTGGAACAACTTCATACTGGTAGAAGTGCTCATTATCTACGAATTATTCCCCGACTTCAGTTGTCGGCACTTATTACGGCCTGACTTTCCTCTTCTGGCGTCTCTGCTAGTCATTGTAGTGGCAGAAACTGGGACGCCACAAACTCTTCCTAAAGCCCCTCGTTACTGCAGACACATGTTTGAATGTGCCTTCTCTTAGATGTCCAATAAGGCCAAGATTATTAAATCGAGACATTGACTGGAACACCCAGGAGAATGACTAAACAGTCACCTTTTTCTCAATTAGGGATCTTAAAACTTCATATTTATATATATGTGTGTGTGTGTGTGTGTGTGTGTGTGTATGTGTGTATGTGTGTGTGTGTATAGGGGGCATGGTGATTAGAGGTGAGCTCGTTCGTCTTCCTCCAGGGCCCTGCATGTTCTGACAGAGGGTTTTTCTCCGGGTTCTCCGGTTTCCCCCGATCTAAAAACATGTTGGCATTCCATACACGGAATTGGCATTGGGTTGGCATTCCATACAGGGTGTGTCCTGCCTTGATGCCCGAAGACACCTGAGATTGGTACAGGTTCAGCCATGACCCGAGAGAGAGGTTGGATAAATCGGTAGAAATATATATATATATATATATATATATATATATATATATATATATATATATATATATATATATATATATATATATATAATGTAATTCATGTAATGTATTCATGCAGTAAATACAGTATAGTAAATTATACAAGTATTTGTTTTCATTATAAAAGTATTTAATTTGGCAAACTATATATATGATTAGAGTTTGTTAGATAACTGTGGGGAACGTTCCTAATTATTCAGCAACAACAGCTGAGGCCATACAGTCCTTTTTAATGACTGTAAGATGTTGAAATCAATGTTGTACAAATCAGTGTGATTATTACACCCTCTTTGCTGCCAGGCAAAACATTACGACATACTGATATTCATATTTTGAGTACTCGAATTCTACTCACTGCACTTCAGTGGTTCTGCCACTGCAGCCCGTGTGATGTTTCCCTCCTCCATAATGATGCAATTCAACGAAAACATTCCGATTAATCATGGATCTTTCGACACGTGATTCACGCCATCTTTAATGTCACGTTTTGTCGGTTACTGTCACTTTTGTTCTTTTATGTACTTTTGTGGTTTTTTTTAAATGTGTTTATGACTTGGCATATGCTCATGCACTTTGAGCTTCAATTAAAAAATTACGAGAATTATGGTTGCGATCGTAGAGAAGGTCAAAGTCGATTCAAGTCGACATTTCAGTGGTGTGGAATTTCAACGGTTTATGTCACAAAAGCCAGCAGAACATTCGAGCAGTGGGTCTCCTCACCGCATCTGCAACGACCTCAGGTTAGACGGGCCACATCACAAAAGTGCTTTTGAGATTCTGCCGATATGCCGAAACGAGTGTTACAAGCCCGAGATATTTCGTGGTCTTTCTTGTAGATACGAGATTCCTTTGTTTGTCTTATGGCCAGGTCAGGGAGAAATATAAATCTACAAATCAAACCCGCACAACGCATACCGTTATGTAGATGCGCGTCAAGTGGTTGAGGTAATAGAATGATTTGACGGCGGCGTGCTTGTTGGTTCTGATTTGAATAATTCACAAACAACACCGAATGCGTCAAAAACAAGAAACTTCCAGCGAGCAGCACTTCTGTGGCTGGGAATACCGTGCCGATGAGAGAGGTCACTGGGGAATAGAGTGACGCTGAAAGGAAAGCGATGGCAACTCGAATAACAACTCATTACAACCACAGTGGGTAGAAAAGCATGGCACAAAATATCAAGCCTATCGGCTGCAACAGCAGCAGAAGTCCACATTGGTTGTCCTACTCCTGTCAACCAAGAACACGCATCTCGAGGCTTAAATGGGCACAGGATCACTGAAGCAGTACAGTTGAAGATTGGGAAAAAAGCCACCTGGTCTGATGAATCTTGATTTCTGCTGTGAGCTGCAGATGGTCGGATCAGAATTTGGCATAAACAGGATAAATCCATGAATAAAGCTTGCCATGTGTCAACAGTTCAGGCTACGAGTGGCGGTTTAATAGTGTGAGGAGTGTTTGCTTTGGCAGACATTACACCAAAATCTCAACCGAACATTTCTGACAACTCCTACAGATGAGTTCTTGAAATTTATTCCAAAAGAAAAACAAAACAAAAACAAAAAAAAATACACAGATTATATTAATTTTAGTATTAACAATTAATAGAGACTATATTAAACCATGAAATAACCTATTGTGTACATCTATAAATAGCTTTTAGTTCTTATAGAATAGAATAATATGAACCTTTATTTTTCACATATACATTATTGCCAGCGTTGGGAAGGTTACATGGAAATGTAATAGGTTACAGATTACAAATGACCCTATTCAAAATGTAATAAGTAGTGTAACTTTTTATTCACTTTATAAATGCAAAGTAAGTGATTACATCTGATTACTTTTTGTTTACTTTCATTTGTCCACTAGGTGGCGCTTACTGAAATTAATATTCTAAGGAAAAAAACCTCGGAGAAAGTAGTTTATATTTCTCGAAATTGAGCTGCATAAGAATCAAATTGTTGCTTTGGGGTTTTTGGGATTTGCAATCTTTAACATTTTTAAAAGTAACTGTAATTTAATTACACGTTTTCTAACCTGTAACGAATCACTGTTCATTTTATTTTGTAATTAAATTGCGTAACACCGTTACATGAATCTAGTTACTCCCCAACACTGATTACAGCACAGTGAAATTGTTTCTTCACAGCTTGTTAGGAAGCTGAGGTCAGAGTGCAGGGTCAGCCATGATACGGCGCGCCTAAACACAGAGGATTAAAGGCCTTGCTCAAGGACCCAAGTGTAGCAGCTTGGCGATATGGGGCTCAAACCACCTGACCTTCGGATCAGTAACCCAGTGTCTTAAACCACTTTCCCCAAAAAGGTAAATTGTACATTTTTTAAAAAGGGAATTGTATGGAACTGCATTACCTTACAGGCAAAAATGTTCTGTCAGTGTCTCCTTTTATAAACTGCTAATGTGCCCTATCATATGTAATGGACTTCAAATGACGAGGGAAGTCAATAAGGAGTTTACAGAACCTTCGAGCCGCGTTGATCATCAAACGAGTTCCAGGTCGATGTATGGTAATAGTCGTCGCGCTATATACGAGGCGTAAAACAGTTGGACAAACATATGAATCACGGCCCAGCATCGGAAAATCTGCGAGCTGCAGTCAGGAAAAGCCTTTGAAGTTTACAGTACACTTCAATCATGCACAGACTACGGTCTGCCCATTACGCTGGCGTTAAAGTGAACATTACACAAGAGGAAAGCCCATTAATATGTAATCACATCCACAGAAAGGCATTTTGAGTCCATAAAGCATTGGAAAAACGTACTTAATGGCCGTTATTCATCATAGCCGCATCGAAACAATCACAGATTAGGGCTCGTAGAATGGCGCTCCAGCGAATCGAATGTGTTCATGGGTTGTATGGCAATGCAACTGATGAATAATTGTAAAATAATCTATATTTTCCATCCAAGAAAGAGATGCTTTCTTCCAGTGAATAAAGTTGACCACGATTTTAAATGCCAAAAACATACAAATGCAAAAACCAAAATGTAAAAAAAACTAAATGTTATCTACTCTTAACAGTGTGTTCCTTAGGCAAGAATAATTTTGTATCTTTTGCTGTACTACACTGCTTATATTCATTGATAATATATGTAAGCATGTTTATATTCATTAAATAAATGAATAAAAAAATTGCAGGAATTTTAATCTGTTTACAGAATACAGTTCATGTATGCGTTATTAACTCTGCATACTATCAAATGAAAGCGAAACAAACAGAGTGCATCGTGGCATTTTTATTATTAATAGGATCTCAAAATTGCAAAATATGGAAGGGTCTTTTAATAACCAAGGTGCGAAATCTGTTTATTCCAGGTTTAGACCCGTGGATTGTATTTCCAGCCATGTGCTACACATACCACCATGCACCAGTTTCCTGTTTCACCTGATTTGTATCATTATTTAGTTCTGGATTCTCCTTGTTGATTTTTTTTCCTATTCTTTCGAACATTTACCGTTGATCGTGTAGTGAAAGGGTGGAGCAAATATACGAACAAAGATAAGGACAATAATAAAACAGCAATTCAAATTAAAACCTAGACATGACAAGAAAAAACTTAGACATAACAAGAAAAAACCTACACATGACAAGAAAAAAACCTAGACATGACAAGAAAAAAACCTAGACATGACAACAATAAACCTAGACATAATAAGAAAAAACATAGAAATGACAAGAAAAAACATAGAAGTGACAAGAAAAAACCCAGACATGACAAGATAAAACCTAGACATGACAAGAAAAAATCCAGACATGACAAGAAAAAAAAAATCCAGACATGACATAACAAGAAAAAACCCAGAACATGACAAGAAAAAACCCAGACATAACAAGAAAAAAACCAGACATAACAAGAAAAAACCTAGAAAGGACAAGAAAAAACCCAGACATGACAAGAAAAAACCTAGACATGACAAGAAAAAACCTAGACATGACAAGAAAAAACCCAGACATAACAAGAAAAAAAATAGACATGACAAGAAAAAACCTAGACATGACAAGAAAAAACCCAGACATAACAAGAAAAAAAATGGACATGACAAGAAAAAACCGAGACATGACAAGAAAAAAACCCAGACATAATACGAAAAAACCCAGACATGACAAGAAAAAACCCAGACATGACAAGAAAAAACCCAGACATGACGAGAAAAAACCTAGACATGACAAGAAAAAACCCAGACATGACAAGAAAAAACCCAGACATAACAAGAAAAAAAACAGACATAACAAGAAAAAACCTAGAAAGGACAAGAAAAAACCCAGACATGACAAAAAAAAACCTAGACATGACAAGGAAAAAATTCAGACATGACAAGAAAAAACCTAGAAATGACAAGAAAAAAACCCAGACATAACAAGAAAAAACCCAGACATGACAAGAAAAAACCTAGAAATGACAAGAAAAAACATGGACATAACAAGAAAAAACATGGACATGACAAGAAAAAAACCCAGACATAATACGAAAAAACCCAGACATAACAAGAAAAAACCCAGACATGATGAGAAAAAACCTAGACATGACAAGAAAAAAATCCAGACATAACAAGAAAAAACCCAGACATGACAAGAAAAAACCTAGAAAGGACAAGAAAAGCAAAACCTGATCAAGGAATCTGAAAAACAAAATCAACGTAAATGTAAACATACATTTAGTAAATCATGTTGACATGGCGGTCCTATAGCTTTAGTCTCATTTCGATCCTTAGTTCGTGTCTTGCACTCTTTTTGCATTACACAACAAGAAAAGCATACGCTCGCACCCTCCTTATTACAAAACAGCATTGACGAGGCACTACAGGTAAACCGCTGTATAAGAAACGGGCAGGTGGAATTTGCATAGCCTCATTTTGCAATCGGTTTTGGCAATTTAATGAATAAGGCCCGGTGTATATATTCAGGAATCACGTCAGCTCAAAGTGAGGTGCGAAAGGGAGTTCGAAAATTGCCCTTGGCCTTATTGTACACAAAACTAAAATAAATGATCTCCCAAAGGCATTATTACTGAAGAAAAAAAACATCCCCTCTGACATAATGTCAACTTTATTTTATGCAAGACGGGTCTTCAAACAGAACGCACGCGGTATTAATTTGGAGCAGATCGTAGGCTGTTAGAGACCTTGTGCAACCTTCCTTCAAATTATTGTTCTTTTGAAAAAAGCAGGATGATAAATTTGCATGCCCCAACCGGAGAGTAAAGTTCTCTCTGGTTCAGGTTGAGGTGAGGGGATGGGACTTAAATAATAATCTTTATTTATATGCCCCTTTTTTTCTTCCATGGGATTCTAATGTGGATGAAATATTAAAGGGATAAACCTAGTATTCATAATAAAACACATCAATGCAGTGGGGAGCCACTGAAGTACCGGCCATGAGCAACGCGATGTTTATTTTATTTCTGTTACTAAGGTCGCAATCACAACCCGCCTTTTATTATTGTATTTATTTATTTATTTACATTTTTTAACTGGTTTAACTGGTGACTGAAAAGAGTTTTTTTCTGTTCATTTTTCGAAAGTCCTCTGATAGTTTATAGGAAGCCAATTGCCTCAGCATGACGAGGGAGCAGCTGGCTAGAAGGGAATTCTTCTTTTTTTCCAACTTGTACGGACAAGATGTTAAATAAATCCTTTAAACAGGAAGGACACTTGAGGAAAAACAATTTAGGACATTGGACCTTGCTTTGATGTTGAGCTTGTGTTAATCCAATCCAAAATTGAATCCGTTTATCTATTAATTTCTATTATAATTCCATTTATTTATCTATTATAATTTCCTACAAGGGGCACGGTGGCGTAGTGGTTAGCACGTTCGCCTCACACCGCCAGGATCCGGGTTCGATTCCCGTCTCGGTCATGTGTGTGCGGAGTTTGCATGTTCTTCCCGTGTCTCAGGGGGTTTTTCTCCGGGTTCTCCGGTTTCCTCCCGGTCCAAAAACATGCACAGTAGGTTGATTGGCACCTTGGAAAATTGTCCCTAGTGTATGAATGTGTATGAATGTGAGTGTGTGTGTGTGCCCGGTTGGCATTCCATCCAGGGTGTATCCTGCCTTAATGCCCATAGACGCCTGAGATAGGCACAGACTCCCCGTGACCCGAGAAGATCGGATAAAGCGGTAGAAGATGAATGAATGAATGAATGAATGAATTTCCTACATTCATTTTTCTCTTTAGGTATCACCAAGAAAAAATATTGTATTATGAGGCTGTGGAAACACAACACATGGCACACACACACACACACACACACACACACACACACACACACACACACACACACACACACACACACACACACACACACACACACATATATATATATAGGGGCATGGTGGCTTAGTGGTTAGCATGTTCGCCTCACTCAGGGGGTTTTTCTCCGGGTTCTCTGGTTTCGTTCCAGTCCAAAAATATGCATCGTAGGTTGATTGGCACCTTGGAAAATTGTCCCTAGTGTATGAATGTGTGTGTGAATGTGTGTGTGCCCTGCGATATATTTATAGGGTGTAACATAGGGTGCACAATAAACTATACCAGAATCACCTGTTATTAAAAGTTATTAACTTTTAATAAATCTCATTGTTTGACTTGTTTTTTTTTTAGATACAAATCACAGCTACTACATATAGCGAAACTTGTTTAGGAAAATAAAAATTTAGTCTTTAGTCTAAAAAAGTGTTAAAAAGATGGTTAGTCTTTTAAATTCACTAAACTTCGATCCCAAATGCATTTATACACTTATGATATACAGATTAAATTCCTAAATAGTATAGCTTGGCACAGTTAACTATTTTCAGTACAAAAGTATCAACATACATAATTTATCTCAACCTTTTGTTTAATGTATTAATTTAACTCTCATCTTAACTATTGTCACAATGCATTTGGTTCTAACCAACAGAGCAACTATAGGGTTTTATCAATTGGGTAAATAAACTAAAGTATGCACGTTGGTTAGTGGTTCACATGTTCGCCTCACACCTTCAGGGTCAGGGTTCGATTCCCGCCTCCGCCATCTGTGTGTGGAGTTTGCACGTTCTCCCCGTGCCTCATGGTTTTTTTTCTCCGGTTTCCCCTCAGGTACAAATACATGCACGGTAGGTTGATTGGCACCTTGGAAACTTATCCCTAGTGTGTGTGTGTGTTTGTGTATGCCCTGCAATAGGTTGGCATTCCATACAGGGTGTATCCTTCCTGGATGCCACAAAGACGTCTGAGACGCCCGAGACGCTCCCCGCGACCCCAGAGAGAAGTGGAAGATGAATGAATGAAAATAAAGTATGACATGTAACTAATGGCGCTAATTTTTAAAAGCGTGGTTGCTAGATTTGCTGGTGAAATGAATCCTCCATGATGGTAGCATGAGATTTGCGATGGATCTGTCGACAGATTTTTATTACAATGTCCCTAGTACGTTATAGACATTTATAGCTGGTCACCTAGCAACATGATGAGACTATAAATGCTCGTGTTATTTTCTCATTTCCTTGTTAGGTTTGAATCTTTCTTTTAAAAATATTACTTATAAAATAACCAACACCCAACGTTTCCATTATAGCTTGGCTATAATTGATGTATTTCCTTTTTTTCCCAAAGACTTGAACGTTTATCCTCCGACCGAAATCATTCTTACATATCTGGCATGGAAATAGAACCTACCGAGTCCTACCATTTCCGTCTGCTGATTAGGGCTTGCACTTACTTAAGGAGCAGAAATCAAACCCGCTAATTGGTATTTAATGGACAAGAGATGAGTTTTATTGACCTGTGCAGCACACATAGGAGGCTACAGCAAATCCCTCCGGATTCCTCTAAAGCACACTTTAGCTCAAGCTGACTTGGCCGAGCAACGAATTGATCCAGTGAGTTGATGAGGAGGAGATTGATCTACAGCTGAGCAGGATATGCCGAGTGCTTAACAGAAGAAGTCGCTCTCATGCATTTATAATTTAAACCAAACTGTCCCGTTCTCCTGTGCCTCCTACGCTCCTGTATTAAACTGCTTTTCGACTCGGAAAGAGGCGAAATGGAGTTCAGGATCCGAGTGTGAGGTTCACATGGCGGGGAATCCTGCACTTCTGCACTCTTTCGCCTCCCCTCCTTACATGTTTGTGGTTTATTCTCTATCGATCGGGCACCATGGGGAAGCCACTTGGCCTTCAAGATCTGGCTCTGTCATTATTCTTTTTAACTCCGGTTCAGGTTCAGGTTCGCACTGGGGCACCAGGAGAGATTATAAAAGTTGGAGATTGTAGCTCAGCGGGCAGCTAATATCATGGGGTTCTCAAGGAAAAGAAAAAGTGAAAGAAACATAACACAAGAAGGTTCTTGTCGAAATCCAGTAGACTAGTAGAAACAGACAAGCTTTAATACATTTAATACATACAAATCTGTGTTTAGAATAAATGTGTTTGTGTTTATAATAAATGTATATTATATACTAATATCAGTACGGTTTTCAAAGGGGAAAAAAAGTGGAAGAAATATAACACAAGAAGGTTCTTGTCGAAATCCAGTAGACAAGCTTTAATACATTCCTGGTCCTCTTGCCAACCAAAAAAGAAATTGTTTATTTTTGTAAAGAAAAAAAATAGTTTTTATGATGCTACTGATATTACACTACTTTTTTTTTTTTTACTATTTTTAATTATCTTAACGGAAAAAAAAATCATTGTTCCGAATAAGAGCACGAGTTAAATAAATGTGTTTCTTTTGCTGCAAGTATTTGAAGAAAAGTTCGCTTATATAAAATTTTTATACATAATTATGATAATGTTAGATTGAAACTAGTGCATATCTTCTTGGTCTTTTATTATTATTATTTTTTATTTATTAGTCATTATTCGGTTATCTGCCATGACTGAGGCCATCAAAGGTTTCATACGACGCTCATAAATGAAACCTGGACTCTCCGAAAAAGACGGATTTCGAGCCGAATAATGTGTCTTAAGTACGCGTGTATGAAACGGATGCATAAATAGAATTAGTGCAACTAGTGCAACTTGGACAGAACCAATAACTACCGTGTGTGTGTGAGGAACTCGGGTTAGTTTGATTGGATTGACAAAAAACGTCAAGCCAGCACTAATTGGAAGGAAAAGCAGTTTGATTAGGCTTCTAAATTACACCAGTGACCTTTCGGGATAGGCTTTGCTGACACATTAACCATTTTTTTTCCCCGTCCAAAAAGAAGCCTGAACAACTCTAATGAACAACATGCTTATTCGATGTTCCACTCAAAAAATATACTGTAGCAGAAGGCATTGCAGCGTACTGTATTCACTGGTGCAGCACTTGTGATGTTGATCTTCATCTGAAAACTCTCAAGACAGCATTTTTGTGTGATGTCCTGTGATGAAATAGTGCTTTCATTAAAGTTTCATGGTCAGACATGTTTCCTTTGTTCTTATAACAGTTAAACCTTAAACGCAACCTACAGGAATTTCAAATAACTTTCCCAGAGTCTTCGGCTCAACACTCACCTTTTGTAATTTTCCACATCTGAAAGATATCCATTAAATAATTAATCCATGTATTGATTTTCATAACCTTTTTAAGCCATCTCCAGCAGCAACCCTGAAGCAGACTATACAAACGGCTTCGATAATAATATAAAAGCATGTTTTTTATTGTTTTTTTTTTACTGAAGTCTGATATTGATGCTGATTTGATGCCTCAACCAACTCCATATAGAGCAAAGCGTTTTGCAGTGATGGACAAACTGCACCTTTCCTGCCTAATTATTACTCAAGCACATGTTAAAGGCCTACTTTTAGACTACAGTAAAAGCACAAGCAAATGTTTCAAAAGCATTGATCCATCCATCTTCTACCGCTTTATCCGACTTCTCTCTTATCTCGAGTCTCAGGAGTCTTCGGGGCATCAAACCCATCACACTCACATTCATTCACTACGGGACAATTTTCCAAGGTGCCAATCAACCTACCGTGCATGTTTTTGGACCGGGGAAGGAAACTGGAGAACCTGGAGAAAAACCCACACACACATGGTGGAGGCGGGAATCGAACCCCCAACCCTGGAGGTGTGAGGAGAACATGCTAACCTCTAAGAATTGATCCATGAAAACAATATTTTAATACTTTTTTTTTGCAATAAATGAGATAATGAATAAATGAAACACAAAAAAGTTGTATTAGAACAAGTCAGACACAAGACAATAAGGTCAAGCTACGGGGTGCATAGTTATGGTGCGCAAAAAGTAAATTAAATCGTGGTTTTTTTTTTTAACCCTGATTTTAATAAACCTTTAATTGAAAGCGCCTCTACAGCACAAACACGGCAAGCCCGCTGGTCCGCCGGGGATTATATATTTACATTCGTTTATTAGGAGGTGTCTCCGAGTGACTATTAATATCTCGCGCATGCACAAACACGCACCCTATTAATTCAAGTTATGCTCCAGATCGTCGTCATGCTGCTCCTCGTTGTCCTTAGATTAAGATATACATATGCAAGGAAGTTCCTGATTGCATTTAACTTTCGCCCGTCGCATGATTTAACCGACAATTTTACTGCCGCAATAAAGAGCAAGAACGGAGAACGTACTCTTGCTTACGCGAGAACCATTTTTCCAAACTGCCTGCACCTAAACAAGCGTCGAAGATCCCGAGCGCTGTAAATAAATCATGCATGTCTATTTCACTCGGCTGGCTCGTTCTTTTATTGATGGCAGTCATCGATTGGTGCTGCCGAAGTGCACATGGTTAAACTACCATCCATAAAATTAGGCTTTTATTGCTGTTAAGGGATGGAGGAATAGCATTATGAGTAAACTTCTGATTAGAGTTATGAGCAGGGAAAGTTCTCTGTTGACCACAATAGAGGCGTTTAGATGGACTGTTCCCGATGAGTGTTTATGAAGTGGTCTAAAGCAGGGGTCGGCAACCTTTACCACTCAAAGAACCATTTGGACCCTGGGGGCCACAAAAGCCGGCCAATGCAAGTTCATGCTCTACCTCGCTGTACTTTTGCGCCAGTGTACTCAATGGGCAAAATCCTACGATAAGACAGTGCCGCTAATATTTAACTACTCATTCTTTTTTTTTTTTTTTTTTTTTTCAAAAGCCACTGGAAGCCGCATCAGAGGGAAGAAAGAGCCGCAGGTCGCCACCCCCTGGTCAAAAGGTTATGCAAGTTATTGTGGTATAATCTCGAATCGTCGGGTTATTAGACAGACATGCTTTGGATGAGAATTAGAAAACTAGTGTTTTTGCCGATTTTTTTTATTGCTTAAAATATTGCTTATTGCTTTTTTTTATGTTTACATAGGGGACTGGTGGCTTAGTGGTTAGCACTTTTGCCTCCCACTGCCAGGGTCCGGGTTCAATTCCCGTCTCAACCATGTGTGTGTGGAGTTTGCATGTTCTCCCCGTGCCTCAGGGGTTTTTTCTCCGGGTTCTCCGGTTTCTTCCTGGTTCAAAAACATGCACGATAGGTTAATTGGCACCTTGGGAAATTGTCCCTAGTGTATAAATGTGTGTGTGTGTGTGAGTGTGTGTGTGTGTGTGCCCTGCGATGGGTTGGTATTCCATCCAGGGTGTATCCTGTCTTAATGCCCATCGACGCCTTAGATAGGCACAGACTCCCCGAGGGAAAATCGGATATAGAGGTAGAAGATGAATGAATGAATGTTTACATGCTGGACGTTTGCTTTGAAGTTAAGGCGCACATATTTTCTGGTTGACTTGCAAAGAAACGTGTGAGCAGTTGTTCAGTTAATTGTGTAACATGAGTTCAAAATCGATGCCAGTTTTTATGCTGAAGAATGTCACATGGGAAGCAACAAACCCATTTCGCCCTATCATGCCTTGTTATACCGGATAGTCCAAAGCAAAATTGGCTCTCTGGTTGAGAGACGTCTCATTCACTCTCAAACTCATCCGTCACTGCAATTCTGGCTATTCACAGGTGTCTCTGTGAGCCCGTACTGTACATATGGAAAGGAGGAGGCTTCGGAACATTAGGAGTGAAGGCGGAGTAAGTGGTTGTTCGTTCTCAGCTTGATAGGTTGCATATGTTAAATTAGAGCCATTCTGGTGGGTGGCTGGCTAAGGCTTAATTGGGGGGAAGGGGGGCGGCTGGACGGACATTCTGATCATTTAAAATGATGTTTATAATCACTGTGCAATGTAATATTTATTTCTTGACTATTTACATTATGGTTAACTCTTTGTGCAGCATAAAATACATGAGCAGATATTATTTGTTATTATTGATCCGTTCATATTCAATAATGCTTTGGAATTGTCGATTAATTGCCCCCAAATGCCAAGTACGAGGCAAATCAGATGTTTATATCGACACCAAATCAGTTCTATAGTAACTGCTCATTCACTGAAATTTAAGCATATTTAAGTCTTTCATTAAATATATATTTTAAAAAAATGTTTTGTTATTTAGCCGTGACAAGTATATGCACATTTTACATCATAGACTTTTTGTGTAATAGTTTATGCAATGTAATTTGGCATTTAAAAAGAACACTTGTTCCTATAGATTTTCGGGAACCGCAAATGAATAAAACATTACACATATTATATTGTGCTTCTTTAACACACACAAATTATAAAGACAATATGCTGTGCTGTTTCACCACGTTTATAAAAGATAATCAAATATTTTCCTGCTTGGCACAAAAAAAAGGGTTGAAGGTTGAAAGGGTTGAATTCTGAGACCAGAATAACAAAAGGCACAATATTTAGTATTACTTCCACACTCTAATGTCAACCTGAATACAGCCCATTATCTTCATAACTGGCATTTGAAACTTGGGTACACATTTCATCTCTTTATCACAAATGATCCAGTCAAGTGGAATGGAAAAGGGAGGGAGAAGAAAAAAACAAAACCAAAACCCAAAAACAAAAACAACGCAAAATCAACATGTAAGCCTTTGAAATGGATATTCACCGTCTAAAAGCATCTGTGGCGTGACAGCTGGGAGAATAACACATTTCTTAAAGCTATCAAAATCTAATCCGACAGCATTCTGTTTCCGGAGTGCATCGGCAATGAATCACGCAGGAACACTCGAAAGCGTTAACAACAAATAGGGCTGGCACGGGCGTTTGCGATAGTGCATTCGCGTCGTTAGGAATTAGAGCTCTGCGTCGTCTTAAGTGAAGCCGCTGTGGTCAAAGTGACAAGTAATATTTCCTTGATGAGAAATTAATGTCGAGATTCATTTTCCTCCGTATCCCATGAGGATGATGCTGCTACTCCTCTAACAACGATTACATACTAATTTTTGATTTAGCGCCATGCAGCACTGTTTACACTTCTTCTTCTTCTTCTTCTTCTTCTTCTTCTGCTTCCTCTTTCGCAACCTGGAAATAAAATGTAAAAGCAAAAAATGTTACTAGTAGTAATCACTCAGGACGGTGATTAATGCAAAACTTACTGTGTGTACCAAGAGGCATAAAAATCACTTGGAGATCACCTGAAGTGCTGCTGGTAGAGGTGTTAATGTGGCCAGCAGGGGGCGCTTACCCTGTGGTTTGTGTGGGTCCTAACGCCCCAGTATAGTGACGGATACACTACATTATACTGTCAAAAAAAGCATCGTCTTTCGGATGAGACGTTAAACCGAGATCTTGACTGTCTGTGGTCATTAAAAATCCCAGGATGTCTTTCGAAAAAGAGTAGAGGCGTGTCCTCGCCATCCCAGCCAGATTCGCCCATTGGCTTCTAATCATCATTCTGTCATTGTCTTCATCATTCTGTCTCCTCTCCACCAGTAAGCTACTGTGTGGTGGGAGGTCTGGCGCACTATGGCTGCTATTGCATCATCCAGGTGGATGCTGCACACCGGTGGTGGATGAGGAGATATCCCTCTCATAATGTAAAGCGCTTTGAGTGTCTAGAAAAGTGCTATATAAATGTTATTAATTGTTATTATTATTCATTCATTCATTCATCTTCTACTGCTTTATCCGACCTTCCCTCGGGTCACAGGGAGACTGTGCCTATCTCAGGCATCTATGAGCATTAAGACACACACTGGATGGTATGCCAAGCCATCGCAGGACACACACACACATTCACACACAGATTAATACACTAGCGACAATTTTGTGGCCGAGACGGGAATCAAACCCGGACCCTGGCGGTGTGAGGCGAACGTGCTAACCACTAAGCCACCGTGCCCCTTGTTGTTATTATTATTATTATTATTATTATTATTAAATGCATGGAAAAATACAGCACAAAAGTTTCAAACTGATTTTTGATTCATTATGCTCATATAAAACGGTATTTTTGAACGGACAAATGCTAAACAAAAACTGGTCTTATTAACTAAACAAATTTCATCCTCCATTTGCATAAAGAACAACTTTACACACTCTTGGCATTCATTTCTCTAATTCAGCTACTTTGCGTCCCCCTTATAAAACTTTTCGCGACCTTGAACCTTCTGACCAACGCACTTCTATAGGACTGCTATCTCCAGCCAACTCTCTGCTCTCTAATTACTGCTCACAGAGCTTGGACATATGCTTCGGATCACTGACTTGTTGTATAGTGAATTTGGTCCCAATTGCCTGAGCCCAGATGGTCTCGAACCTTCCAGAATCCACCTCCAGAACAACCACAAGCCATTAAGCTTCCACCTTAAAGGCAGCCTGTGACGTCTTCTCTCCTGTTTCCTGTTTTGCTTCCAACCATTCATTTTTCAATTCATGTGTCCTTTCTCTTAGTTTGTTGCATATAAAAAAGCATCCAAAATTATTAGTTAATAAAAAAGACTAACATTTTTGACAGAAACTGTACAATTTCAACAATAGATACCCCCCAAATATTAAAAATCACCTATTATACCATTCATCAGACATTGTTTAAAAAAAATTCCAACAGTACAATGGGTTCCAGGGCTCAAACCGGGACTTGGGCTACTGCCTGTTCCTGTGTCTGCTTTGCTTTCGTTCAGGCTCACCAGTTACCTAAAGCGTCCAGGAGGGTGGATTATTTCCATTATACTGCCCCTAAGTGTGTGTACGTTGCCTTGTGATGGACTGGTCTCCCTTTCCAGCATGCACTCCGGCCGCCTTCCTTTTTTTATCTCTTGCCTATTCTGTGGATTCAGTGAACACTTTCAAACAGATAGCCAGAAATTTTTTCCCGCTTTACTTCAGATCACTTCTTTTGTCCACATGGCCCACTGTAGACTGCTGATTCCCATTAAATGTTTCCAGACGCTTTTCGTCAAGCTGCTGACCGTAGTAACTTGGGGAATAGGAAACGTCAACAAGTGATAACAAAGGTGTTTTTAACAAGTGTGACATTTAACTTTATCAGTAGATGTCTTTCTCTTGGGAGTCTACAGTCAACCCCTGTTTATTCGCGGTTCGGCATTTCGGGCATATATAATAGCTAATATAATAACGAACAATTATTCAAGGAAATCCCAGCTTATTCTCGGAAAAGCTTGTTTTTTTACGTTTGAATGCATTTTTAGTAAATTGCATTACAGTATATTATATTCAATTGTCACCCTAGTGACCCTTCATATAGGAAAGACAATGACAGCGCATACAAGGAAAACGAGCTGGTATGAATTGCGGTACGTGCAGTATTGGGGTTTAGAAACATCTGTAATTTTTAAATGTAGAACAGCAGGAAACATAGCGGTACAGTATACAGGTGTACCTTAAATTTTTTTAAAATAAGACATTAAGTTTGGAAGCCATAATTAGGATTTTAATTATTATATATATATATATATATATATATATATATATATATATATATATATATATATATATATATAAGGGGCTTGGTGGCTTCGCCTCACAACGGCAGGGTCCGGGTTCAATTCCCGTCTTGGCCATGTGTGTGTGGAGTTTGCATGTTCTCTCCGTGATTCAGGGGGTTCTCCGGGTTCTCCAGTTTCCCGGTCCAAAAACATGCACGGTAGGTTGTTTGGCACATTGGAAAATTGTCCCTAGTGTATGAATGTGTGTGTGTGTGTTTGTGCCCTGTGATGGGTTGGCAATCCATCCAGGGTGTATCCTGCCTTAATGCCCATAGACGCCTGAGATAGGCACAGGCTCCCCGTGACCCGAGGGAAAATCGGATATAGCTGTAGAAGATGAATATGTATATTCTATATATCTATATATGTATGGTTAGATTCCTGTCTCTGCCATATGTGCATGTTCTCCCAGTGCCTCCAAAAACATGCACGGTAGGTTCATTTGGCACCTTGAAAAATTGGCATTCTATACAGTGTGTGTCCTGCCTTAATTCCCGAAAATGCAGAGGTTCCCGGTGAGAGAGAAAAGTCGGATAAAGGGATAGAAGATGAATGAATGAAGATAAGCGCAGACATCTTATAGTATGGCATTTGGAAGACGCCTTAAACAGAGTGACTTACAACTGAACACTTGAGGGTTAAGATTCTTGCTCAAGTGCAAGTGGCATCTTGGTGGTGATAGGGATTTGAACCTTCACCCTTCCGGTCTAGAGCCCAATGACCTACCACCATCCCAATATGTGAAGACGCAGGTGGTCCCCTTTGAAGTAGTGCTGTTATCTGTGTACACAGCATGAGCAGGAGATAAAACAAAATGGTGTTTCCTGGTTCATATGGTTGTGCGTAAGCATAGGTTAGCCTTCATTCTCCCCATCTGGTGGCTGTTGTGTGACTGAAAATTGTCAAGTGACCAATTTGGAGAGGAAAAATAGACACTTTTTAATTTCTTCACAAAAAAAAAATCCCAAAACAAAACAAAAAAATTCCCACATGCAAGAAACGCTTACATCGAATTTCAATACCGGGTTGAAAGCGGACCAGCTGTTAACATATGGCCTCATCCAGGCTGAACTATGCCAGTTTTCTGGCAGATTTAGACGAGTTCATTACTGTCATCCCAAGGAGTTATGTAAACTAGATAAAGTGTGGGTCATGATTTGGCCATTTGCTTTCAGGATTAAAGTTGGGGGTTTTGGCTGCGGCAGAGAAACAGATGGCCATTTACCATGTGCCCATCACAATCGTGCACTGCTTTGTCCTTTACTGTTACAATGCCGTTGGACTTCGTCCAGTACATTAGGCAC
This sequence comes from Kryptopterus vitreolus, assembly GCA_030449085.1. Lineage (NCBI taxonomy): Eukaryota > Metazoa > Chordata > Actinopteri > Siluriformes > Siluridae > Kryptopterus > Kryptopterus vitreolus. The sequence goes on from JACRUU010000018.1 coordinate 12,936,691, forward strand.
CGCAAAGGGTGTAAAATCAAGAGTGCTCAAAATAAGAGTACGCAAAAGCGTCAGCCTTTAGATGGAGATGATTCATTAGCAGTGCAACCAAAGCATTTTGCAGACCAGGGTTTGGATGGAGAATGGCATTGCCGGGGGGGTAAGGGGGGGGGGGGGGGGGGGAGGGGGTGGGGGGGGGGGGTGGGGGGGGGGGGTGGGGGGGGGGGGGGGGGGGGGGGGGGGGGGCACAGCGGACGAAGGTCATCCCTCTGAAATTTATGTCTGGTTTCTCCAGATACTTTCTTGTTCTATTCTGCAACTTTTGCTTCATTCATCTTATCCATTAAAGATTTTTTCATTTACGTCTGTGGGTTTGGAATCTGTGCATCTGTCTCTGAATAAAACCAGAGACAAAAGAAACCTCATCTTACACAGGGCACGATCTCTCCAGGGGCATCCTGAGCATCTCTGCTCTGCCTCGGACCCTGCAGCGGATATGGCGGACGGCTGAAACGAATGCCGAGATCTTCCCATTTACACCACACGGTGACTCTGCAAAGCCAGCAGCATTGTGGATGACCCCATGCACCCCTCACACAAACTCTTCACCCTCCTGCTGTCTGGCTGAAGGTATTGAAACATTTGGGGCCCTCAAAGTCTTTTTTTTTTTTTACCCCAAGCCATCAAACTCCTCAACGCCAACCCACACACAAATATGTACTAGTGATCTCAAGTAGTTTTTGTATTGCTGTTCCAAGTGTCTTTTCACTATGCACAGGTGAAATGCAACACCTGATCGATGTCTTATAGTCGTACAGCAAATACTAAATAATCAGCCTGAGAGGATGCATTTTGTGTTACATTACAATATGCCCATGTCTGAAAAAGATATTAGTTTTTTTTTATCTCTCAAATCCCACCACATATGTTTCATCATAGCATATAGTCTAAAATCAATTTGTCTTTCATTTATTCATCTTCTACCGCTATATCCGATCTTCCCTCGGGTCACGGGGAGCTTGTGCCTATCTCAGGCGTCTATGGGCATTGAGGTAGGATACACCCTGGATGGAATGCCAACCCATCGCAGGGCACACACACTCACAGTCACACACACATTCATACACTAGGGACAATTTTCCAAGGTGCCAATCAACCTACCGTGCATGTTTTTGGATTGGGAGGAAACCGGAGAACCCGGAGAAAAACCCCCTGAGGCACGGGGAGAACATGCAAACTCCACACACACATGGCCGAGACGGGACTTGAACCCGGATCCTGGCGGTGTGAGGCGACCGTGCTAACCACCGTGCCCCCGACTTTAAACTTAGTTTATTTTATTTTTTAAAAAGTCTCTGATTGCATTGGTTATGATAAAGACTTGTTCAGACAGTCTGTCAATTCTCTCTAACACACAAACACACACACACAAAGCTTACAGCTATGTTATGTTCACACTGGAATTGAAAAGGTGCCTGGGTTGCATTTGGACTGTTTTTTTGGACAGGTTCCAAAAAATAAAATAAATAAATGATTTGTAGTTGCTTATATTTGGGATATTCCCATAAGTGTGGTATGTAACAAAATGCAACTATATTTGTCCTGGATTCCTCTGCCATTTTATAAATCATTCATTTAGTCCCTGGTCATCCATTCCAAATTCAGAAAAAAAAAATGCTGTCAAAAAGTAAACAGAATGGACCAATGCGCATTTTCGCGGCAAAGAGATTATCTCGTCTACTGCAATAAAGCCGGACAAATGAATGCTGCCTTTGCGTTACTTTTACCGCATTCATCCGGACAATCTATCTCGTTCACACAACAGAGCATCAGGGAGGCGGGGCTTCAGCTTGATCTGGGTGGGATTTAAACTCATGACCATCAGAGACACAATCCAATGCCTTAACCATTAAGCTAGTACGTCTCCCACCTTATTGTTGACTCATTTTAACATAATTAAACATCCTGAAATGGTCATTTCCAAACTGTTAGATCATAAAATGTATCAACGTGTTAATTTTGTCTTCTTCTGGGGTTGTTATTCATGCTTTGCCTTTGTCCGCATGCTCTCGTTATGCTGGTTTGCAGTTCAGCATTGAAAATGAATGATCTCATCTATCTTCTGCTTTCTGCTGGTCGTCCTGGTAATGGAGGCCCAAGGTGGTGCATGGTCGGCCTCACAATCTGTTTTCATTTGGTTGGCATTTTATTCTGTAAAAGATGTATTTCCCTTCAGTGGCATCCAAGTATCAAATGACAAGTGTGAAGAAAATGAGGACAAATATTTAGCAACAAAAAGACAGACTGGGGAAAAAAAAACAGTTTATACGGGAGGGGAAAAAAAAAAAAAAAGCAGCGACACAACAATCTCTACCACCAATTTGGCAACACATGACTATACTCAGACTGATTCATTTCTTTCTGGTAATTGTCTGGCTTTCCTCTGAAGCAGCCATGAAAATACACTTATCAGAGAGGCGTTTTATCATCAGCTCTTTCACCATTACGACACAAACACACCCTGAAGAATGAGGCAAGATGAATGACAATACATCTAATGCTGAGGAATCAGGACAGTATGATGAAGTCACCGCATAAAATGAATCTTTTCGTTTTATAATTGACATTGCTTTCTAGATTTAGACGCGAAAAAGATTCGTCCGCGCTGCTTAGCAAAGATACAAACCCTCGACGACCGGCTATCTCCTGCTGTAGCTCCACAACGTCCATTCTCATTTGTCTTCCTTAAGCACCAATTTCTTCCTAATTACTTACATTTTGCCATGTTTAACTAAGCTGATCCTCGTCCTGTCTGAGAAAGGCAGCCTGTGAATAAAGTTTTATTTTACTTCGTGTATATGTACTTATAACCCACTGAACCACGAAATTCCATTTAATTGAATTTGAAATGTATACTTTTATCTATCAAATGATACCCTAATCAGCCAAAGTTGTCAATGTAAAGGAAAATTCGTTCAGACACTATGAGGAAGAAACCGAATAAGAAAATTCAACGATATAGAATAGAGTACAATAGTCTTTATTTGTCACATGCACATTGTCACAGCACGGTGAAATTCTTTCCTTTGCCAGCTTGATATGGCGCCCCCTGGTGCCTTGCTCAAGGACCCAACGGTGGCAGTTTGGCGATACCGGGGCTTGAACACCTGACCTTTTGATCAGTAGCCCAGCGCCTTAGACGTACCCCCATTGAATGTGTTTACAAATAAATAACATATAATATGTTCAATAGGGGGCACGGTGGCTTAGTGGTTAGCACGTTCGCCTCACACCGCCAGAGTCCAGGTTCGATTCCCGTCTCGGCCATGTGTGTGTGGAGTTTGCATGTTCTCCCCGTGCCTCTGGGGGTTTTTCTCCGGGTTCTCCGGTTTCCTCCCGGTCCAAAAACATGCATGGTAGGTTGATTTGCACCTTGGAAAATTGTCCCTAGTGTATGAATGTGTGTGTGTGCCCTGCGATGGGTTGGCATTCCATCCAGGGTGTATCCTGCCTTAATGCCCATAGACGCCTGAGATAGGCACAGACCCCCTGTGACTCAGGGGAGGATGGGATAAAGAAGATGAATGAATGAATGATGTTCAATAGGTAGGATTGTGCAACCAGGAGGTTTATTATAGTTTTAACATGTCGCATTAAAGAGTAAAACTTTTTATTTATAGAGACTTGATGGCAAATCTGTTTGTTATATTTCACTGTAATCAAACCTGTTTGTTGTGATAATGTTATAATAGTGATAACGAGATTATAGCAAATTAAATTCAAATACAAATTTTTTAATGATCTTCAATTTACCTACAATATGGTCACCTGTTTGTTTTTATTCTATTTCCCACCCCTCCACCCCTTGTGGTTGCTCCGCTTCTTTTGGGTGGAGCCACTGATTGATTGGACCAATAGTAAGCACAGGTCTGACCTGAAGAGGCGGAGCATCCCATTTAAAAGCCGCACCCCGAAGCTCTGCTAAGGTGAGGAAGGTAAAAGAGTTGCTAGTTGCTAGTTGCTAGTTGCTAGTTGCTAGTTGCTAGTTGCTAGTTGCTAGTTGCTAGTTGCTAGTTGCTAGTTGCTAGTTGGTCACTTGGTCACTTGGTCACTTGGTCACTTGGTCACTTGGTCACTTGGTCACTTGGTCACTTGGTCACTTGGTCACAAAACAGGTAAAAATGTGCACAGACCTACATTCCACAATGTAGGTGTTATTAATTGTTTAGACCCCCCAGGTCAGAGGGCAGATGCCATGCCTTGCCAACGAGTTGTTGCTTTTCAGGTAACATTTCAAAATACATACAGCCTAGAATAGAAGCTGTTTATCTTGTGTTCATTTCTTTGGCACTGTCCAAGTGTGTGTCTAGTATTATCAACCTAGACTTGTGTGTTGTGTGTTTTTTCTATTTTGTGTTCCACACAATTGACTTAAAGGCACTAATCACTCTAAATCCTTATCATCCTATTTCTGTCAGGCAACCTGCAAACATAAACCGTTATTGTTTCCACACTCCCCCAAGTCTAGCCAAGGTGGGAACATAACAATTATTGTTTCCACACTCCCCCATATTTTATAAAGGTCTAGCTTTTCAAGGTGGGCATATCATTTTTTTCAGGCATAACATAACAATTAACAGCATTAAGTTCTTCAGCAATTTGAGCCACAGTAGCTATTGGGTGCTAGGCCGAGTGGATAACTCAGTGGTTAAGGTGCTGAGCTGCTGATTGGAAGGTCCGGGGTTCGATCCCTAGTCACTAAGCTGCCCTTAACCCTCTGTGCTCCATGGCTGACCCTGCACTCTGACCCTGGCTTCCAAACAAGCTGGGATATGTGAAGAAAGAGTGTCCTGTAATGTGTATATGTGACAAATAAAGTCTATTCTTTTCTGTTGGATCGGACCAGCTTTTGCTCCCCACATGCCTCAGATCACATCCATTAACAGATGCCATGATGAAGAGAGACAGTAATTCAATACAGTGTTATTCATGTCACTGGTCATAAAGTTACAATGTTATAATTATGCCTGGTCGGTGTAGTCAGGACCACCATTATAAAATCCATAACCAGGACTCACAAAGATAAAAGATAAATAGACAGTATTATATTAGAGACAAGGCTCTTCCTTTGACTTAATTTCTGAAAATTGTGTCATTGAATAGACTACGTAACGGAATGACTTATCAACATATGATGATCAATGTACATGTAGCCCATGCTGACTTTGGGATTCATTGTGTTAAAAGTAAACAAACTAGTTAAAGCAACTAAAATAAATGGTTAATTAATTTTCTATACAACATTTATGGGTGATTTCACCAGAAAATATTTATCTGAATGGTCGCGTGCAGCATCTTCTGTTTTCTCAAGACGCCAAGGATACCGCAATGGAATCAAAGAAACCTTAAATAATACAGTCTTATCTCAGCTTTTTACCCATGTCGACTTGGTCTGCACTGCTGTGGAAAGCAGACCGCACGGCTAAAGTTGCCATTTAATATGAAGAGACAGGGTTACATCCTCCTGCGTGTAGATCCCCAGGGCTACAGCGCTTTACAGAAAGTGTTAAGTTGTGAGGGGGGAAAAAAAAATAAAAAAGAAAAGTTTCCCAGACAGAGTCTAAATGCTGAACATTACATATCCGAGGCAAGAGTCATTTCTCGAAGGTAACTCTGGAGACACTAACTTTTTATATGGGTAGTATTGATTCTTGGGATGCTTAAGGGCCAAAGCCAGCTGTTATTTCTCTTTATTTATTGATTTTATTTATGTTATGTTTCCAGATTTATTTCTCAGAATTTTAACCTGTAGGTTATTCAGCTTCAGTTTGACCTTACAGCATCATAACAAATCACCTCAAACACAGGTATATTAATAGGTCACGTCCTATGTCTTTAACTTTGAAGCTGGATGTAACATTCTGTTTACTATTCAGACTTTTTCACCTGAATCATTGCGTTTATGGATATGTTGTAGGTGTGGTGATAAATTAGTGTTGTAATGTTTAGTGCTTCTTCCGTCTCCGGTTATGATTGTGCATATAAACAGGTGAAAGAAAACTCCTTAACAGTACTCACATGCACATTATTTTTCATGTGTAGGCCGTCACAAGGATTCTGGATGCAAATTGATATCCTTTTGAACAAGCTGGAGGTGACCGAGACAAAGAAAATCTCCTTGAGAACAACACGAAGAAGACGCTTTCAAAGGGAACCAGAATTCAGAAAGGATGTGGGCTTCTCCTGGGTGACAGCAGACAGAGTAATTATAAATCTTCAACAATGCCATTTAAGGTCCGTATTAAATGTTTAATTATGAATTGTTCCCACACAAGGGATCTAAGAGGAGACAACTTCTTAATGAAGTCATTGCTTATCTCAAGGAGTGATTTTTTATTTTATTTTTTTTTTTTATTTCAATTCACAAAATGCTCTTAGCAAAAAATGAGCTGCAAGTAAAGCAGATATGTGTTTGGTCAGTTTATCTTGCAAATCATCCGCATATTTTACATTCAAAACATTGACAACAAAAAAGACAGCAACAATGATGAGAAGAAAAAAAAAAGATTCGAATTAAAATAGTGAATTTCAAGTGTGTGAAATTGCTATAGATCCCTCGATAAATAAAAACAAACAAATTCAATTAGGTTTCATTTGTGCCGCGTTTTTTTGAACAATGGAAAGAAGATTTAATTGAACAGATTGGGACTATCAAGAATGACAATTAGTTTTATTGGCTAAGTATGTCTGAGCATACAAGTAGCATGATTAGATGACTAATAATAATAATTATTGCTATAATCGTTTTTGAGCCATTGATGTCACAGGCAAGAAAAACGGATAAAAAAATGGTACAATGGGAAAAAAAAAAAAAAAAAAAAACTTGAGGACTCAGAGCTTATCTCTATTTGGTAACTCGGAATGGCTATTTATTATAATTTCATTACTGTAACAAGTAATTCTCAGTAATTGATCTGTGTGCATTATAAGATGTGCCGGATCAAGTGCAATCTTACAAAATGTTTAAAGAATGATGGCCATATTGAAGTCCTGCCAGCTTACAACTGAGTAGTTGAGGGTTAAGGGCCTTGCTCAAGGGCCAACGAGTCCTAGCTTGTTGGTGGTGGGATTAGAACCTGCAATCTTCTGGTCCAGAGGACAATGCCTTGACCACTGAACTACCACCGCCCCAAAAGATACAATATACAAACTTAAATTAAATGAAAAGATCCCCTATTGAGGTTTTTCTCCGGGTTCTCCGGTTTCCTCCCGGTCCAAAAACATGCACGGTAGGTTGATTGACACCTTCGAAAATTGTCCCTAGTGTATGAATGTGTGTGTGAGTGTGTGTGTGTGTGTGTGTGTACCCTGTGATGGGTTGGCATTCCATCCAAAGGTGTATCCTGCCTTAATGCCCATAGACGCCTGAGATGACGCCCGAGGGAAGATCGGATATAGTGGTAGAAGATGAATGATACTTGTCACATATACATTATAGGGAAATTCTTTCTTCACATGTCCTAGCTTGTTTTTGGAAGCTGGGGTCAGAGTGCAGGATCAGCCGTGATACAGCGCCCCCTGAAGCACAGAGAGTTAATGGCCTTGCTCAAGGACCCGTGTGGCGGCTTGCCGATACCGGAACTCGAACCCCAGACCTTCCTATCAGTAGCCCAGGACCATAAACCTTAAACCAACATCCATGTGAGCAAAACACAGTCTTAATAGTTCAAAATCCACGTCTAAAAGTTGAAAGCATCTCGTACGTGTTCTGCGACATTCTTGGTTAAACAACAACAAAACGTTGTTTACACAAACAAAAGTACCTACGTTACAGTGGTTCCTATTCGAATGCAACCTAGCCGTCGCTGAACGCTCTACAAGGAACGACATCCGTGATTTTCACTGTCAATTCTTTCTCTCTCGTGATTTTTTTTTTTCCCCCCTTCATGTCACCTATCTCGTCTCTTTTCACGCTAAGATCCTGATGAGCTTTGCCAAGCGTCTCCCATCCTCTTTTGTTCTTCTGTTGTCGTTATTATATTGTACCATTTCAGAGCAACGCGTCCTGCTGAGTCATAACGAGTTTGTTATTGTGTTTGCCGTCGACTAAACCGTTGTCACTTTATGCTTTTTTTCTCCTCCTATGAATTGTGGAACAACATTGCCGGTAGTAATGTTAAATGATCTGTTCTCTGTGAAATGTTTTCTTCTTGCTCTATGTATCTGTTGGGAACTTGTGGAGGCGATGGCAGATATTATTTAATAAGTAATGTTCGAACAAAACCAACGATGAAACAACAAAACATGATGCGCATCAGGATTATGCCAAAATAGGTGCTTTACCCATCAGCCTTTGCATGTTACTCATGTCATTCGCATATTTATTCATAGCTTTGTTTGTTGGGTTCATGTGTTTTGAAGTTCACGCGTGTTCATCTTGGCTTTTTGTACAATTCTGGTGATTAACAACACATGAATACAACACTAAATGCTTCCTAATCTATAACCCAACCTCACCTTACTTTTGAATTCATTTAAAGGAACGATATCTCCACTTCTCTCTCCAAATAAACTGATAAAAACACTTGAAAGTACACATGATTAAGTAAAACCAAGTAATCTGAAATCAAATATGTTCATGTCATTCGGCGAGGATGAACCAGTTTCTCCTCACTGATCTTTTTCTGTATCAGTATTTCCAGCAACAGATGCTCCTAGAGATAAAAAAAAATGTCTCTGTGTGCCTGAAATTGATGTTTTTTTTCCAGAAGTGCAGTCAATAGCACTTTTCTAGTTATATTCCATAAATGTACCTCGAAAAACACATTCTCAGGTACAGCACATTTCCAATGTGTACTCGTATACAGATCCGGCTAGCTGTTTATACAGGTTCAGCAACAGGGGTCTAAGAAAGGAGAAGAAAAATGATATGGGCTCGTGAGTCATTCATCATCATGTGCGATTGTGAAAAGCTGCAAACTCTCCTTAGTACTCCATTTGCCTGGTCTTCAGTGAGGCCTAACAAGTCTGCCGTTTTGACTTCTTTTACTCTTTCTGGGTCACAAGTACAACTGAACTTAACCTTGATCAACTCTGTAAGTGAACAAGATTGGCCTAAATGTTTACCCCCTCACATCCCCCCCCCCCCCCCCCTCCCCCCAAAATGAACATTTGCATTTATTTATATAATCTGCACAACCTATAATTTTATATTACGGCAAATGTATGGGTTGCTTGAATTGTATATTTCTATTGATGTTGTACACTGTCACATCCAGTACAGACTTGCATTAGATTTGGTATTTATTTATTATTATTTTGTTAATTAAATAGAAATTAATTATTTATATATTCTATACAGGGGGCACGGTGACTTAGTGGTTAGCATGTTTGCCTCACACCGCCAGGGTCCGGGTTCGATTCCCGTCTCGGCCATGTGTGTGTGTGGAGTTTGCATGTTCTCCCCGTGCCTCAGGGGGTTTTTCTCCGGGTTCTCCGGTTTCCTTCCCGGTCCAAAAACATGCACGGTAGGTTGATTGGCACCTTGGAAAATTGTCCCTAGTGTATGAATGTGTGTGTGGATGTGAGTGTGTGTGTCCTGCGATGGGTTGGCATTCTATCCAGGGTGTATCCTGCCTTAATGCCCATAGACGCCTGAGATAGGGAGCCTGTGCCTGTGACCCGAGGGAAGATCGGATATAGCGATAGAAGATGAATGAATATTCTATACATATTTAGTCTCTTAAAACTAGTGGGAATCTTCACGAGGAACGTTTGGAATAACATCTTATTTTTCACTATTATGTTTGTTTTCACTAACATATTTATTTAAAAAAAAAGGTCTACATGAGTTCAGTAGGAGCTGTGGGGGTGTGTCCGCAATTCGTCCCCTAGTTCCATGGGACACCTGTAACATGCTACCATCAAATGTGGATGCGCTGTTTTTTCTTAAACGAATGCAGCCGTGTTTTCTCTGGTGATTCCGAATATTTCATCGTCTATAGATCGTGTGTAAGAACACTTTGTTGCCGTTACTTCTAATGAAATGTACAAAACCAAAAGAATGCATATGCACAAACAAAACAAGGGTTATATCTAGAACATGGTGCAACAGCCATGGATGGATGAAAGTTAGAGTGCACTAATCCATGATTGTATGCATTAAAGAGCTAATTATCGTGAATGAGTGAATGGGTCCTTGTCTATAACCATAAATTCACTACATAAATTCATTAGGATATTTAGGAGCTTAGGAGGTCCTACACATCATGAAAAATATATTTATTTATATTATTAATATTACACAATTAATAGGCCGGGCTTCTTGTACAGTTACATTTACTTTATAACGTATAAATGCAAATGACACCCTTCACTAGAGTGATTCACTATTATTAAGGGCCTTGCTCAAGGGCCCAACATGATGGTACTCTGATTTGAACTTACAATGCACTACCAATTAAAAAGTCTTTACCACTTCCCTACAAAGCCCCCCTCTGAGAACCAACAGTGTACAAAACAGTGAGTAACAATACAATGTCAAAAATACCTTTGTCCTGCATTTTCGTGAAAGGGACATGCTGTGCTTTCCTCAATTATCAAGCCGTTAAATGGCTCTAAACGCCTCTCTTTTAAAATGTGTTTTCTATGCCTAATGTTTCCCCTTCTTTATTGAACCAAGCACTTGTTTCTGTTTTTCATGATATAAGCAGCAGGTAGCAATTCCTTATAATGGCAGGTCTATTATTAGAGGAAAGTCATATTTTATGTGACATGAAGAAAACGGGTTATCACATCCTAGATTTTTTTTTTTGGGTATAATCTGTGACATGTAGCAGTTTTGACAGACTGAAAACATACGACTGTCTTTATTTACTAGAAAGTTGTCATTTCATAATTCGTCAGAATCCATTTAGATTCCCACGAGGTGCCCATCAATGTCAAAAGGATGGTTAGTTGAAAATAAAACACGTGCTGTGTTTTCCCGTTATTATGTCTGTCGAGACATGATTGACTTGACGTCTGAGGTCTTTCTTCAGTATTTCACTTGATTTATGTGGTTAATATCGCAAACTAGCAATTAAAAATGCACCTAAAATATAAATACTAAGGCTGTGAATGGATAAAAAATATACCATGCACTACCAATCGCGTGATTGCCATGCGTTAACTCATTAATGTTTCTGTTCTCAATGTATCATAAATTAATACTTTTCTAAAACTATACTATTATTGTGACTGATATTATAAATATATGCATATGCTATGAATATTCATTCATGTTCATTCAAAATCTCACTTCGAAATAAAATGATTGAGTATTTTATATTTATTTCCCTCTGAAAATGATTCTTTTAATATTCATTTCTTGTTAATTAATTAATCTCTTATTCATTTTGTTTGCTTTCCATATAAACCGGTGATATGTTTGGGTTACATACGATAATATATATGGTAATATAATGAGTAGCTTATACCTATAATAAGTGTTGCTGGTTGTTTTTTGTTAATAAAACACATCTATCGACCCTTTTATAATTCAGCCTAACATTACTAGCGGTAAATGCAAGAAAGGTCAATGATGAAATTATCTGAGAAAGCCACAAACTAGGGCTTCACGATATTGGAAAAATATGCGACAACGATATTGTTTGCGATATTTTTATTTTTAATTTTTTAATTTTATAATTTTTTTTTAAATAAAAAAACCCAAAACTCTTATGTATGTAATTATCATACTGAAATAAACAGTTAATGGTAGAGCTGGGAGATTAATCGTCATTATTATGGTTTATGCCGATGTTGAAAAAAGAAAATCGATTTCACCTTGGTTTGACACAACGAGCTTCTGTAGTAGAGACCTGCGCTCGTCCCGCTCCCGTTCATGCATAAACGTTATTTTCTCCGGCAGGCAATATTTAAGTCGCTCCTAAGCTTGTGCCTCTATATAATTTATTTTCATTATTGTTTATATATATATATATATATATATATCTATATATATATATATATATATATATATATATATATATATAGTTAACAATAATGAAAAATAAATTATGTGTGTGTGTGTGTGTATATATATATATATATATATATATATATATATATATATATATATATATATATATATATATATATATAGTGTATCAATGTATGTATATATATATATATATATATATATATATATATATATATATATATATACATTTACCTCATAAATTTACCTCATAAACATTTACCTTATAAATATGTTTGTTATATAAGCCTGTTTATGGTTGCAATGATTAAATCGTATCGTATACTGTAGATTACATATTGTTTTTATTTTAATGAAAAAAAAATCCTAATTCAATTTTAGATAAGAGCACAGTAGAACAAGATTAAAACAATACACGCAATCTGTAGTGGACACCAATTATAAAGTCTGCTGATGTAGATTTAAACCACTGAGGGATGGAAAGATTTGAATTAGAAATGTTTGGACTGAACAGATAAGGTGTTTAGTCTACAACAACCACCATACATGTAGAAAAAAGGAAGGCATACTGTACACGTCCGTCTTGTTTGGTAGCAAACCTGCCAGAAAATCCCCGCTAGACACAACAAGCCCGTTGTGTGAGGTGGGCTGTAAAAGTAGACACAAATTGTCACTGAAAAAGGTTACTTTTAAAGGTTGAACTCTAACACAAAGTTCAATTTCCCAATAAGCAGGACCAAAATGTACAAAATTTATAGAGCTACCTTTTTATTAAAGGTTATGCAGAACATTTTACAACGGGCAGCAGTTCTTATTGCTTCTCAGAATATATTGGCTTAAATTATAAATGATTTAAAAGTGTGTTATTTGTACAGAATATTTAATTTTTCTCAATTTTCATTGTTATCAAAATCCTGGGAAATCATATTGCCATCATAAATCAAATATTTATTACGGATCACATCTGATACACCAGCTTCATAGCGGATTTCTACTTTTCTGATGTTTGTGGCAAGTAACAAATCAAATAATTCAATTTATTAATTCATATACAGATGGTATTGCAGATATTTGGAGCACTAAACAGACAAAATACCAATAGTTCTACTGTGAACGCAACTTGTGTGGACATTTAACTGCCTTCACCACCATCCTGCCACTAGCGGGCGTTTGAGCAAGGCCCGTAAGTGTCAAGTGCTTAGTTAAATAAAAAAGATTGTTTTAAGTTAATCTCTAGATACAGGCATCTGTTTTTTTTTTTTTTTTAAGACAAATCACTAATTATGACATTTTGCTACTTTTGATGAAGTAATTAGAAGAATTACATTTTTACCAAAGCTTTTATAGTACACAGTGTGATTACCTTTCAGATGGTAAATATCTCATCAAATCACACTTTTTGCTTTGGGAATAATGTTAGATACTGTTAGGATCTGTGGGAAAACAGAGGCTTTGGAAAAAGCAAGAACATATTTAGAATAATAATAATAATAATTATTATTATTATTATTTTATACTATTACATTTAGAACAACTTAATCTGACTATAGATTTTTTAACATTAACGTGACACATATCATTGCTTAAGATGCTGGGCAACTGGTCAGGGATTCGAGCCCCGGTATCGCCAAGCTGCCACTCTTGAGTCCTTGAGCAAGGCCCCTAACCCTCTGTGCTCCAGGGCCACTTCATCCAGGCTGACCCTTCACTCCGAGTCCAGCTTCCGAACCGACTGAGATATGCGAAGAAACAGTTTCACCGTGTTTTAAAGCATATGTGACAAATAAGAGCTATTCTATTCTATTCTACCATACCAAGCTAATTTCCTACTGATTCTCATCATCACTGCATGTGCTTATAAATGCTGTAAAGTTTTCTGAGGTTAGCTTGTGTTTACTAGCACCAAGCACCATGTTGACAAAGCCTCACTTAATGATGATGATTAATGAAAGCAGAGAAGCTTAGTGGCCTTTCAAGTGCCCTTAATGATATCGAGGCCGCAGCTTATAGTTTTTCTATCTTATGCCTCTTTAATGAATGCAGATTGAAGTCATTTGTCAAAGTGGACGTGTGATGGGAGAATATTAACAACGTGGCTGGGGGTTTTTCTGACCTTCATTTACAAAGCCTGGGAGGATTAATGGATAAAAAAAAACAGACAAAATAGCCCAGTTCACCCACATCAGGACGCTTTATTTATTTAGTATTATTTTTTTAACTTCACGGATATTTTAGTATAGTATTTGAGTGCAAGAAATCAATAGCTCATTTGGTATCTCATTAAAGACATAATGGAAGGTTAAAAAGGAAACGTTTATCCATATCAGTTCCGGTCTTGATTACGGGTTGAGATTAATTCTAATATCCACCCCGAGTGAAAGTGGTGGAAAATGAGAATTGATTCCGCGATGCCAAAAACCCTTCAGCGTGAGATAAATATATTTTTTTTAATTATTCACATTTTTCACAGGTTATATAAACGCGATCACCATTGCGGTACATCACTGTAGCACTATACACAGTGGCTGTATTTTTAAGAAAAGAATATCTTTCAAACTGTGATAGATCTCACAGATTATTCTACTAGCAGTACAAAGCCATGGAACACCTTTATTACATGCAGAAGCCCTTCGATTTAGTAACTTCCATTTTATTTTAATGAGGATTATAATGAACAAAACAGATGGTATTTTTTATTTTATTATTATTATTATTTTTTTAAATCTTGGAGCAAACTAAAAAACTCCAAGATAATAAACCAAAATCAGATTTAAATTCGGCAAGTTCCAAGATGCCATGCAATATTGAAAGAAAAAAATGACTAATTTAAATGGAGCTGTTACTTATTTCAATTATTACATTATAAATAGAGAGGCACGGTGGCTTAGTGGTTAGCACGTTTGCCTCACACCTGAGGGTCCGGGTTCGATTCCCGTCTTGGCCATGCCATGTGTGTGTGGAGTTTGTGCATGTTCTCCCCGTGCCTCAGGAGGTTTTTCTCCGGGTTCTCCGGTTTCCTCCCCGGTCCAAAAACATGCACGGTAGGTTGATTGGCACCTTGGAAAATTGTCCCTAGTGTGTGAATGTGTGTGTGAATTTGTCTGTGTGCCCTGTGATGGGTTGGCATTCCATCCAGGGTGTATCCTGCCTTAATGCCCATAGACACCTGAGATAGGCACAGACTCCCCGTGACCCGAGGGAAGATCGGATATAGCGGTAGAAGATGAATGAATGAATGATTATAAATAGGTTTTTCAATTCTACACCCACTAGGCAAGACACAAACACGATCACATTTTGCTGGGTATCTTTAAGAGCCGTTGTGGATTGCAACATGTATTTGGTAAGAGACAAACGCGTTAAAAAAGTTGTCTGGATAAAAAATAAATAAAATAAAAAATTATAGAGTGTGTTTTATATGCCACAAACTGTATTTGGTGCCGGATGTCGGGTCCGTAACTCTCACGGGTTTAGCTCTGTGCTTACATTTGATTCTGTCTGTTTTATTAACCATCATCTTATCTGCCACATGAATACATCCATAATGTTGCAGCTTTCTTCCTCTCCAAAAAAAACTACCAGTTTGCATATATGCAGAAATACAAAAGCTGGCAAAGGAAAAAAAAGGACTTCCGTTACCTCAGCAAAAAAATAAATAAAAAATAACAGGTGCTTTAATATTCCATCATTGTGATGTACTTTACCCAATAATGAGTTTTTGGAATGTGTTTCTATTGTGAGTTGAGCCAGATGCTGGATCATTAAGCTCCATCTTTCTCCTGTTATAGGTAAAGCTCCTCTGTGAGCGCCAGTCCCTGCTGTAATACGTCCAGACTCGGAGTGCGACCATTAATCAAGACAAAGCATTGTAGAGGCTAGCTGACTACAAATGCTTTTTCAACAACAACAACAACAACAGAATTATCTCACATTTCATGCGTTCTATAAGATCAGACTGATTCCTATCAATATATCATTGCTTTACCTGCTGAAGGTCTTCAAAATGCGAGTCTGCATTTGCGTGCATGCACAAAAAAAGCCCTTCAAATCTTTCTACTGCAATATGAATGGTGACCAGAGAAATCTTTTCATGTTTTCTACTGCATGAAGTTCTTAAAACTGAAATCTTCTCATTTGCCTCTTTCTGACTGCAATCATTTAGGCAACGATAAAATAAATAAATAAATAAATCTTTTAAGTCTGTTTCACCTTGAAATGCCCTTGATCAAAGCATGACGTTCATTGTGCCAAGAAATCAGTGAGCAAGATTTTAGGCATCAGTATAGATCAGTGTTGGAGAGTAATTGGTAACATGTAACGGTGTTACGTAATTTAATTGCAAAATAAATGTAACAGTAATTTGTTACCGTTACTAAGAAAAAATATGTAATGAAATAGCAGTTACTTATGAAAATGTTAAAGATTACAAATAGGGTTACATCTGAATAATTTCTTGGAAAATAAATTATTATATGTTTATTAATAATAATAATAATAATAATAATAATAATAATAATAATAATAATAATAATTTACAGGGGCATGGTGGCTTAGTGGTTAGCACGTTCGCTTTAACACTGCCAGGGTCCGGGTTCGATTCCCGTCTCGGCCATGTGTGTGTGGAGTTTGCATGTTCTCCCCGTGCCTCAGGGGGTTTTTCTCCGGGTTCTCCGGTTTCCTCCCGGTCCAAAAACAAGCACGGTAGGTTGATTGGCACCTTGGAAAATTGTATGAATGTGTGTGTGTGAATGTGTGTGTGTGTGTCCTGTGATGGGTTGGCATTCCATCCAGGGTGTATCCTGCCTTAATGCCCATAGACGCCTGTGATAGGCACAGACTCCCCTGTGACCCGAGGGAAGATCGGATATAGCAGATGGGATAGAAGATGAATGAATGAATGAATGACTAATAATTTGCATGGAGGTTTAGTGGTTAGCACGTTCGCATCACACCTCCAGGATTGTAATTCAAATGATGAAAAACTTTGAAATTCTAACAGTAAAACAATGTTCTTCGAGTACGACTGTAAGGTTAACTGTAAAGTTGTAAATGATTTAGTTATACAAAATGATATCCATTAGAAACTTGAAAGTAAACAAAATGTAATCAGTTGCTTTACTTTTATAAAGTAATTGCAAGGTTACACTACTTATTACATTTTGAATAGGGTCATTTGTAATCTGTAATGTAATACATTTACAATACAAGTAACCTTTGCAAAACTGTCACTAGAAATATTTGTAACAATTTGACATACTTATTGAGCAACATGCTCAATAAGTATTTTTAAAGTATTTTTTAAAGTATTTTTTTATATTAAAAAAAAAAAATATTTCCACGGATATGAACGGAAATGAACTATGTTTAAATGGAATTGAACAGTTGAGTAAAAATATTAGTCAAAAAAAAAGTTTATTAATAATCAGCAATTTGGACTTCTGTAGAAATGATAGAGTTACTATGTTACATATTCTACAACAAAATACGTGCTATTTTCGGCCTATTCTGGTGACCACTAATCCAATTTTGTCAGAGAAATACTTTTAAAAAAATCTAATCTGCAAGAATTTGATCTTATTTGTTCTTCCACCTTCAACAAAATGTCACCTCATGTTTCACACTGCGCTGACATGTTTTATAGCCCACAGCCCTGAGGTGATGAAAACAGCACTGAATTAAGTCATGTCTGGAAAAGACAAAGAATCATTGACGCCCTGAGTGAACCGATATTGTGACATGATCACGTCAGGCGCGCCACAACATTCTGTTTTGCTCGACTCATGTAACGTTTTCATGACAGGTAAATCTCACGCTTTTCCAGAAAGGCAATTATCTCTATGAATGACGCAGTAAATGAATGCCATCGCTGCACAATGACTATGAGCTCAGCGAAACTCCGGCTGGAAATGGGATACCTTTCCGTTTTCTTCATTGTTCTTTGTTTGCACCAATGGCTTTTTGATTCACTTTTCTATCTGCAGGACCGCGAGCCACACTCTTCCCCAAGGTCCTACGCATGAATGCTGTATATGTATAATTCGGTTCCGAACAATACAATAAATACATCAACGCAGTCAGATTATATGGCCTTTCTCCGTAGTGCTTTCAGCGGCAGAAAATTTACGACGGTTCATATTTTGATGCTTTCAGCAGAATGGACTACATAAGCAGCTTTCCATACAAAGCTTTTTAATCATCCAGGCTATTTTCACGTCAAGTTGATTTTATACTGTACAAAGCTAAAACTAAATACATTTAAGGCACTGCTCAGTGGGCATTCATATATATATATATATATATATATATATATATATAGTCTATATATATATATATATATATATATATATATATATATATATATATATATATTCATCTTCTACCGCTTTATCCGATCTTCACTCGGGTCACGGGGGAGCCTGTGCCTATCTCAGTCGTCTATGGGCATTAAGGCAGGATACACCCTGGATGGAATGCCAACCCATCGCAGGGCACACACACACACACACACACACATTCACACACACATTCATACACTAGGGACAATTTTTCAAGGTGCCAATCAACCTACCGTGCATGTTTTTGGACCGGGGGAGGAAACCGGAGAACCCGCAGAAAAAAAAAAACCCCCTGAGGCACGGGGAGAACATGCAAACTCCACACACACATGACCGAGCCGGGAATCGAACCCGGATCCTGGCGGTGTGAGGCGAATGTGCTAACCACTACGCCACCGTGCCATATATATATATATATATATTTATTTTTTTTTTAGTACAAAATTCAACTAGTGAACCTTAAGTACTGCGCTAGTATTTCTATCACACTCACGTCTATGAGCCACCTGGTATAAGAATCAACATTTTTAGAATTATGAGACAGGCATGTTACATTCACACACCTGAAGGCCATATTTTACTCATGGAATTCATAACTAATGTTCCAGCCCAAAACGTTTAACTACTGGGTTAAAACTGTGTCTGGTTAAACATCATGGATGTAAGCAAAATGCCCTAGTTGACTAGAAAATAGATGTCTTAGGCAGCTTTAAACACCTGAACAATGGTTGCAGTGCTAGAGCCATGTGGTGTACAGTAGGTTACAGTCAATGAATTGCCATATTATAACTTATGTATTTTTGTCTATATAATACTTAGGTTTTTATTTTCGATATTTTTCTGGAAGTAACTGGAATCAAACAATTTCTCTGAGATCAATAAAATCTTCCGATTCTGATGAACTGTTAAATTAGTAGCTTATTAATTTTTAGGGCCCGAACAGTGGACAGAACAGTGACACTCCAGAGCTAATGGCCAGTGAACAACCAAACAAGTTAAACCACATTTCTGATAAAAGTAATGATCATTCAATCAACCTATACAAAGTAAGGCTGAAGTGACAGTGTATTTGCTGCATATTTGATTTATTCAGCCTTATTGCAAACGAAACAAGAAATTTGAATCAGCAGAGGAGAAGGTGTTATGGTTATTTTGTAATGATAACTAGGAATCATTCTGAAAGCCAAACAAATCAAATGTTTTATATTTTATTATTCCACCATAACCAAAAAAATATCTACAATATAGACTTCTATATAATATGATCCACCTGATATGGAAATACTAATTTCTCCTCATTAAATATTGAAAACATTCAAAGTGTATGGAAATAATTAGCCTTAAAATGAATTAAAATATATCTTACTCATAACAATTTGTGTGGCCTGCTATGGAGCTCTGACCTCACCCTGTTAAAATAGCTTTAGAATCCCAAGACTTCAATATCCTACATAAGTATATGGCTTTATTAACGCCATGGGGCTAAACGAGCACATAAATACATAACCATAATTTAGTAGAACAACTTCCAAGTGTGTGTTATAACAGAAAATGTGGACAAAATGTGGAATTGGATATTTCAAAAGCACAAGTGTGTGATATTTATTGGCACAGTATTTATCCTAATGTATATATAGAATACAATATTCTTTATATATGTATATATAGAATAGAATAGTCTTTTTCATACATACATTACAGCATAGTGAAATTCTTTCTTCCCATATCGCAGATCTATGTTGTGCCATATGTCGTTTGTAGCTCTATGT
Organism: Kryptopterus vitreolus; assembly: GCA_030449085.1. NCBI lineage: Eukaryota > Metazoa > Chordata > Actinopteri > Siluriformes > Siluridae > Kryptopterus > Kryptopterus vitreolus. The sequence continues at coordinate 12,956,754 of JACRUU010000018.1, forward strand.
TGTGGTATATGTTGTTTTGTGTAGTACCGGGTTCTGGAGAAACGTTGTCTCATTTCACTGTGTACTGCATCAGCTATATATGGTTGTAATGACAATAAAACCTCTTGACTTGACTTGAAATGATGACAAGATACGTGAGTTTTGTGCATGTGTGATTTAAAATGAAAATCCAATATTTAGTTTTCGACTGTTTAGGTTGATGCTTAATCATATGAACACATTATTAAACCAAAATGTTCCCAAGAAGTCATATTCCACCTTTTCCCACACTTCTGACCCTTCGAAAAGCAAATGGCATGACTTTTACGGGTGACCTAGCTAGTAATAAGATGAAGCACTGATGACGTCTGCTCTCCAGTGTTTCTATGTCAGCTATCATATGGAGAGGTCATCTTCAGGGTGATGCTAACCCATGTTTACAGCCCTCAGTTAAGACAGCTTGCTCGTTAGTTTCATTTCAAATTTGGCCCCCTTGTGAAATGACATTGAGACTGATGAGAAAACCCAGCTGGCCTTTGCCATTGACTGATGACTGCAATGAAAAGCTGAATCATTTTTTTTTTAACTCGAAAGATGGCTCACAGGCTGGAAATGAATATGTAATTTTTTTTTTGCCCTTACAAGTAAACCAGCCCATGTGTCATTTGTGTCAGGACACCAGCTTCTGAAATGCAATCAATATTGCAAGTGGCAATGACTTACGTCCAGCCTTTGCTAAAAGGTTCACCAAGTCACAGATTACCGAGTTCTCCGAAGACATTTTGCCACTGTGTGTGAGTTATTGAGAGTTGATGTTTGCTTAGGAAAGAATAATGAGTTTCAAAAATGAAATCGCATTATCAGCACATGATATCAAAAGACATTTTAATGTGCAAATCTTGGCTCTTGGGTTGCCTGGTTGTCTAATAGGCTTGTGCTTTATAACCGCAAACAGAATTTGATTTCTAGTAATTGAAGAAATGCATTTTGCTCTTTATTTTTATTTTTTTTTTACTGACAGCTCAAGTACTCCACTGAGAGAATGAGTGAGGATCGGGTTCGCTAGTCTTACAGTGACACTAATGAGGAAATTAAATGGATAAATAATAAAAAAAAGGTCTAGTTACCACTCTTTTTTTTTTACTTGATTCATTTTTTTCTTTCTTGTCCTTTAATGTGTATTAAAAGTCAGAACCAAGGCACGGTGACTTAGTGGTTAGCACGTTCGCCTCACACCGCCAGGGTCCGGGTTCGATTCCCGTCTCGGCCATGTGTGTGTGGAGTTTGCATGTTCTCCCCGTGCCTCAGGGGGTTTCCCCCCGGGGTGTATCCTGCCTTAATGGCCATAAACGCTCCCCGTGACGCGAGGGAAGATCGGATATAGCGTTAGAAGATGAATGAATGAAATGAATGAATGAAAAGTCAGAACAATAACCAGCTTGCTTTATATTTAGAGCTGCAATCTTGCCATGTTGTCAATATACAGGTTTCTAATTCAAATTGAATTTGCCATATACATATGCATACAGAGGACGGCATGTAACATCGAAGTAAGACTATGTAAGGGGGAAAAAAGAAAATAAAATACAAAACAATAAACCAGAGTCCCTAAAGAGACTGTGGGCACTCAGCAGTGCGCAATAGTGTTCCGGTGCTCTCTAACAGGCCACACAAACTTCGGAGCTCATTTTTTGTGTGTGCACAGGGACATTTACATGTTATTCGGGTCTGGAAGAAATCATACTGCATGTGTTCCAATACTTTTGCCAGCATGAGGGGGAAAAAATTGATCGAATTATTAATGCATTCATCAGGGGGTGGACGAAAATACAATGCAATAAAATAAATAAATAAACAAAATAAAGTATAGAGGTATATAAAAGTATACAAAAATTATAAAGTTTAAAGTTAAAAAGTTTAAAAAAGTTAAAGTTACTACTTATGATTATATTTATTTATCCCCTAAAAAATGTAATGTTGCATATTATGGCATATGGTGTTATGGGGAGTAGAATCTATAGAATATTCAAGAGTATTAGAGTAAACTAGAGTAATATATCACCGTTTTGTGCTTAGTTTTGTGTTTTACCTCCAACTATAAGCATTTCCATAAAAGTTCTGTGCAATCCATTATGTGTTGCTGCTTTTTGTCCTTGCATACTTTTACAGGACAGTTTGAGTCATTAATTTGCTCATAAACCACTTGTGTGGTTTCACTGGTACCCAGGCTCATTAATTGAATTATCCAAAAAGACAATCATGTTGCAGTCCAAATGATACAGGTCCAGATCAAAAGCATAATTCTTTTTTTACATTACTGTATATATCAAAAAGGAAAGAAAATGTGATCACTGTAACTTTGATTTTGGCATATCATTGAGGAACGGATCTGCATATGTATATATGTATATGTATATATGTATATGTATGTGTATATGTGTATGTGTGTGTGTGTGTGTGTGTGTGTGTGTATATATATATATATATATATATATATATAAATATATAAATATATATATATATATATATATATATATATATATATATATATATATATATATATATATATATATATATATATATATATATATATATATATATATATATATATATATATATATATATATATATATCTATATAATATAGAATATATATAGGTATATATATATATATATACCGGGGGCACGGTGGCTTAGTGGTTAGCACGTTCGCCTCACAGGCACAGGCTCCCTGTGACCCGAGAAGATCAGATATAGCGGGTAGAAGATGAATGAATGAATATGAATATATATATATATATATATATATATATATATATATATATATATATATATATATATATATATATATATATATATATATATATATAGAGGGAGCTAGAGAGAGAGAGAGAGAGATAGGTGTGAAAAAAATCCTGTAAACAAAGAATGCTTACAGAAATATAAATAATGATTGTTTATTTTTGCCAATATAGAAAGCGAACCAAAAAAAACTAAATCAAATCAATATTTGGTGTTACTACCTTTTGAAGAACTAGAAGTAGTGGAAGTGATGGCACGACCCCCACAGAGCCCCGATCTTTACATCATGGAGTGTGTGCTGTTTTGAAGGCAAAGTGTGTTCACAGCAAATATTGATTTGATTTCCGTTTCTCTTTTCTTCATTCACTGCATTTCATTCATTGATTGATGAAAGTAACTTCCATTTTTGAAAGGATTCTTTGTTTTACAGCATTTTTTGTACACCTGCCTAAAACTTTTGCACAGTATATATATGTGCAAATATATATAAATATATATAGAGAGAGTGATGAATGATTTGATGATGATATAATCCGAAAATGCTGAATTCCTGGAACTTATAAACAGTCTTGAAGGTTACACAGGCAGTAATCAGACATTCTTTACACGGAAGGTCAGAAGAAAAAAACCCCAGCTTGAACGCGGACTAAGACGAAGGCTAAAAGGTGATTGAAATAACTTTTAGTACTTTTAGTGTGTGAAACACCAAAACAAACAAATGGTACAATTTTGTATAAGCAGATGAGCTACAACGAAGGAAACCTCATCTTTTCTTGTCAGCCAAGAGGGATCTGAGTCTGTACAAGGATCCTCTAAACTGGATAGTTGAAGATTGGACAAATAAAACAAAACCAAACAGCAAAAAAACAAAGAAAAGATGAGTAAAAACCATTCTGTTCTATTTTGCAGACCATTTATTTTGCTTCAAGCAGTAAAGAATTAATTGGACGGTATTATAAATCACACAGAAGGAGAGAGACTGACATTTAAATCAGTTAAAAAACAATATAGAAAAGCAAATGCCCTGAATAACAAACACACACACACACACACACACACACACACACACACTGAAACTCATTCCCTCATTTTTCTTCACTCGAGATGAGAATATTGAAGAAGCTCCATTGAACAATTTGTCTTCTTTTATGGCAATTAATCTGCCGGTGATGTCACACTACAGATAAGATGTCAGTCACATGTGACAGCTAATTCAGAGCACAGCATATGTGCAAAAAATGCAACCCTGCTCAATAAAATGTCAGAATATGACAGGGCAGAACGGGAGGTTTGCGAGGCATGTTGTGATAAATGTAGTGTGAATCCAAGTGTGAATGTTCTCATGTCCGTCTGTCACGAACTGAGGGAAACCTTAAAACAATTAGAAGAATTCCCATACACACTATTAATACGATCGCTGCACCACATAAGACCGTGGTCATTAAGAACCGCCTGCACGAAGACGGCATGATCTCTGTGATGAAAAGGTTAATACAGCAAAACGGCGACCGACAGTAAAATGGTGCCAAGGCACTGCCACAGCAACTGTGATTACACCATCTGGTGCCAGATTTGTTTAGCATAAATCATCAATCGTGCTCAAATTCCAAGCTGTAGTTTTGGTGCTGTGGCTCGTTTAATTCCACACCAACATTTGTTCAATTCTTAATTTCTTTCTCTCTCTCTCTCTCTCTATCTATCTATCTATATATAATATATATATATATATATATATATATATATATATATATATATATATATATATATATATATAGGGGGGAATGGTGGTTTAGTAGTGGTTAAACTCTAGGGTTGGCAGTTCGATTCCCGCCTCCTCTGTCGGTTTTTTTTTTGTTTGTGGAGTTTGTGTGTTCTCTCCGTGTCCCAGAAGGTCAAGGTTTTTCTCAGGGTTCTAAGGTTTCCCCTGGTCCAGAGACAGGTTTTAAGCGACCCGAAGGAAGATTGGGATAAAGTGGTAGAAGAATGTGTGAAGAATGAATGAGTGTTGTGGTGTGTGTATATATATATATATATAGTATATATATATATATATATATATATATATATATATATATATATATAAAATGTGTGTGTATATACTGTATGTGTGTGTTTGTGTGCATAGTTGCTGTTTGTTTAATTTTATTTCATACATAACAAACTATTTCACAAATAAAATCCAGACATGGAAACAACCAAGAGAATTTATTTCCAATTTGACACATGCATTAATAAATAAAAGCTTTGACTAGAAAAACTGAATACATTTGAAAATATGAAAGTGTATAATAAAGTGCAAAAAAATAGAATAAAAAAATGTTCCTGCTGAAAATGTGTACACGATTAAGAGATAGTTAGAAGTAGATATTGTCATTAATATCTAGAAGACACTTATGTGAGAGTCACGTAAAGAAGATTTTATCTGGTTGCTACAGTTATACTTGATAATCGAAATACTCGTGCTGAAGATATATCACACTTCGCAATCTTACAAAGATTAGATCGCAGTCATTTGCTCGATTTGCCTTTAGTTATATATTAGCATTATTGATACTCGTTTATCCATGTGAAGACGCTGATCATGTTAATGATTTCTCACACACAAAAGTTTACATTTTACATTCATTTTACATTACATTCACCTCACTGATGAATTCTTCTATTTTTAGAACAGGGGTGCAATTTTTCATTTGTAGCCATAAACGTGTGACCGTAAAAAAGTAAAAAACATAAACCAATAAACAAAAGGCTGCACCTATTTTACAACAATTAATACATTTTGTACGTGAAATGCGAAGAGTGCTAAACAGTGAACAGTGAATACACACTTGTGATGTGATGTGTATACTTACACTCGACCATAAGGTCTGTATGTTCTTTTTATGGTTCAAATATTATATATTCTGTTACAAAATTTTACACACAAATACATTAACATTTATATATACAGTATTTAGCAGACGCCCTTATCCAGAGCGACGTACAAATAGTGCTTTAGGTCTCCATCTAAGAATAAATTCATTCAGGTATGGTTGATTACAAACGTAAGGTACACAATAAGTATAGACATAGTTGAGGGATTTTTTTTTTTATGGTTTCCTGGACAGTGAGAAGGAAGAAGTGTTAGGACACAAATGCAAAATACATCTAAAACTAACATTTCAACAATTAAAATAAATAATAATAGCAATATAAAAAATAAAAACGATAATTAAACAACGATTAAATACACTTTCCCCCATCCAACCTACCTCCCTCCTATCCAGTGTTAAAAGTAGGTACTAAAGGCATAATAAACATATTAATCACCAGTATGTAGAAAGGAAAAAAAAGGGGGCCATGTTATGCTCTTTCAAATAACTTAATCTGGTCTAGAAGGGTTCACCTGATTCTTTCCAGATGTAGTGTATTTATCCACAGTTGTTGTACCTGTGAAAGTCTCAGCTCCAAATATGATATAATATCGACTCTGGCTCAATCGGAATACCGGAAAACTTGGAATATTTTGTACGTGCTTTTCAAACATTGCAATCCACATTTACTCTTTGATATTATAATAACTTATACTCTTCCGGGAAGAGGTTCCAATAGGTTTTTTTTGGGTGTTTTTGGAGATTAGTGCTCACTCAACCTCAAGGGCATTAATAAAGACAGGTAGTGATGAAGGGTGAGGAGGCCTAGTGGGCACTCAGCAGTGCGCAATAGTGTTTCGGTGCTCTCTAACAGGCCACACAAACTACGGAGCTCATTTTCATGTTATTCGGGTCAGGAAGAAATCATACGGCATGTGTCCCAATACTTTTGCCAGCACGAGGGGGGAAAAAATGGATCAAATTATTAATGCATTCATCAGAATATGTAGATGACAAGACCATTCGGATTGAATTGAAATAACAATTCGGGGCTAATTATTCTGGGATGTCACGATCAACTCATTTCAGCACGACGATGAATGCCTTTCTTATTCTGTTCATGCTTTTTCGTCATCTTCGCTCACACCGACTGCCTTTGTGCAACGTGGCATGCGCTAATTATGAACGACAGCCGAACGCTCTAGAACAACCCTTCCATTGACGATGTTTTAGGAGAACGGGGGCGTCAAAGAGCTCTTAGACGTGGAGATTCTGGCGCCTGAGTGCTGGACGAGGCAGAACACAACTGTTGTGGTTCGGCGCTAAATAAACGAGAGCAAAACGGACAGCGCAGCTGCTAATTAAACGTGTCAGGACTTGATTGAAGATTGGCACACGACTCAGACTTCCTGCAGCTGAATCCTGCGGGGCGCTTTGCACCTGCAGAGGCCAGATGTTTTGGAGGGGATGAATATCCTCGTCCTGGCTCAGGCTTACTCCTGTCTCCTTTATGCCCCGCTTTCTTTTCTTCTGGGTCTGAATCCATTCATTGATACATTGATTCAATAAGCGGACAATGGAGCAAAATAGAAAGAGGGAGCGTGTTGAGAACGGGTTATTTATTTATTTGTTTGTTTGCGGAGGCTCATTTGCGGCGCTCTGTGCAGCCAGGTGCACTGCGGGATTACAGCGGGCTTTTAAGATTATTACTTGCTACACCGTACAAGAGGAAAGATCTCGGATGAAGCCAATAAAGATCAGCATCACATTGTATGACGAAGGAAGGTCCTCTCACAATAGACTACTGATAACGAGGAAGAAAAAACAAGGCATGATGTGAATCAATATAATCCAGGCTCGGGTTTTGTTTTTCTTCATAGAATATTTGTAACTACCACATGGGTTAAAGTACCACAAGTTAAAGTAGTTTGGGACCTGTTTTAGTGTCAAGCTGGTAACTGGACCTCACGTCATATTATTAATGTAATTATTAATCTATTGTTGCCAGTAGATTCAAATATTTCATCGCTGTTAATGTTCCATAAATGAATACTTTGCATGTTTTTAATACGCAAACAGCGACAGATTTTGTACGTATGTAACTGTCATTCAAAATCTCTTACCTTTAATAAAGTAATGATTTTACATATATATATATATATATATATATATATATTTCACTATGGAAATTATTCCTTGACTATTGCTTTCTTGCCAATTAATTTCCTCTTCATTTCTATGTCATTTTATTTAGTGGTTGTTTTAATTGTTAAATATGATGCGTCCTTTAAGAATTATGTTCCGGTTTTGGTTGCTTTCCATATAAAGTAGTTACATAAGGTAATATGTGGTTCTAGTTCTAGTACTCGTACTTCAAGGAAATTACCCAGAAAGGACACGGATTGAAGTGTCTTTATTCATTTGTAGGTTTTATTGTTCAGCATGAAAAGTGGCCCGTGTTTCATTCTATCGCCAATAAAATGCAGAGCGAAGGAACACAGAGTAAATATGAGCGTTAATCGCACAAATGCCGAATGTCGAAGTGAACTTGCGGTAACGCTTTATTAACGCTTTATTAACGCTTTATTAACGCTTTATTAACGCTTTATTAACGCGTATAGGCTCCGACAGCCCTAATTAATGCAGAACAAATTTCCAATTTTGTTAGCTAATGAATGGTTCCAGGCGGAACAAGCACCAAATCAGAAACAAGCAGAGATGAGATGATCAGGTGGTCGGGAATATTCTCGGTCATGTTTACATCACTGACTCCCTCTGTCTCATCCGCATTAGCCAGACTTCTTGTTGCCTTCTGCCTTGTTGGTTGGTGGCACTGTAAGCTAGCCTACATGAGGTATGTGGTGCCAGGACATAATGCTTCAGTGGTAGGCTGAATAAGCCACGCAAAAACAGGAAATAGGTTGGAAACGACATGCAATGAGAGAGAAATACATATTGACATTTCACTAAATAGATTAAAACTACAGTAATAAGCCTGATTTGAAGATGTAGAAGTATAAATCACCGATATTTGTTTAAAAAAAATTAATGATTTTGTCTGTATGCAAAGTACTGATACCAGAAACATCTACTTAAGGACAGTAATGAAGTATTTATACTCAGTCAGGTACTGATGTGGGTTGAGGAAAGCTGGGGTTCAGTCGAAATTTCAATTCATCCCACTATGGTTAAGGTCAGAACTCTATAGCAGACCACTCAAGACCTTTCACTCCAACTCATGTAAATCATATCTTCATAAAGCTTGCTTTGTGCAAAGGGACTGTCATGTCGGCATTAAAGGCCCCAGGATCATTCCTCCTTGCTGGATTGTCTTGACAGGGTTTCTCTTAAGCCCCTGTTTCATCTTTTGCTCCTTCCCCGTGTTTAAGAGCCATTTTCTACCGGACTTCTGTCTCCTAACTCTAAGACCTCCTAAACCTTGGACCTACCACTCGTGTGCCTTGGCTCTTCCTACCCTGCTTCGGCCCATGACATTGTCATGCTGAAAGACGTTTGGATCTCTAAGTTCCTGTACATCTTTTACACCTTCAGCATTGTGGTAACATTTTGGGTAGGGTCTGGAAAAGACAGTTGTGCTTATACTTTTCTCCATAGTGTATTTACCGTATCACACCAGGCATTACACCTCCCTTTCATTAGACGTCGTCGATCCTTGAGTTATTATGTTATATTAGTTATTATGAAATATTGTCATGTGTAAGTACCGAATCTTTTGTACTTCAGATGCCGCGATCTTTCGGTTCCTCTTTCCTTTCACACTACAGACGTGTCCTCAACCTCAAATCAACAGTGTAAACTTTTATTTCTGACACGAGGCCAGACTTTGTAAAGCCACTTTTCTTCCTTTTACTTTGCCTCCAAGGACAGAAGGAGCCATTATCAATGAAGCAGAGATAATTGCTGCCAGATGAGATGTCGAACAAGGAGGCGAGAATTAAAGCCATTTTGTGCTGATGGACGTTTCATCAAAAGTAAAGCTAAAATCAAAAAATGGCTTTGGTGATCCTCATTTCAAATGTTCAGTGGATTTTTTCTTTTCTTTTTCTTTTTTGCAAATGTTTACAAGGTTCGTTACAATCCGTTTGACCTGGATCAAGTCTTTTACAACATCATGGTTGAATAGCGACACTTAACTACGCTGAACTAGACACGGAAGCTTTAGCTGCCCTCACAACAAAACCACTGCTGTCTCAAAAATAATGAATGGGCCAGTATTTTTCCTCAAAATGAATCGTGTTTATTATATACTTATTATTTAATTATATATATTATTATATTTATATTTATATATATATAAACACAAACTCCATAAAATGTAATAAATGCCATGATTTCAACGAATCTCAAACATGCATGTTTAAACCTGCATGGACCACTCAGTCCCCATACCCTAAGTACGACACTTGACTGCCAGAGAGACACAGCAGTTATTTACAGTCAAAATAGTCTAATTAAGGAAATGCATTCTCTGCCTAGCCTACAGAAGGAGCGCAGAAACACTGACTGGTACAATTTTGATGGAGCCCTGATACATTACAAGCCCTCAGGACTGGAAAAAATGCCCAGCAGAAAGCCCGTCACTGCGCCAAACCTATTGGTTGAACCTCTGCACCAGTATACAGATTGCGGGGATGTAAAAGGAATGTATGAGGGTATAAAAAATTTTATCCCTCAAAGACCAGGGCAACAATTATATTGCTGTATAAATTGTTTATTGATATAACACCCAAAAGCTCAGAAAAGCCATTGACTGCCTCGCTTGTGGGAAGGCCCCTGGGACTGACGGCATCCCTCCTGACGTCCTCAAGATTGGGAAACCAGCACTACTCCAGCCCCTGCACAAACTCCTCTGCCTCTGCTGGGAGCAAGGACACATCCCCCAGGATATGCGAGATGCAAACATTGTAACGTTGTACAAGAACAAAGGAGACCGTAGTGACTGCAACAACTACCGGGGCATCTCCCTCCTCAGCATCATTGGAAAGGCTTTCGCCCGTGTCGCCCTGTCTCGCTTGCAGACCTTAGCCTCCCGTGTTTACCCAGAGTCCCAATGTGGCTTCCGTACTGGCCGGTCAACTGTAGACATGATCTTCTCACTACGACAGCTGCAGGAGAAGTGTCGTGAGCAAAAAATGCCATCTACATTGCCTTCATAGACCTGACCAAGGCATTTGACCTGGTCAGCCGGAATGGACTCTTCAGGATCCTGCAGAAGATCTGTGTCCCCCACAACTGCTAGCAATCATCACATCATTCCATGAGAACATGCACAGCACAGTGTGCTTCAACGGCACAACATCGGAAGCATTCCCAGTCAGCAGCGGAGTGAAGCAAGGCTGTGTCCTTGCGCCGACGCTCTTTGCCACCTTCTTCTCTATGCTCCTCCAGTACGCCTTCAAGGACTGCAGCGAGGGCGTGTACATCCACACCAGGACTGATGGAAAACTGTTTAACATCGCACGTCTCCGTGCTAAAACTAAAATCAAAGAGGTTCTCATCCGTGAATTGCTTTTTGCCGACGATGCAGCCTTGATATCACACACGGAAGATGGACTGCAGCAGCTGGTATGTTGCCTCTCCCACGCTTGCAAGGAGTTTGGACTGACCATCAGTCTGAAGAAGAGATGTGATTGGCACAGGATGCAGACACCCCTCCCACCATTGCCATCGATGGATACAACCTGGAAGTTGTTGAAAACTACACATACCTTGGCTCCAACATCTCCAACTCACTCTCCATTGATACTGAAGTGAACAGCCGGATTGCCAAAGCATCAGCAGTTATGGCCAGGCTGAACCAGAGGGTCTGGAACAATCACAACCTCACTGAGAAGACCAAACTTCGCATCTACCAGGCCTGTGTGCTCAGCACACTCCTCTACAGCAGCGAGGCATGGACCACCTATGCAAATCATGAGAGGAAACTCAACAGCTTCCATATGAGATGCCTGCGGCGCATTTTACGTATCCAGTGGCAGGACAAAGTACCCAACACAGAGGTTCTAGAACGTACCGGCATAAACAGCATGTTCTCCATTCTAAGCGAGAGGCGCCTTCGCTGGCTCGGCCATGTTAGGAGAATGGACCCAGGCCGCATACCCAAGGACCTACTGTATGGTGAGCTAGCAGAAGGTGCACGACTGACTGGACGGCCACACTGCGCTACAAAGATCTGCAAAAAGGACATGAAGATGGCCAACATCAACGTAAATGACTGGGAGAGCTGCGCTGACACCGCTTGGCCTGGCGTGTTGCTGTCAGACAGGGCGTTCAGAAAGCCGAGGAGTGAGAAACATAACCTGGGAGAGCTGCGCTGCAAAGAGACCGCTTGGCCTGGCGTGTTGCTGTGGGAGGAAGGCGAAACAACAACAGCCTCAACATCAACATCAACACTTGCAGCAATGCAACAAAGACTGCCACTCTGCAAGTAGGACTCTTCAGCCATTCGCGTAGGTGCAGATAGGAAAACCAAACCGGAAGCTACACCATCGTCTCTATGCCATGCCATCATATCAATATATATATATATATATATATATATCTATATAGTTTCAAGTTTAATGTAATAATGCCCCACTTGTGCAATCCGCAGAGACCATATATATATATATATATATATATATATCAATATATATATATATATATATATATATATATATATATATATATATATATATATCTATATATATATATATATATATATATGGTGGTCTCTGCGGATTGCGCAAGTGGGCATTATTACATTAAACCTGAAATAAACCCAAATTTGTACACAAATAATATGTATTTTTTTTTTTTACATTAAACAGATATTAATAACACTTCTGATACAATTTATTGATTTTTAATGCCTATTTTTGTGGCACCTTTACTTCATATATCACACAAGCTTCATATATCTAATGCATACAATGCACAAAAATAATAAAGTAATGTTGACCAGACAACTCCCATTTTACATAACACAACCAGGTTGATATCGTTTGTGTTTACATGAGCACAAAGCAATGTACAGTCTGTTTACTCATAGAATATGCATGAGAAGATAGAGATGGATGTACCAACATGGTCAATACCATGAATATTCAAATGCAAATTCTATAGTCGAGATACAGAACTGCTGGCTGTAAATGAATTATTTTACCCACTTTTTCAAAATAAAACATGTTTAAAATATGTAGAAAAAGTGGTGAAAGATGAAAAATAAACACCTTTCGGGCGACCATAGAAATCTAGTTGGGAACCCGATTCTACCACTGAAATTGACGTTTGAATGAGACACAGCTGTGGTCTTTTGCCATTTAACATCTGTTGGATCATGAAGCCTAATTTATATGTTATAAACATGTCTAAAGCACTTACTTTCAATAGACAAGGAGGTTAAAATCATTTAACCGCTTGAGTAATATACGCATTATATGTCACAAAGTCTCATCAAACGCATAATTAGAACGGCAAACTATTACACACACACGCGCGCACACACACACACACACACACACACACACACACACACACACACACACACTGCCAAGACAGGCAGCTGCATTCAGTTTTTCTTTTATTCCCTTTTCCCCCCTCCCTCTCAGTCATACGTTCATTTGTTTAAAGGTGATTGAGAAAATAATCCATCTTACTCATTTCACATGTACTTTCTCATGATGGGAAATGCAAGCTAAAAAGTCTCAACCCAGACGGAGATCAAGTTTGAAATAGCCGTGGAACAATATAATAAAATAATATATTATTTATTAATCTTTTAATGAGTGTGTGTTTTTCGGCTTAGACTCTGATACATTATAGACTCCTGTTGTACATCGTATAACTTTTATTTATTTCATTCATTCATCTTCTACCGCTATATCCGATCTTCCCTTGGGTTCCCTCCATATGGGCATTAAGGCAGGATACACGCCGGATGGAATGCCAACCCATCGCAGGACACACACACTCACATTCACACACACACATTCATACGCTAGGGACAATTTTCCAAGGTGCCAATCATTCTAACCTACCGTACATGTTTTTGGACCGGGGGGAAACCGGAGAACCCGGAGAAAAACCCCCTGAGGCACGGGGAGAACATGCAAGCTCCACAAACACATGGTGGACGCGGGAATCGAAGCCACAACCCTGGAGGTGTGAGGCGAACGTTGCTAACCACTAAATCACCGTGCCCCCTCCACTGACTGACTTTATTTATTTATTTATTTATTTTTTACGAAATCTGCCTTTTTAGCATTGTTAATTTAGCCATGTCAATCATCCCCATCATTCTTTGTCAGACGCACAAGCGCGTTTACGAATGCACTATGAATACATTTGAAACGTTGCTCATTAATGCCCCTCAGGCAGTGTACGGAATCCTGATTGTTCCCTCTAAAACAAATAGAATCACTTTGATTTGATTTCACTGGGGAAAAAAAATAATACATAAAATAATAATAATAAATAATAATAATAATAATAATAATAATAATAATAATAATAATAATAATAATAAAAATAAAAAAGCATTTAAAGAGAGAAAAAAATTCATCCTCTGGACTGTAACCATAGCAACAATTAGATAGTGGTATTTTATATAAGGGAACAGGATTTTGATGAATAAAAATATATATCATCCGGGTATGAACAAGCAAAAAAAATTGCTTATTGAATTAATTCACCGCTTCACTTTCGCGCTTGGGAATTTATGCAGACTCAAACATGTATGTAAAAGTGTGTGTGTGTGTGTGTGTGTGTGTGTGTGTGTGTGTGTGCGCGATTACAATCAGTATTATACTCTAATATGTAGATTACCTAGTAAAGCAAGTCTAGTCATAATTGCACGTGTGTGAATATCGTGGCCCATTAAAAAAGAAATATTTAAAAAAAAAAATAATCTACTTTAAAGTGTATTGTATGAAAGAGGCACCGTGTCGCTGTATTGAAGTCCATATGCCTGAACAATCCAAGGACACTCACTTGGATGTCCGTGCAGGTTTTTTACTTTTTTTTACCCCCTCCAGGTTATTTTATCTGATTCATTTCAGTAGTTTAATTGCTTTGCACTGAAGGATTTGTTTCAGGATGGATTCTTGGCTATATTTATACATTTATAAAAAGATTTAATTAAACATGCCTTTAATTATATCTGATCCAGTTCCAAAACGAATAGAAGGACTATAATTAGAGATCGCTGAGCTACCCCTGGGTGGAGGGTGGGGAGGAAAAACAAAAAAAACAACGTTTCCCTCCGATTTTGGCCCCCAAACAGAGCAGAGAGTCAAAAATCACATTTATTTGTTTAAATCTCAGATCCACCTGGAGGGCATTTCTGTTCATATGTAAAAATGGGCGAATAAGAGGGCTAAAAGTGCTGTGTTCTGGATTTGTCATTTATTTAATCATCAAGTAAATCATAAAGGAAATCTGCAGCCTATTCTATTACACTGAAGGGTTTGGATGTAATTCTTTTCATGTCACCATCTACACACACACACACACACACACACACACACACACACACACGTTTTACATTTTATGGGAAGTTGATTAATACCTTTGTGGACATCCAAAGGTCCACACGCAGTACCAAACCTTGAGAATCACAAGGATTAACAAATGCATTTAATATACCGTTCCTGTGCAGCTGAAGCTCCATTCGCCGCCTCATTTGAACTGTTTATGAATCAGTAGATTTAATCGTGTATCCCGAGAAATGTTTATGAACATCAAACTTGCTATCCTGAAAAAATGACCACTGGAATGTACAGCAAACTGTAAAAAAAAAAAAGAAGCAAGCAAGTGTGTGTTTCTGTTCTCAGGCATGTTTCTATCACCCTTCGAAATGCACAAATTTAAATAGCGAATTGAAAATACGCTTAATGGAAAAGCATCAAATTCAGAACATTTTTGAGCTAGACGATGCGAAAAAGGAATAATTGGCAAAACAGTAACGTAAGCATAGAATTTCCAGGTCACATGATATACGTGCGCTTTGTTGCGATATAAGTAAGCCTGCCCATTTTTTTTTGAGTGACATCACGACAGGACGAATCTGAATATTATTTTGGTTGATTGCTTCTTCCTTTGCCAGATCTCGCGGACCTTTTACGAGATCTCGCATGGGAGATCTTCCCTCAGGTCATGGGTCACTCAGGCGTCTATGGGCATTAAGGCAGGATACACCCGGGATGGAATGCCAACCAATCACGGGGCACACACACTCACATTCACACACTAGGGACAATTTTCGGGGGGACCAGGAGGGGAAACCGGAGAACCCGGAGAAAAAAACCCTGAGGCACGGGGAGAACATGCACACACACATGGCCGAGACGGGAATCGAACCCGGACCCTGGCGGTGTGAGGCAAACGTGCTAACCACTAAGCCACCATGCCCCCCTTATTATTCAGAATTATTTCTGTGTATTTCTTATTAGCATCATAATTCAGTACGCAAACTTCACGTCTTTATTAATCCATGTTTAGACATCATAGCTCGTACTTTTATTTCTTTATTTTTAATAAGGTATGAATCCCTTTTTCCCCCCTAAATCTTGTACAAAATAATGGACTCTTTCTGATTTGTATCTAAATGGGAAATAGATCCTAAAACAGAGAATGTTTATTTATTTTTTTTTTTTTTGTATTTCAGAAATGAAATAACAACTAGTAAACGAATTAAGAAACACAACACAGATGAAATTCTTTAAAACATTCTCTACGAAAGGACCAGGTATAATTGAGATCCGTTTAAATCACCCGGTCCGGTGTTTGCATACCGCCACATGGGTGCAAACGAAGCCTGTCCTTCTTCATAGCACCTGACTGACACTAACGCCTTCCCGAATACAGTGAGACCCTGAGACGCGGTGACAGTAATTTCGACTCCGGTGAGCGGCGGCTCAAGGCAAAACGCTGATCGATTCCCTCGCCTGTTAAGAGCTGGACTGGAATCAGCCATATCAGCACTCCCGGTGTTGCTCACACGCTGGGGGGGAGTTGATTAATTGCGCACACTCGATTACCCTCTAAACACATCGGCCCATCAGGTTGAAGGTTGACGGAGAACAGCGCTCCTGTGCATAACGATGTCAAACAAAACAGGATCGACGTCACCGCAAAAAAAAAAAAAAAAAAAAAAAAGTATCCTTCACGCATCCTAACTCTGTACCAAACGCCATCCATCACGACCTGGAGCCTAACTGTGGTTAACTGACACACACACACACACACAGACTGAAACGCTGAGCTGTATGAAGCCGTTTTAATTTATGCACATTAAAACAGAGCAAACAGAACTTTTGCATGTAAAAAAATAATAATAATAATAACAACAAAAAACAATTAGTAAAAATTGAACACAACAGATATCCCAGCACTGATTACTGCATTACCATATTTTCCAGACAATAAGTCGCTCCAGAGTGTACACACACACACTGTCTGCTCAGGTTGGAAAATAAAAAAGAATTCTGTAAACACCTTTGATAAGGCTGATAAAAACAACAACAAAAAAAAAAGAATGAAAATACTTCAGTGGGTTACTGTTGTTAAGTTTAAAACAAAAGACAAAAAAGAAGGATAAAAAGGATCACTGTGGTAGCGCGGTCCCCGTAAATACACAAACTAAAAAAAAAAAATACACAAACGAATCTACCTTCGAAATGAACGGAATAAAAAGCACCTTATAGTCTGGAAAAAATACAGCAATATTAAGGTTATCATGAAGAAATGATGTTACGTTTTCTCGGGTAAAACATTAGTATCCCTTTTAGAAAATATGGGTCATTATGGCGGAACATCGGAACTTAAATACGATCTTAGTATTCAAATTAGCAAATCATTACAGGTGTAAAAGAATCAAATCAAATCAAATGTGTGTTAGTGCGTTCGCTGTTAAATTCTCTTTTTCAAGTTAACGAATTACATCGGGACGAAACGACGAGCATTAGAAGAGTTCGGTCTACAAAAGCTACACAGATGTACAATTGATGATGAATGTACTGTACAAGACGAGAAAAGAAAAGAAAAAAAAAGAATAGAATAATAAAACCCCACAGACATTCCCATCACTGGTTTTCCGCTTGAAATTATAAACATATTTGCCAGACACTGATGTATCTACACTTTGTTCTTTTGTTTTTCCAGGCAGGCAAATATTCTGGGCACCAATGTGGGAGGCACGGGGTCGCCGCTGATTCAGCACAGCAGACAAAGCTGTCAAGGGTGTCGATCTGGTCGTTGAGGACACGACCTGGTCTGCCGGAGCGCGCTCAACCATGCAACGCAAAACGAGTGAAATCAAAAGGTGAGAATCATGCAAAAAGCCCCAACTCCTTGCCCCAAAGGTCTTTCCTAGAGAGAGAGAGAGTTTACAGAGGGGCTTGAGAAGCCCTCGCAAAAGTTTTCTTTTCTTTTTCTTTTTTTTTTTTTTTTTTAAACAGTTCTCTCAGAGATGTCCTTTCGCCGTTCAGAGTTGAGTTTGCACAGGAATGTCCACACACCAGAAGAGCACAATGTTCTTGTTAGATTCAATGGCGATTTACAAAGGTGGGGAGTTAAAAATGATTCCACATAAAACATCGTACAGCAATGCAAGCCAGGAGGGGGGGGGGAAGGGGGGGGGAGGGGGAGAGGGGGTCTTGTTAGATTGTGAAGGTGGGGATGGCTTGCAAAGGTCTTTACTAGAGAGGAGGAGGAGGTATAAAAAGGCGTGAAATGGGGAGTTGCAAAAGCACTTTTTTTTTTTTTAAATGATATGTAAAGTTCCTGGGTGGGGAGTAACATAAAACATGGGGGAGTCACAGGATTCCACAGAAGGATAAAGATCAATGAACAATGCAGCAAGGTGGAGTACAGCAGGGGGAGGTGGTGCGGGAGGGGGGGTGGGAGCGGGGTGAGGGGGGGGTGGGGGGGGGCGGGGGGGGGGTGGGGGGTGGGGGGGGGGGTCGGGGGGCGGGGGGGGGGGGGGGGGAAGGGGGTCTGGTGGTGGGGGGGGGGGGGGGCGTTGCGGGGGGGGAGGGGGGAGGGGCGGGGGGGGGGAGGGGGGGGGGGGGGGGAGGGGGGGTAGGAAGAGGGCACAGGATGGCCCAGGAGGAAGCGGCGGGGGGGGGGGGAGGGGGAAGGGGGTCCGGGGGGGCGGGGGGGGGGGGGGGGGGGGGAGGGGCGGGCGGGGGGGGTGGGGGGGGGGGGGGCGGGTTTATGGGTGGGAGGGGCGGGGTTAAAATCAAACGCAGCCTCCGTGAACTGGTGGTGGAATCGCAAATTAAGCAATGCTGGTTTCATAAACCGCGGAGAGTTAATAATCGTCGTAGGTGTTGACGTCCGTGAAATAGGCATTGGTGTAGGTTTTTCCAGCTAACTGAGGGTTAAAGTATTTATTTCTCTCCTCCAGGATCAGGTTGTTCTTGTTGAAAGCCTGTGAATAGAGAGAAGCGCATTGAGCCAAATGATCGATCGATCGGGTTCAAGATCAAGAGGCATCGCAATGAAGAAAGGAAAACATTCGAAACTAAAAACAAGTGAATATGCGGCGGCGGGGAAAAAAACCCCCAAACAAACAAACAAAACAAATCAAATGCACTGCTGGAAGATTGATTAGCGAGGAGTGCTGATAAATAGCTGTGCATTATATAAACACTAGTCTTATCATGGACACTTCGGGGTTTGCTGCGTCTCTGAAGCCTTCAGGTGAAGCATATTTTTGATTTTGCCGCGGTGATTTGATTTGGAAGGCACGTCTATTCGTCTTGTTAGTGTTCGTGCTTTTGAGACGCATCGAACGTGAGCAATTCCTAATCAGACACTTTTTGGGGGCCACGGATGAAACGGGGAAATGACGAACCACCGATTTAGGATTTTTATTATTTCCACCTGTCCGTTTATCTAATGTCTTAATCATTTGAGGGCCGAAGCCCGTGTTTGATTAATCTGTTAATGATGTCCTCGCTTTTTTTTTTATTTGTATAGAACTTAAATTGGCTCAATAAATAAAGATTTATACAAATAAATAAAGATTTTCCTTTATAGTAGTAAGTTTGATCCTCATGAGAAAGCCCAAGTGGCAACTATGGCATGAGGACGAAATCTTGAGAGGATCCAGACTCATCTGGGTGGCACCGAATGTCCGTTCATTACAGCTAAACTTTGCAAAAGAGAGCTCTTATTTCTTATTTCCCTTCTTCAAGTGCATGTTTATTCCCAGAGCATTTTTACAGAATGTAAGAATTGTAGAACAACAACAACAATGAAAAAAGATCAAATGGAATTATGTGTTAGGAATGATAAAAATCATGTGAAACCCTTTCCATTCATGGTATTTGGCAGAAGCCCTTATCCAGAGCAACTTAGAGTTAAGGGCCTTGCTCAAGGGCCCACAAGTGGCAGCTTGATGCTGGTGGTGTGATTTGAACCTGTGAGCTTTTAGTCCAGAGCCCAATGCCTTAACCACTGAACTACCACCTCCCACTTGTTTGGAAAGGGAAAATTCCCTTAGATGGTATGAAGACGAAACCTTCGGGTGATATCAAGAGTTCTGCTGTAATATTACGATTCTCATTCCTTCCAGTAACAGAGTTTATCCGGTCATTCTGGTGTTCCTTCTCTATTTCCTTCTATTTTTTTTCCTTGATATTCATTTCATTCTCAGTCCTCCTAATTCCATTGTTTCCCTTCGCCCTAGTAGTTACACTACACAGGAAAAGGTAGTGATCACACATGCCCGCTTCCAAAGTAATTAACATTAACGCTGACATTTATCTCGCGACTGCTTTTATTAACGGCCTCCACTCTTCAGGAAGGGCATTTCCAGCGATTTTAGAGTGTGGCCGTGTGGATTTTTTTTTTTTTTTTTTTTTTTTTTTTTTTTGCTCATTCAGCCGGAGCATTAGCGAGGTCAGGCACTTGTCAAGTGAGTAGGTCCGGTGCACAGTCGGCATTCCGAGTCATCCCAAAAGGCATTCCGCGGGGTTGAGATCAGGGCTCAAAGACACCTTGTAGAACACCTTCTACCACATCATTAATGGCGAGGCGTGTTTTTTATGGACCTCACGTTGTGGACAAGGTCAATGTGATGGCCAATTTGGGCCATTAAGTCAAATGAAGGGAAATACAATTCTCGACAATTGTGTTCTTCTGACTTTTTGGAAACATACTTTAGTGTCTGTTGTTTTCTTAGTCTCGCCAGTTTTTTTTTTTTTTTAAAGCCATCATAGTTCCCTTTTTCCCCAGAGCTATGATTTCTCGGTTCCCCCAGTCACTTAATCCTTCTCGTTATGTTTCTCTAGTATACTTAGTTCCCTTGTTCCTTTAGTTGTCATAGTTATGTTGTTTTTCATGTCTCCAACTTGTCGCATTTTCATAGTCATTGTTCCTTTCCCATTGTTTTCACAGCACTTGGAGTTTCCCCACTTCCTAGTAATAAGATGTTTGTTAATACGTCTCATTTTGCTATGCAACAATTCTTTCCCAGTTTCCCAGCTACCCTCGATTTACTACAGTCCACCTTGTCCTCATGTGTTCTAAATCCACCCCACGTTCTCATCCTCTGGTGCTTATTATTTTTTTTTTTACTTTTTATGTCAGTACCTTCTAAGGTGCACTTTGCAGCCTGCATTTTGACAAGGACGCAGATAGAAATAAGGACGGTTGTGTCCCAAATAAAGGGAATTCATTCCAATCAAAATTTAGAACGTTTTCTAATCATTTCTGAGAGTTTATACGAAAACAAAAGCATCTAAACTGATCTAATCTAATAAAAAAAAAAAAAAATATATATATATATATATATATATATATATATATTGTTTTTTTTTTTTTTTTTTTTAATTTTTTAAATGTTTTTCTGGTCAAAGAATCTCTGTCTAAATAGAAAGAAAACAAAAAAAATGCTCAACAATGCAGTCAGTCAAACTGGAAAAAAATAAAAAAAACTCGAAGCAGGCACCTGTTTTTCTTTGCGACCGGCGTAACAAAGAAATGGAAAACTGAAGCAACAAGCAACAAAACATATGACAGTTGTGGTGATTTTACAACAGCGACAAAGAACAGGCAACAAAAAAAAAAGAAAGAAAGAAAGAAAAAAAGAAATCGCACACACACTGCCATCGCACAAGCCTCCGCTGCTTTGAGCCCTGTGGAATGAGATGAAGGATGGGGAAAAAAAAAAACCCCGAAGAACAAATGCGTGAGCACACCTGCTAGAGAACGAGAGAATCACAGGGGAAGGACAGACGCAGGAGAGGACATATGCTGATCGAGAGTTAGTAGAAAATCTCCAAGCGTCGGGCCACACCAGTGTTAGTGGATAAAGCCTGGCGCATGCTGTGGTCATCCAAAGGCAAGAGTACAGAAACGTCAGGCTGCAAAGAGGAAGGGAGCAAAGCGAAATCAGGACTAAATCCTCTTTACTAATCCTGTAAAAATTAAAAAAAAAAACTTTGATTTGGATACTCACACATGGATCCAGTGAGATGCAGAACTGTATAATAATATATGTATACTCATATACATAACTTATGTACTCATGTGTAGTCATATACATAACTTATGCACTGTGTATTCCAACAATCTATTTATCAGAATATAATCCGACAAAGGATTTCCTGTTTATCTTTTAAGGCGAGACAAATATAATGAGTAGTGTTTGCCAGACACTTATTTACCTGTGAGGATTCTCAGGACATTGTCTTTGTCACTGTTTATTTGACGAAATACCAGTGATATGATATTATTAAATAGTTCTTAAAAATCAAACAAAAAAGTGTGTAATATGCATACAAATGGGAATTTTAATGACATTTTTCGAGTTCAAACGCCTAGATTGCAGAAACGGAGGCTTTGATTTCTGTCTATAGTGCTTTTAATAAATAGTGTTTGAAATGCTGCGTGGTCTAACTTTTACTGGTTTGCAAAATACATCGTTACATATCGAGATTACACAAACTAAGGTCACATTAAACACGCGTTTAGGGAAATATAATATGAAATTTCATTTACGATATCGAATTTGTCAATTTTGCATATAGTATTGCCAAGAACGCCTTATACATACAGTTTATGCAAATGGGTGACCAAAGTTGTCTTTAATATGCAATTTTACATTTACATTTATTCCATTTAAGCAGTCGAATGACCTGATTGGCTGATGGCCAATTTAGATTTCTCTTAACCAAAAAACAACGTGTCAATATCAACATGTAATTCATCGCGTAGCTACACTGATCAGGTATAACATTATGACATTATTTCATTATGAGCATTGAAGTGAATAACACTGATTATCTCTTCACCACGTGTTACACAAAGGACGGGAAAGTGTGAGGATTCAAGGGTGGAATTGTAATGTCTAGACGACTGGGTCAGAATGTTTCCAAAACGTCTGCTCTTGTGGAGTGGGCTTGAGTGCTCAGAATATATCAAAAGTGCTCCAAGGAAGGAACAATGGTGGACCGATGGTTGGGTATTGTTTTAATTGTATAGATTCCGATTCTTATCGATTCCCTTATTGATTCTAAACCGGCGAACCAACCGCAGATGCTTAGTCATGCGGGTCATGAAAATATTACTTTATTACAATAATTACACTTAGCTTTCACAAAGTTTATTCCACGGTCCTGACAAAAAACGTAAGAGCTTTAATGAGAATAATAACCAGTTAACCAGTAGGTGGAAAAAATCCCAGAGACGTGAGAAGTAGATGAGAATCATCCGGCGCCGTGAAGCCCTTAAATACCCGGGAAATGCACGGGAAACCCCGCCTAATCGGAAGTGCGCTCCACTGCCCCTGAAGTGCGAGATCCCCAAATTGGAAGTTCGTACCTTGAGCCCGGAGGATCCTAACACATCTATCTTGTACAGTAAACTGGTGTTTAAATTTACCACATAAGGTCCTTGCAGGTTGCCAGGTGGAAAAAAATGCACTCAGGAATCGATAAGAGGAAACGAAATATACATTTTATAACAAGTATCGATTTTCAATTCCTAACCTTTGAACGGGCCACAGGGTCATTGGCGACTAAGGCTCATGCATGTGGGAAGCGTGGGTTGTTAGGGTGTGCTCCAATCCAATATATGTAGCTCAAATTGCTAAAGAAAGTTAATACTGCTAATGCTCAAAAGGTCAAGACTGTTTTGACAGCTAAATTGGGATCTATCTATCTATCTATCTATAGATGTATATATATATATATATATATATATATATATATATATATATATATATATATATATAGACACACACACGGGTATGCATGTGTGTACATTAGTGTGTATATTATTATTATTACTATTATTATTATTACTAGTATTACTCTATCTATCTATCTATCTATCTATAGATGTATGTGTGTGTGTATGTATATATATATATATATATATATATATATATATCTATATATATATATATATATATATATATATATATATATATATAGATATATATATATATATATATATATACACACACACATGTGTGTATGCGTGTGTCTGTACATCAGTGTGTATATTATTATTACTATTATGTATTATCGAAGGCAAAGTACAACCTGAGTTGAACAAATTATCGGAATTTTTTATATTTTTTAAGCGGGGAAATTTTTCGAATAAAATGTGTCCCTTAATGAAAAACTTCTGCCCCATTTTTTCATTCTTATAATCTGTCAAACTCATTAGAACTAACTGTAACACTGCTTAATGTTGTCAGTGACTGTCAGGGTGCTGCAGTCTGCTCTATAATGTAATTAGTCACAGTTATGAAATAACTAAGCAATTTCACAATAGAGTCAGAGTTTGCAATAAGAGGGAGCTGTTTTAATTCACCTAATCGCATTGTAATTGTCGTGTTTGCAAAACGCAGAGACATTTCCTGTGCCTCTGCTTTAACCAAAACTCCAATATTAAATTGATAGGAATTTACAGCAATAACGTTGACAGACTCTGATAATAATCTTTAAGCACTGAAGACAGAAATCATGGTAAGAGAATCACTTATGAAAAAGCAATGCATGAGCGATGGTTTGTTTTAGACAGAAACAACAGAATGAGGCACGCTATAAACACACTGGATCCAACAGAGTAAATCTACAAATGGGTCCGAAAATCTGATGAAACTACCAAGTAATAGTGTCATATAATCTTTTATCATAAATATATAATATTTAATCAAATGATATCCTCACAAACAAGATTCTACGTCCATTAAGTCCAATATTGCGTGTTCTTATTGATTGGACGCGTTTGTTTTGGATTCAATTCGAATACTGTATGTCAGTTTGAAGGGTTGTGTAGAAGAGAATCGTATTTAGAAACCGAGCAGGCAGTAAATAACAATAATGACAGCCGTCTGATCCACGTACGGCTGTAGGTTTTTCCTTATGTTTATTACTGCTTTTAAATAGCATACAGTTGATCATTTATTATCGTTTTTACACATTTTAAAGACACAGCACAACTTAATTTCCCAGCTAAATTCCACCTGCCCTGTGTTATGGCCAACAGAGACACCATTTCCCACACTATATATTACATTCAGTCACCCTTGTTTGCACTTATATTCATATTAATGCCATTATTATTGATCTCATTCATATAACTGGGCAGATATGGGGTTTAGGGCCCAGGATTTGCAGATTGGTCTGGCTGGGATTAAAACTCGCACCCTTCAGGTCTAAAAGTCGCATTGATTGAACACACTAGTTTCCAGTTTCACAATTGGTCAACAGTTTTTAAGGACTTTTCATCCACAAAATCGCTGAATATAATGCCGTTGTTTTGTTGTATGGTCCTTTGTGTTCTCAGACAGGGGTGCCAAACTGATTGTAACCGTGGGACACATCAGCATTATGGTTGCCCTCAAAAGGAGGGTTATAAGTATATAGTCTCTGATGAGTGACGCCACCTCATAACACAAAATATATATGGGTTTTTCACAAATATGCATTCGCTTTCCCATTTTTATTGGAAGTGCGTTCCATCTCCATTTATTTTTTTCACTTTCTGGATATTTCGGGATCATTTGTAGGAGTTTCTCAATTCGCTTCATGGGTAATACAGTCTCAGGCATTGTGGGAGATGTTGTTTATTGTCAATGCACGCTTTAGAGCAGATTTTAAGACAATCGTACACCTTTTAAAGTCTCGCATTTGGCCCACGGGCCTCGAGCCCTAATTTACATTTACGCCATTTGGCAGACGCCCTTATCCAGAGCGACTTACAACTGAGGGTTAAGGGCCTTGCTCAAGGGCCAACTAGTGGCAGCTTGGTGGTGGTGGGGTTTGAACCCATGATCTTCCGGTCCAGAGTCCAACATCATAACCACTGGGCTACCACGTCCCCAATTAAGCCTAATTGGTTAATTAGGGGTGTCATGTTTTTTTAATTATTGACATAAGTTTCCCTGTTTCCATTTCTGTCTTTCTGTATGTCTGCCTTTAATAGTAACTTATTTTAATTTCTGAACTAAAGTTGCTTAAAGTTAACCATTTTGATTCTAAGATCAGGTCTTAAATCATTTTGGGAAAAAATGAACTAAAATGTGTTTGACACGGATCTGGGGGACATACAGTCGGCTCAAAAAACAACTCTTGGTAGCGGACTCAGACTTTTGGACCGTGATGCATTACGTTATCTCTGCACAGCAGCGAGCCGTACTGACCTTAATGGCTTCCACTGTATCATATTTGTCCAGTTTGTTGATGTGATTGGTGATGCTGGTGTTAAGAGGTGCAGCAGAAATGGGATGGATCACCGTTGCATCATGGGATTGCTGCTGATATCTCTGACAGTAGGTGTAGACAAGCAGAGTGACCAAACAGCCTAGGATGGAGCTGCTCAAGCCCACGGCGATCATGTGGAAAACGTTGAAGTCTGTGCAAAGAAACAGAACAGATGGTGAATTAAATTGATCCCAAATTTAATCCAGTCCAAAAATATAATCAGAAAAAAAATGAGAAAAACAGTGAAACAGTTTCTCTAAACCAAAAAAATAAGGAAGGAAAGGAAGTTATTTTAGTGACACCCCATTATATCCCAATACTTCAATATGTGCAGACATCTGCTGTCAGATTTCCCAAACATGAAAATTGTCCGGCATAACATTATGACCACCTGTATATTATTGTGTTGGTCCCATTTTGCCCATGTTCAGGACGTAAATATAAATATATACGTATTTTATATATGCAACAACAAAGACAGATTTTTTTATATGTAGTAAACCAAGAAACGAGTTTTTGGAATAAACATTTAAATACACTAAATAAACTGTGCAACATAAAGCCACCATTAGCAAGAATACATTTGAATTTTATATTAAAAATGACTTTCTATAGTAGTTTATCCACTTTTAGCATCTTTCGCTTTAAAACATTGCTTCAGTTTATTGATATTTACGGACATTTATTCTTAAGATCTCACCATGGCATCTCAGTGAGGACTGGACTTTGACATGGCCGGTAAAAGAGTTTGTTTTTCAGACGCCAATTTGATGGAGTGGTTGGGATGACGTTTCTGTTGCCCAATTTCTCAGCTTTAAATAAACGTACATTTCTCGAAAGAATATACTGGTATAAAGTCGAGAAACAAGCCTAGAATATTATCCCCTGGACATACAGGCGTGCCAGTTGGTATGTGCTGTGGATGGTGTTATAATGTGTTTGCTTTTCAAACTCCATTCAACTAATATTGTATAAGAACATATGTGGTTTGTTCAAATTCAATTTTGCAAAGCCAAGCCACAGTACATGATTAAATTGAGCTATACATGTACCTTACGTCCTAAATGAACACATTTGTACAGAGGACTGTAGGTCTTGGAACTTTCTTTCATTCTTTCCATGGTCTGAATGTGCTGAAACACATTCCTCCGAAATCTCTCCATTTATAAACTGGCTA
The DNA here is from genome assembly GCA_030449085.1 of Kryptopterus vitreolus. Classification (NCBI taxonomy): domain Eukaryota; kingdom Metazoa; phylum Chordata; class Actinopteri; order Siluriformes; family Siluridae; genus Kryptopterus; species Kryptopterus vitreolus. The sequence goes on from JACRUU010000018.1 coordinate 12,984,289, forward strand.
TCTATTTGTAAACTGAATCAATCAGTGAATAATGTTGAATTTCAAATAGTTTGGAGATGGCCTTATAACCCCTTCCAACCAATAATAACTCAACTGGGGTCATTTGGTGAGGACCTCAAAATTATCTAATCGAAACTAAAAACAGAACAAAGCTGGGTGTGCTTTCTATTTATCCGCATCTCAAATCAGTTTTAGTGATAATGGAATTTGTTTCCTTACAGTGTGCTGCAGATAGCGAGTAAAGATATGAAGACCCCAAGACCTCAGTTTGGACTGCATTCAAAAAAGAGAAAAACCTAGTTTATATACGGAGTCGTCTTACTGGGTTGAAATTCATACAAATGTACAGTAGTATAAAGTTAATTTAGTGGCATTTGGATATATATATATATATTGACTTTTCTTTTCGTCTATTTAATTCCGCAAACTGATTTTCTGTGCTGAATTATGTGCCAGGCATTTGGAAGAGAAAGAGTGAATATAAATTACATGTTAGGTAACATTCTCAAAATATAACTCTTTCGCCCAAAAGCAATTTTCTACACTGGGCTCAGGTTTTCAAAAGTTGCTGAAAAAGAAAGAGACTTTTTATATGATTTAGATTTGTTTTCCCGCAGCGAACAAACACGTCCGGCGTGTCACGTCCGGCGTGTTTATTAGGGGTCTATATCTTATTTTATTTGTGACGATGCATACTGTTTAAACCTTAATATTACCCAAAAGTCTCAAATGTAATATGCATTATTATGAATAATGAATACAATAGTAATGCAGGTACTATGTTAGTTTAATAGGTCCACTTAATTAGGAACACTTAGGAGAATGGAATATTCATGTCATCTAATCAGCCAGTTATGTGACAGTAGTACAATATAGTAAATCATAAGGATACAGGCCGAGTGTTTTAGATCAAATTGAAAGGAAAAATCAGGATGGAAAAGTGTGGCTTTTGTGACATACAAATGTGTTTTCACGTTAGGGATTTTGGTATAAAATGTGCTGTTTTGGGTATTTTAGACATTTGTTCATCTATTTTTGCACAAAAAGCGAAATGGCATCCTGAGTGTGAGGGGAAATAAGCACTTTTGAAATCTGTGCTAAGCACTGTGCTAAGGTTCAACTTTTCGTAGCAGAACAAAACAATACGAAAATCGTAAAAAGTGAAGCACCTAAAGCTACATAGGTGAAACTCAAAAACAAAATAAATAATAATAATAATAATAATAAAAGAATCTAAAAATCACGTCACAATGATATTTCGTTTTTCTGATGTGAACATTAATTTGACGTGTCGCTACTGTTAAAGTACGTGCATGAATTTCCCGGTGAACAAGTGTCCCTATTGAGTGCATGTGGTCATTTTCACCTTATTAACTACTACTGTGTCACTTTGTAGCCCTGAAAATGCGATCTGAAATACGTTTATTTCGTTTTTACAGCCTGAAAATGGACGAGAATTCTATTCAACGCATTTAATGCCTTTATGCATCAAAGTGCCACAACAACAAATTAAAAATCCTATTCATTCTCTATATCAGTGAAAGTATATAAATATATATGGCACAATCCTTACTATAGTCAATATGCTCATCTATTTGCACTTATGTAGATTCCTATGCTATTTGCGCGTTGCGTGGGCGTGCGTTGTCTTCCGTATTGCACCCCGAGTCTCGATATTTCACACGTAGAGGGCTGTGATAATATAAAATAATTTTGACTTGTCCATCTGGTGTATAATACAAGTGTGTAACACACTGCATAAATCATTACCTCCACAGCGTCTCTCCGTGTGACTCGAGTGTGCTACAGAGATCTCTGAGGAGAGAGAGAGAGAGAGAGAGAAAGAAAAAAAAAAAAGGAACAAAACACAAGTGTTAGGCTGATAAGAGAGACAAATAGCTAATAATAAAGCTGGCACCCAGTGTTCTTGTGATGACGAGTGCCAGGTGTAATTAAATGAAATGAAGTTTTGTAATGGAGTGCTTCCAAAGGCTTCTGTAATGAATTGTAATGGAAGTGGGCCAAACTCATCTCGTCACAGAGTACTTAGATTGATAAGCTTCATCTGCATTTTTCTCGGCTCGAACATATTACCATAAAAATAATAAAAGTAAAAAAAAACATGCTAAATTTATAATATGTATTGGACTGGTTCCATTTGTCTAGATGTTGGATAAAGGTTTAGCATATATACATGAAGTCTACATAGTAGGAGTCTATAAACCCTGCCTGCACAAGTTCAGTTTGTTTGGAAAGGTGTGGAAATGACATTCAAACTCGAGTGTGAACCAATCAACAGCCCCGATCCCTCAGGTTCTCACAACAAATCCTCTAATCCACTTCTCTTTAATAAGAGCTCATATGGAAAATATACTCATGTCGGATGCAACTGGCAGGTCAAGTGGTTGGGGAATTTTTGTCCTTCAAGTTCGCTAAACATTTGCATCAATGGAATTTGGGGGACGCCCTTATTCAGAGATGATTGCTGAGTCGAGGGCCTTGTTCGAGGGCCCAACAGTGGGATTTACATTTACAGCGGACGCCCTTATCCGGAGCCACCTACTACTTTTGAGTTAAGTGCCTTGCCTACTAGTGACAGCTTCGTGGTGGGATTTGAACCTGCAATCGTTCGGGAAATGCGTTAACCACTGATCTACCACCTCCCTTAAATTTAAAACTTGGGATTTTCCGATCAAAAGTTCTTAACCGAACTCTTGGGCCCTTGAGCAAGGCCCTTAACATTCTGTACTCCAGGTCTGTTATACAATGGTTAACCCGGCTTCCAAAACAAGCTGAGAAAGAATTTCACTTCGATGTACTCTATTGGTGGCAAGTAAAAGCTATTCTTATATCTTAATCCTTATCCAATGTACTCCGAATCCCAAACACACCAAGATGACGCTCCGACGGCCCCTGAGCCCTCATGGTTACATTTGTAATATCTGAATGAGATTTCAGAAGGTTTTATTCGTCTGAGCACAGACGTGTCTTTCATATTGCATTGCACCAGTGATACCTGCCGTTCCCACTGGGTCCTACTTAAACCGATTAGCATAAAACTATTTGTTTTGAATATATTACATGACATCAGAGACTGTATTAGACATGAGAAAAAAATCGACGGTGTTTTGAATTTGACCAACATTTGTCAGTTGGCACATCCTGAGGAATCTCCGCCGTCGTACAGGACGTGGCTCAGCTTGCTTGCTTGTTTATAAATGCAAAACGATCCCCAAAACACATTACTGTAATGCTCGCGTTCGATCAGGCCACTTACACAAGGAACGGGACGAGTCACTAATTAGCCCAGCGCCACTGAGATTGATTATTCGGTGGGACGTGCATTACCGCCTGTCGATATGAAGACAACTTGGAGTCTGTGTGCACTGGAGTCAATACAGGGAGACGTTGTGGACGTGTTTTGCTTTCTATCGCTTCTGCTTGATAGTTGCCTGTTACCGATTTTAGTTCGAGGGGGTTTTGTTATCCCGTACTCTAGGGTTGGGATTCCTCGTCAACTTTAATTCTGTTCATTTATTTATTTATTTGTTTTGTTGTTGATGTCAAGGATCGTTTTTATTTGGAGACAATTCTATTTTTTTTTTTTTAGCATTCCAAACAAGCAGGGCGGTTTTCTTAAGAACTAGTAGTTTACTCATTGATTTGTTCTTTTTTCCCCCTTATCGAGCATGAAAGGTCGGCTGACTGTAAGAGCAAATCGCTGGGGTTGATAACATAATTGAAAAGACGTGTTTGAATGGATCGAATGCGGTTGCTGCAACCTGGTGCAAACACTGTGTACCATCTGACAGGGCTACCTGGTCTGGTCTTCAGTGTACAGCCTGTGATAGCCTCCTTCTGTCCATCTTAACTAGGGGCAGCTCACATTGTTTGTCACATGTACATTGCAGCACAGTGAAACTCTTTCTTCGCATATCAGCTTGTTTGGAAGCTGGGATCAGAGCGAAAGGTCAGACATAATACGCGGGCCCTGGAGCACAGATGGGTAAGGGCCTTGCTCAAGGACCCAAGGATGGCAGCTTGGTGATACCGGACCTTGAACCCCCAACCTTCCAATCAGTATCCCAGTGCCTTATACTGCTGAGCTACACCCCTTCCCCTGGGTATTATTCATTCATTCATTCATCTTCTACCGCTTTATCCGATCTTCCATCGGGTCACGGGGAGCCTGTGCCTATCTCAGGCGTCTATGGGCATTAAGGCAGGATACACCCTGGATGGAATGCCAACCCATCACAGGGCACACACACACACACACACACACACATTCATACACTAGGGACAATTTTCCAAGGTGCCAATCAACCTACCATGCATGTTTTTGGACCGGGGGGAAACCGGAGAACCCAGAGAAAAACCCCCTGAGGCACGGGGAGAACATGCAAACTCCACACACACATGACCGAGACGGGAATCGAACCCGGATCCTGGCGGTGTGAGGCGAACGTGCTAACCACTACGCCACTGTGCCCCACTCCTGGGTATTATTATTTAGTATAATTTTGGCATGTAGTTCTGAAACCCTATTGTTATTGCAGTGATTATTATTATTATTATTATTATTATTATTATTCCACCATATAATTATTGTGCGTTTTGTTTATTTTTTTCGGAAAAATTGGTGACGTTAAAAACCTACTTTTGCACACTAGTCATAGTTTTTTTGTGGCATCAAAACAAAACCAGTGTAGAAATGTTCAGTAGACATAGCATATCATATCAATAATTATTAAAAAAAAAAAAAAACAACAAAACAAACAAACATTGGAGTTTGGACCCACCATTGCAACGGCTCACCTATAAGTGCAACATAGCAGGGGCCACATTGACACAAATGGCTATAACTTTTCATGAAACTTGCCACATATGTATATCTTGAATCCATGGTCAAATCCAAAAAATTGCGTAGCTTGGCCAATTAACGGCTCTAAACGAAGAAAAAAAACGTTTCACTTTTCTTTGTTTCTATGTGATGTTATGTGATGTTTGTAGTTGTTTTTTTCGTGTATTTTTTTTTTAACCAACTACCTTTGTTACTAATTGTGCAGGTGTCCTTGAGTTTTGAGAAAGGCACCTATAAACAAAATTTATTATTATTATTATTATTATTATTATAATGTAGCCGGGGGCACAGTGGCTTAGTGGTTAGCATGTTCGCCTCACACCGCCAGGGTCCGGGTTCGATTCCCGTCTCGGCCATGTGTGTGTAGAGTTTGCATGTTCTCCCCTTGCCTCAGGGGGTTTTTCTCCGGGTTCTCTGGTTTCCTCCCCGGTCCAAAAACATGCATGGTAGGTTGATTGGCATCTTGGAAAATTGTCCCTAGTGTATGAATGTGAATGTGTGTGTGTGTCCTGCGATGGGATGGCATTCCATCCAGGATGTATCCTGCCTTAATGCCCATAGACGCCCGAGATAGGCACAGGCTCCCCTTGACACGAGGGAAGATCGGATATAGCGGTAGAAGATGAATGAATGAATGAATTATAATGTAGCATACAATTTACAAGCCTTGCAGCAGGGTTTGCAAAAATGCCAGGGGGTTTCCAGTGTCACTTCTGAAATATAGTACGGATTGAATGAGGAATTGGAATTTGATATCGTCAGACTACTAAGCATCGACTTCTAAAGGTCCTGTTTAAAGTTTCACCAGTGACCACTGACACACATTCAGTGTCCCAAACCAACTGGGTATACTGACTGCAAAAATGTTCTCAATACTAGAGGACGACCACTTGTGACTAGAGCACTTGGACAGTAAAAAGAAAATGCCCATACATTTATTCTTAACCCAACCACCATTCTAAATGTTATCCAGACCAGTTTATAATCACATATTGCATATTTCTATATTGTACAAGTATAGTGGAGCACTGACAATTCCTCTGCATCTACATAAGCAGATGTTGATGTTCTAGTACAGAGTTCATGGTTTTGGACCAAATTTAGCACCGAGAGTGTTCATGAAGTTTTTCAGTCCTGAATGATAAAGAAAAGAAAGAAAAAAAAAAACAGGGACAATGTCAGCATATCAATTTCCACTAAAAAAATGCCTGCTGAGTTGAGCAAGATTTTAAAAAACCTATATATATATATATATAAAAAAATATATTAAGGAAGGTATAGAAATGTATAGATGCACATATTGTACGAGCTG
>JACRUU010000018.1:12995464-13015464 GCA_030449085.1 Kryptopterus vitreolus
GCTAACACATGCTCCCCCCCCCAAGACATGTGCTTTTTGAGTGCTTTTGCAATCGTACTCATTCTGCATTACAGCAGAATACAGCATTCAAAGGATAGTGCTCTCTACAGAGTTTACCTCACAGACATGATTGGTTCGTGTCCAACTAATGGACAGGCAAAAGACAGTAATGCCATCAGTCAGCTTTCCTGACAGTAGAGTGGCTCGCCTGTTTATGTCCCAGAGTGCCCTCATATACTGCATGTTCCAGTCTGTCTTCTCCCTTTGAGTTATAACTAGTCTTGCATTCTGCACACAATGCACAATGCCTTTATTGACTATTTACATGACAATAAGCATATATAATAATACAGCATTTCTTCTTTATTACATTTCTGTAACTTTCAAAGCCTACAATGGACCCCGAATACTAGCAACCCACACTGACAATAGACATGCCTGCTGCGGATGACAATTCCCTAAAAAACACAATCTTCCTTCTTCTAATGAGACGAAGCTTGCACACACACCCCTCTTGTTTAAAGGAAATAAATCCAGAGGAATATTTTGCCGTATCAGCACCATCGAGGTCTTATTCTTATTATATATGTTGTTTGGTTCTGATCTTGTTTTTTGGATTACCTTTTTGGATTATATATGTATCACCTGAATTTTGGCTTTGAGATTTGGATTATATTGTGGAATTGTTTCTAAACTGTCATTTTCATGTGTCAGCATTCTTTATTATGTATATGGAAGGAGTGGAACTCAGTGGTTTAAGGCCCTGGGATACTATTGACGGGTAGGAGCTGGTTTGAGTCCTACCCTTGGGTCCTTGAGAAAGGCCCTTTGACCTCGTGCTCAGGGGCGCTGTATCATGTCTGTCCCCAGCTTCAAGAAACAAGTTGTGAAGAAAATGATTTTCCCATACAGGATCAGTAAAAGTAGGTAAAATTAAATGATGCTAACCATTTGCTGCTATGGAGCCTGGCCTTATATAGACATCCTAAAGAATCTTGAGATTATTGAGGGTGGTACTATACTACGATTTATTTTATGAATAAATCATTCCTATGAACATTGGCGTAAGACAAAACAAAACAGATTTGCAATCAAGATCAACAAGCAATGATAATGCATTATTATTTGCCGTCACACAGATTATTATCCGTTATCCATTACACTTCCATTTTTTATCCTTATTCTTAGTTCATTCTTATTTCTTTCACACACGCTATTTATTTCTTTTTTCCATTCCATTTATTAGAAATGTCTGCACCAAGTCTTTTGTCGTTTATGTTTACACGGACAGCCGTAAGAAGCATTTCCCTGCATGCCGTACTGTGTATGTATGTACGGTTCAACCCCAACAATTGTCATATCTGGAAAAATATCCGCATTTAAAATTAATATTTTAGGGGCACAGTGGCTTAGTGGTTAGCACGTTCGCCTCACACCGCCAGGGTCCGGGGTCGATTCCCGTCTCGGCCATCTGTGTGTGGGTTTTTCTCCGGGTTCTCCGGTTTCCTCCCCGGTCCAAAAACATGCACGGTAGGTTGATTGGCACCTTGGAAAATTCTCCCTAGTGAATGTGTGATTGTGAGTGTGTGTGTGTGTGTGTGTGTCCTGCGATGGGTTGGCATTCCATCCAGGGTGTATCCTGCCTTAATGCCTATAGACGCCTGAGATAGGCACAGGCTCCCCGTAACCCGAAGGAAGATCGGATAAAGCGGTAGAAGATGAATGAATGAATGAATGAAAATGAATATTCTCAGTATTCTATTTATTTTTAGAATGCTGCTATTGTTGAAAGCTTTAAGCAAATACATTTATGCTATTTGGCAGACGCCCTTATCCAGAGCGACTTACAATTGAGCAATTGAGGGTTAAGGGCCTTGCTCAAGGGCCCACTAGTTGTAGCTTGGTGGTTGTGGGGGTTTGAACCTGCGTTCTTCTTTGCCAGAGGCCAACACCTTTACCACTAAGCCACCACCTCCCTTCACTGAATTGAACTGACTAACTTATGTCAGGTCCGTTTAGTTATGTTTGCTTCAACTGACCGAGAACTTGTAACTGGCTAATAAGTCGGAAGTAACAACACGAAAGTACCATTTTCAAGCCCAGTGTGACGAAGGAAAAAAGTTGTTGCACGATGATGAGGACAGATGAAAATGCTTGTTAAATCCTAAAATGCAATGAAGCAAGCAAATCAATTACACGGTTTTGAAAATAATGAACGATTAGCATTACAATTTTAGTCTCATGCTTTCGAAATGCATTCATTTTTCACATAATGGAATATTCATTATATCAACGCTATTGTGCCAGAAACATGTCAGTTTTATCGGGAAGGGGAAAAAAAAAGAAAAAGAAAAAAAGAATACGCTGTTAAATGTTGAACGAGGCCCAAATCTTTAAACATGAATTTATCAACTCGAATGGCTGTTTATCACCTGCCTTTTTAATTCCCTTTCCTTTCATTTGCTCACGTTTTTACTTCATATGCATTTTCTATCAAACCCATTTTCAAAAATCAATTAACTACTGCTTTGCTCTCTCGCGTTCTACTCCGAAGTAGACCGAATTAGGAACAAGCACCGATAGTATACATTTCATGCTACATTCATTCATTCATTCAATCATCTGTGCCTGTCTGTGCCTATCTCAGGCGTCTATGGGCATAAAGGCAGGATACACCCTGGATGGAATGCCAATCCATCGCAGGACACACTCACACACATTCACACACACATTCATACACTAGGGACAATTTTCCAAGGTGCCAATCAACCTACCGTGCATGTTTTTGGACCGAGAGGAAACCGGAGAACCCGGAGAAAAACCCCCTGAGGCATGGGTGTGTGCAAACTCCACACACACATGGCTGAGACGGGAATCGAACCCAGACCCTGGTGGTGTGAGGCGAACGTGCTAACCACTAAGCCACCGTGCCCCTTCATGCTACATGTTTATCTAAAAAAAAAAAAAAAAAACAACAATAAAAAAACAAAAAGAATGAACTAAATTGACTAAATAGACGACTCTTTTCAAGTTTGTCAAAATGCCTACACAGCAGTTACAGGGAATTCGAACCGTAGCCTTATGCAACTAAGCTTTTACACAGATCATTTCTGAATGTACTTGTGAATAATGAAAGCTTTATGTCGGCGCTGTCGTTGTCCGCTTGTCATTAGTATTCACTTCCCTCGCTCACTGTACGATCGTAATGAATGGTGTGACAGGTGGAGACACAAAAAGGTCACGGTGAAGTCTCACTCAGGACTTGGCTAATGGACAAACCGACATTTGAATTCCGGAGATTCACCCAGCCACTGTATTTTAGCCTAATGTGGGGGAGGTATCTCACCATTTAGATATTTCTTTTCTTTTTTCTTTTTTTCCCCCTCTCATCCTGTCTTTGTGGGTGTGTTCATACTAAAGTCAATCATTTGGTTTCATTCGAAGTGAGACATTGATTTCTTTTTTCCCCCCTGAAAGAATACAAGAGCTTTTACAAACATGTGATTCCCAGTGTTGCGGAGTAACTAGTTACATGCGTTTGTTACAGTTACTCAGAAATAAATTGTGTAATTAAATTACAGTTACTTATGAACATGTTAAAGGTTACAAATAGCGTTACATCTGAACAATTTCACGTAAAATCAGTGCTTTAGACTATTTGAGTGGTTCTCAAATATCGGTATTGTATGAAGTAGTATTGTACTTGAATAAAGTCTAATTGCACATCCGCTATAGTGGATGGCAGTGGCGTAAAAAATACGGCGACGTGTAACAAACATGTAACACAACCAGGGAAGCCCTCTTTTTCGAGGGTAGGAACGTTTTTTTTTCTTAGAATGTTAACTTAAAGTGCCACCTAGTGGACAAATGAAAGTAATCAAAAAAGTCATGGCTTACTTTACTTTTATAAAGTCACTGAAATTTTACACTAATTACATTTTGAATAGGGTCATTTGTAAATCCGTAATCTATTACATTTCCAAAGTAACCTGATGTGCCATCATAGTTGCGTTACGAGTGCTTGGGCCCTTCAAATAATGAATGAATGCCATTAGAAATCGTAAGAAGAATGGTTTTATGTGATGACTCTTTCGTTTTAAGCCGCCGTGAGGTGGAAGGCATTGGGATTGCCTTTTATTTTTCGTGTTATGATATCTCGCGCTCCCAGGTCTGAACTGTATGAAGTTAAATGCCAATGATGCCTCGGTTCACCTCCGTTTGGAAAATGTTAACAAGCTGCCGCTGCTCCGTTTTGCACAGTTTTGTGAACTTCAAACGGAAAAGGGCCACTGCTCGGTGATTGCAACCTTCATTACCTTACAAGGCGGTCAGATTACAAGGTGGCCGCTCACCGCGATCAGCAAGCGGATATTATCACCAAGCAACCATACGGTGCTGTTATATGGTATAGTAACAGATAAGTTAGCTTCCGATGTGGACGTATATTGAATCACTACACAATGCCTGATCGCATTCTCTAACAGATCAGCGTTCTCTGGATCGCATTTGTCCTGCTTTGTCTGCCTTCCGAGATACTCTATTTACAATCCTGAATCAAATGCGATTAAGGCTCGAACACCTGGATCAGACGGATCAGATCTCAATGCATCACAAACATGCATAAGGCAGAAATACACACAAACACTCTTTGTTGGAATTTTACTGGTATTGTTCTGTAATTGCAGCGACACTTGGGGGAGCCTCTCACAATACTGCGCCAGATGTTTTTACCGATTCCTTACGACGGAGCTCCTCCTGCTTTAATTCGATGAGATTCCGGATTGAGGTTTTTGGTTGGGTGCATCTTTACGCACAAGGTTTGCTTATGATCATAGTCCTAGCGCAACCAAGCTATTTTTTTTCTGGCTGATTTGGTTTTAGTACTTCTAGATTATTCTTCGACGCTACGGCTTTGTTATAGCTTTACGAGGAATGAGAATGGCGACATGTGACTGGATTAGTAGTGATGGTCGTAAGTATGGTATGGTATGGTATTGTGCTTTTCGATCGGCCCTTTCCACAATTTACACTGTGCTCTTATTATTCCCACCACTAAGATGTTTCACTAGATTTTGGAGTGTGCTTGTGGAAATTTGCATTTATCAGCCACGAGGGTGTTAGAGAAGTCAGGTACTGATGTAGGGTGAGGAGGCCTGCGGTGCAGTCAATGTTCCGATTCATCCCAAAGGCGTTCTGTAGGTTTCAGAGTTATACTGTATAGCAGGACATTCATATCATAGGTCATACTTTGTGTGTGTGTGTGTGTGTGTGTATCTATCTATCTATCTATCTCTATCTGTTATATATATATATATATATATATATATATATATATATATATATATATATATATATATATATATATATATAGATACACACACACATGTATGTACGTATAACTATAACTATATACTGTATAATTATACACATTTTTTTTCTCAAAATCTCTCCCTTTAATAACATCATTTATTACTTCATATTTATTTTAATGTGGAAATTATTCTTATAATATAAATTTCTTGTTCATTTGCAATGTTACTTTTTTAGTGGTTGGTTTTAATTGTAAAATATGAGACGTGGCTCCTTTAAGAATTCTGTTCCGGTTGCTTTCTGGTGATACGCTTAGGTTGTACGGAAGCGCATCTCATTCCCAAAAGAAAAATGCGCTTCCATAATACAGATTTAGGAATGCGATGCGCTTGCGTAAGTTTCCATAGGGTAATATATGTTACTATAGTGAGGAGCTCATATCTGTTGTGAATGCGCAGCTAGTAGGAATAATTTGGGGAAATTTAGGAAGCGTGAGGGGATTCGCTGAAGTTTCTTTATTCATTTGTTCTGTTTTGTTCTTTGTTCTTTGTTGGGTTTCGTTCATTCGGCAACACAATGTTGAGTAACGGACCAGATCATTCACATAGTAATGCACGTTAATAAATTATTGCCGTTAAAGTGAATTTGCTTTAACACATATCAATAATGCGTTAACTTTGACTGCTCTAAAATACCTATATATATATATATATATATATATATATATATATATATATATATATATATGACTAATTATTGCAATTAATAGCAAAGAAACTAAACGAATAGTCATCTTCCTTTGTCATTAGTGAAAATGTCTTATAGGTGCATTTGAGTTTAACACAATTATGTGTCATACACCGAAAAAAAAATTAAAGAACAATGATCTGTCTCAATTTTATTTAACACATGCCTGAATAATAACACGTTTTACATTATATTCTTTGACCTATAAATACATAAAATAGAAACCGAGGCCTTTCGGCATGTATGTGTGTGCATATTTACATATCTGAGTCATTAGTAGGCGTGCATGTGGCGGTTATGTGAGTAATTCGGTGTATACATATTGAATACGTCTATAAATAGAAGTGAGGTGCATATTTAAAGTGTGGGGTAATATGTGAAGGCAAATTAGTGTGTGTCTGTGTGTGTGTGTGTGTGTGTGTGTATACCTGGACAGGCCTGTGTGTTACACAGAGCCTCCTCAGTGTGCAAGCCAAGGCAGATGTCTCCTCCGTAAGCAGGCGGTGGGTTGCTGCACGAACGAGTGCGGATGTAATGACCCCCACCACACGTGGCCGAACATCTGGACCAAGAAGACCAACATGACCAGCTTCCATCCACTAAATATCAAAAGAGAAAGAGAGAGAGAGAGAAAAAAAGAAAAAGAGAGAGACTGCATGAGAAATTGAGTTAAATTCTCTTCTATCAAGCTTCATTTAACGTCACCGTCATAATTTATTCAAACGCGTTACTCAGTGAATCATACAGTGTTCTGATTATAATGGTCTTGTCAATCATATCAACTTCACATGATGACAGTCCGTCGAATACAGGATGGCGTTATTGAAAAAGTGGAATGTCTTTAAGTGTGATAGACGGTCTCGCGACTGGACAGGCCCCCAATCAGGCATAACAGTGTTGGGAAGGTTACTTTGGAAATGTAATAGATTACAGATTACACATGCACCCTATTCAAAATTTGTACTTTTTTCGATTACTTAATAAAAGTGACTGATTACATTTGATTACTTTATATTGATTAATATTGATTTTATCATGTGTCCACTAGGGGGCACTTTAAGTTAACGTTCGGAGGAAAAAAGTTTCAAACCCTCGAAAAAAAAAGGCAGGGTCTATTTTTGTGGGTATTCTATTGGTTTTACAACATAATATCCCTGACTGTGGTCTGTGTTTATATCCTTGAGGTCCTTTTTGTAGGACTGATGTGTCTCTGATACATAACTTGGATATATGTGCATGTCCTTGAATATGTATGTGGACGTGCCTTTGAGTTAGAGAGTATCTGACTTCCCGGAGTAATTCCTATTCCTAATTTGCACTTATTTCCCAGGCATATGTTGTTGATGTTGGCATATCCAGCAGAAGCTCAGGTCCTACCAGATAGTGATGTGGATCACAGACGGTTTTGTTTGCTAAATCTGCTGGATGTCCAGGTGCTGCCCCAAAAAACAAATAAATAAATAAATACAGTGTCTTTGGACTAGTTTTCAGGATAAGCCTGACCTGTTACGTTGAGACAATATCCACCCCACTGGGGAAGGCTCTGGTCTCATTTCTTGCGGCATAGGTCATAGTCTCGCACGCGGGCAAATTAATTAGCGACAATCTCAACAAGGCCAGGGAGCAGACATACAGGCTAAACAGACTGTCAGCTAGCAGCATTAAGTCATAGTTTTTTTTTTACTTTGATTAAAAATATACTCGCTTTGAGAAACTATCTTCGATCATTATATCATCTCATTTCAAATGTGCCTTAGTCACAATACTGTATATGCCACTTCCATGCTACAATGCTAAATGCTTCCATGCTACCATACTACAATGCTAAATGCTTCCATGCTACTATACTACAATGATAAATGATTCCATTATACCTTGCTATATGCTTCCATGCTACCATTCTACAATGCTAAATGTTTCCATATTACAATGCTAAATTTTTCCATGCTACCATACTTCAATGATAAATGCTTCCATGCCACTTTGCTATATGCTTCCATGCTACTATACTACAATGCTAAAAGCTTCCATGATACCTTGCTATATGCTTCTATGCTACTATACTACAATGCTATACGCTTCCATGCTACCATACTACAATGCTAAATGCTTCCATGCCACCATGCTATATCCTTCCATGCTACCATTCTCTAATGCTAAATGCTTCCATGCTATATGCTTTCCATTTTTTTGTAGTTAATGGCTTAGTTAGTTTCAAGTCATTTCAGCGAACTGTATTTTTGTTTTACTTTCTTTAATGGAAAAGTACCATCAATTTTGTCCACGTCATATATATATATATATATATATATATATATATATATATATATATATATATATATATATATATATATATATATATATATATAACACACACATACATACATACATACGTATATATAAGAGAATGTAACACCAGAAGGTCCTTCTGACTATATTATGTAGGTCAGAATGACCTTCTGGGGTTTTATCTTCAAAGAGCAATACAAAGAGCAAGCTATTTGTTGGTACCTCACTATGTAATAACAACAGGGGCAGAACTTTCACTTACTGACCCACTCATTTATAAAACAACATCCATGTTTGGGACTCTCTTAGGGTTTAATTCTACACTGACAGGAGTAAATCTGGAGGGATTAGAAGCATGCAGTGTTTTGGCGACCTGGAATACGAGCATGCTGTGTGAAACGCCGCATTCTCATGTGTTGACAGTGGAATGGCTGAGTGCATTACGTCCTAAAGCACTCTCATGTCTTTGTTACCTTCTGATTCTCCCGTTTTGTTATGCTGTCATAACTAGTCTTGCTCGGTGCACAAAAATGATGTGGCAATGGGCAAATGTAATAGTCTGTGCTTCTATCTCCATCTTCCACTCTCTGTTTTCCTCTCCATCTCTCTCTCTCTCTTTCTCTCGAGCCGAACACTTCTCCTGAGATACCAGTGATTCTCTCTGATGCCCTACTTCTGATTGGAGTTCTCATCACTTGAAAACCATTCGCCGCTGCTCAGGATGGGCCCCAAATGGACAGCCTAAAGATACACTAAGAAAGCATGATTATGGCTTTGAACTGCAATTGTTACGAGGGTTTTTTTTTTTTCTTCTACCACGTTTTCGGACTACAATTGCCCTGATAGCTTTAGGACTTCAATTGCCACAAACGATCTTGTACTTAAGTCTCCATCAGTAAACAGTTGTCAACTTTGAACAAAATAGACTGCATTTTTAACGTATAATGAATCACTTTTACACCACACAGCTATTGGAGGGAATTGTTTATAATTACACCTTTTTTTTTTTAAAGAGTTCTTACTTCTGGAAGTTTTACTTCTGCCCTTTACTCATAGTGATAGATTTTTGGTAACTACATGTAACTAGCTTCAGGTACAGTGATGGTGGGTGAACTTTTCAGGCTTATATTTGGACAAATTCAAAGTAGATTGATGGACATCAAGGCATGCCCACTGATAGAGCCGAAACTGAGAGAATAACTATATATAAAGGAGAGAGAGAGAGAGGAGAGTATATGAAGAGATGTTGAGAAAGGGTCAGAGAAAAGCCCGGGGTATGGAGTACAAAGTTAGTGAGAGCATTAAAGACTATAGAGAGGGGGAGAGGGGGGGCAGAAGCAGAGAGAAGGAAGAAAACAAGGAGAGAGAGAGAGAGAGAGAGAGAGAGAGAGAGGTAATCTGTCTAAAATGGCTCAAATCCAGCGATTATAGTTTGAGAGACATTTTCTAAAACAGGAAATTGTGATTTGACACTGCAAAATTGAGCTGCTTTGAAAAAGGTAGCGTGGCGTGATGCGGCGCAAGCCGAGTCGTGTCAAAGCAATCATGTTCCCCAAAGCGCTCGAGTAAACCTGGCTAATTGACTTTTACAGTGTGTGTGCTGTATTAGTCAACCAGATCCCGAACAAGCAAAGCTGATTTGGTTCTCAAACTACTCAAACTAACCCTTCACCTCGACTTTAATTAATAAGAGCGAATAAATCAGCGGCACAAGTCTATTCCTTCTCAAAAGAGCAGAGAACCCGGGGAGATGAAAAGCCAACGCTTCCCCAAGCATCCGCACCGTCTGAGGTCTAATTAAGTCTTTGCAAACACAGAATTAGCATCCTGTTTCATCCCAACAGTAAGAGTGTGGGTGGTGGTGGTGGTGGTGGTGGTGGTGGTTGGGGGGTGATATTTTCGCACAATACACTATTCACAATCGTGTAACATAAATAAAAATAAATACATAAATAAAGGCAGCAGATGATCCTTCATACATTTTCAGGTCATTCGTGAAGACGCATCACGTGACTGTGTACCCTCGCGCCCGTCTGAATTCAGTGTTAGGAATTGAATTTATTTATCATACTGCAGCAATTGTGATTTTAGTTTTAGTAAAGTAGTCCTGAAAAATGTATTTTCATTCATTCATTCATTCATTCGTCTTCTACCACTATATCCGATCTTCTCTCGGGTCACTGGGATCCTGTGCCTATCTCAGGCGTCTATTGGCATTAAGGCAGGATACACCCTGGATGGAATGCCAACCCATCGGAGGGTACACAAACACTCACAATCACACACACATTCATACACTAGGGATGAGCGACTTACAAGCGACTTACAACTGAGAAATTGAGGGCCTTGCTCAAGGGCCCACTAGTGGTAGCTTGGTGGTTGTGGGGGTTTGAAGCAGCGATCTTCTGGTCCAGAGGCCAACACCTTTACCACTAAGCCACCACCTCCCATTACCTACTGCCTAGAAGAATGACTGCTTCACACCAAATATTGATTTCCATTTCTCTTTTCTTCTTTCACTGCATTTCGTTCATTGATGAAAGTAAATAATGAACACACCTTTTGCACAGTGCTATATAATGCTAGATATGCATGCCATTGGAACACCTACAGCATTGCTCGTGTATGGACTTATTTCTATTTGGAAGCAGTGTGAGCATCAAGAAATGGCGATTCGAGTATTTCAGAAAACTGCAGACCTTCTGGGGATTTTACACGAGTTTACACAAGATTGTTTACAATAACGGTGCGCTGGTTGGATAAAGCCTTGTGGATGTGAAAAAAAGAATGGGCTGACTTGTTTGAGATGACAGGAAGCTACGAATAACTCCGATCACTCTATAAAAATGTGGAAATATGGTGAGCCAAAAGGGATTAAAAGAAAAAAAAAAAGGGGTTTGAACAATGCGAGATGGTTCTTGCACTGTGCACATTTGACTTACTGGCTCCGTGAGTTAATGGGAACATTGTGTTCGTTTTTAAAATCGCGTCTCGTCGGGGGGACGGGGACGGGGACGTGTACACACGGCCCGGGCAGAGATGAAATGAAGACGTCATTTGTTTTTTTTTTTTGCTATGATAGATGACGTCGTGTGTTCAGCGAATTGTTTGTCATTAATAATGATTAGGGAAAGAATCCCTAATTGTCTACTCGGGTCGTATTTTCCACCTGCTTAAGGAGTGCATTTCCATTTAGATGACATGCTTTCCGCTTAATACGAGGACGAGCGCTCATTTAATTACGCTGACTCCTCCTGTATTACGAGACGCGAAGTAGTAGCCAGCGTACTGTAATTAGCCTGAGATGTGATTACACACCCTGTGCTGTGGGGACTGTTCTTTATTTCCAGCGACAAATAAGAGTTTTTCCGCTTCTTAACGGCAAAAGGCTTGCTTTTTGTACCTTATTTATTTATTTTTAATAATACTTATGCACAAATGCAAGTGCCTTTGTTTCCCTTTGTTCCCTTCCTCATTAATCACTCCTCAACCACCCTCTAACACGTAGCGTTTACCTCAGGGATGTTAGTATAAAATGAGACACGGTCCCGTAATCACTTCGGCGAAGAGCCCCGCGCTCACCAGAGTGTTCGAATGCGCGCGTGCGCATGCATTATTGTGCATTAGTGCATCTGTTTTACATCTGCTACCCATGAATTTCGCATTAGCACCTCTGGCAATTATCTTCTACAGCGGTTTCCGTGGCGCTTTATGCGGCGCCCGCGCTATAAGGACGTAGCAGCCACGCACGAGGATATACCGTTTATGCACCTGATGTCAGATGGAAGTTCGAAACACTTTCATCCATGGTGAAGAAAACAAGACTTCATAAGCATTAAAAAAAATGGATATTCATATATTCCCAGTACTTTGCTGCTCTGGAAATAATTCTTTCTCCGTTTATGCATGCCGCATTAATGCAGGGTTGGGATAAGCGCTTAAATTCTCATCATTAAAACAATGGTTTGAATTGTCTGGGCAGATAGAAAAGTTTGTGAACATGAATTTGTCAACGTGATCGTCTGAATAAACAGATTTACTGCCGATGGGAGGAGGTGAGGGAGGGGCTGGGCTACTGACTGGATGGTTGGGGTTCGAGCCCTGGAATCACATATTTTCCGCGTTTGTGGCCACGTTTTAGAAGCCACATTCATTTTCTATGGTAAAAATTCATCTCGAAACAAACATGTGCAATGTCCTTGCCACCCCGGACAAATGGATATGTCGAACCGTTTTCTTGGAGTTGGTCTGGGGTTAGACAGGCATATGCTTGCGTCCTACTCCAACTCACCTACGAGTGGATATGTCAAATTTGGTGCGAACACGGGCCGAACAACATTCTATATGGGGGCGGAATATCACGGATTTCCTGAAATTCCGAACGTGTTTGGGGTTCTGGAGGTATATGATCGCAATCCACTCTGGACTCCCTACGACTGGATATATATATATATATATGTATATCACTACGGCAAAATCAGTGGAAAATTAATATAAACGTACAGCATACATATATATATATATATATATATATATATATAAAAAAGAGTTCAAGTTCTCACTGTGCTACGCAAAAGACTTGGCACTGTTGAAAATGTAAAACAAACAAACAAACAAAACGGCAATTCACGCTGCATCTTCTCGGTCATGGCACATATTCAAATGTAGCTACAGAATTAAATCCATGTGCCCAAGCGCCTTCACATGCTGTACATAATATGCTTCACATCGGCTCCACATCAAAAAAAAAAAAAAAAAAACAATTTCACACTTTTACAGTTTTCAGGCACATAGGCTAATGTAGAACTGGTGAATCTTTTCATCGAGGGGGCTACAAGAGTTAGAGTGTTTTTACACATGATCTATCTCCGCAATCCAAGTCGTCCCAGGTTGATGACTCGCCATTTTTGCGCATATGTAAAAACAACCGATAGTATGGACGCCCTATAAAATGCGCCTGTACTGTACTGTATTCTGTCACATAACAAATAGGAAACCAAATAATCAATTATTAAAAAAAAAAAAAAAAATATATATATAATATATATATATATATATATATATATATATATATATTTTAATAGCTATTAAACCGAATCTCATAATAGTAAGCGCATAAAACGTTTATTTTTGTGCCACGTCTGGCAAAAAAATTACCGCTCCTACTTTCCAACTTTTTCTTGCTGTTTTTTTTTTGTTTGTTTGTTTGTTTTTAACCGCCCGAGGATATCATTGCGGAAAATAGCAGTTTGAAATGCATTATCAATAAATCCGTGCTGTTCAGATGGACTTCAAGCTCTAAAGAAGCTGTGGCATGAACAACAAGTGGCCTGAGAGCTCATCAGCAGAAAAATGTCAAAAAGCACTTAGGTCTTTTGAGGCTCGCTTCTTTTTCATTGACGCTCTTAACAGGACTGAGGACGATGTGAGCGTGTGTGAATAGAGATGGCAAAATTGAATTGATGAGCAAAATGATGGTTATGCGACAAAGAAACAAAGCAATAAATGAACAAAGAAATAATAAGCTGGGCACACGAACAACAAGCACCTGACAATGAATGATAAGTTCCAAAATCGAGGGCTTTAACAAAACGTAACTTGATGCACTGGTTTGACGGAAACATAGACCCTGACCATAATTTAAACATCTTGCTTGACAGGAGTGAAGCTGGAAGGTATGATCTGGGGATGCTGTAACCCACCTGCCTCAAGGTTATGTGTCAGGATGGTTGTAATGTGTGGCTATATACAGTATGGAATATGATTGAGGAGTGAGGAGTGACACTCACTTTATATACTGTATATACTTTCGAGCTAATATATATATATATATATATATATATATATATATATAATTAGGCTCTTAAAAAAAAAAAAAAAAAAAAAAAAAAAAAAAAAATATATATATATATATATATATATATATAATATGTATAATGTCACTGGGTGCATTATCTTTTTTTGTTTCAAGCCTTTTGTTTAAAAAAAAAAAAAAAAAAAAAAAAATATATATCTATATATATATATATATATATATATATATCTATATATATAGAGAGAGAGAGAGAGAGAGAGAGAGGAGAGAGAGAGAGAGAGAGAGAGTTTTTTTTTTTGAAAAAATTTAAAGTAACTAATATATAAACATTTTTATGAAGCATTATTACCCAAGTAGTCTTATAAAACACGTATTTAAATACCATGACTATGGACTATCCGTAGGAGTTCATTTGTTGACCTTACAGCGGATCTGCAATTTTCTGGTACTGCGCTTATTCAAGTGTTTTTCATTGCTAACCCATTGCGTAATCAGTGCTCATAAATGTTTGTCCTCGAAACGTCGTCTTGCACAAATATTTTCTACACAAAAAAAAAGCAACAAAAGAAAGCAAAAAAAAAATAATGTGAGTGTCGTGTCACCTGGGCATGGCGTGGTGTTACACTCCTGGTATTCCTGCGCAGGCCCTGAACATGTCGTCCCTCCGTATTTCGGTTTGGGGTTCGTGCAGGTTCGCTTTCGGCTGCGCACTCCCGAGCTGCAGTCGCGGCTGCACTGGGTCCATGAGCTCCAGATCGACCAGCCTCCGTTGACCGTGAGCCCAGAGATACGGCCTGAGCGCAGCACATCTCCTATCACACACACACACACACACACACACACACACACACACACACACACACACACACACACACACACACACACACACACACACAGAGAGAGGGAAATGGAGTTAGGATTTAGGAGTTAGGTGTCTTCTCTGAATTGAGGACAT
Source organism: Kryptopterus vitreolus (assembly GCA_030449085.1). Taxonomy (NCBI): domain Eukaryota; kingdom Metazoa; phylum Chordata; class Actinopteri; order Siluriformes; family Siluridae; genus Kryptopterus; species Kryptopterus vitreolus. The sequence continues at coordinate 13,010,581 of JACRUU010000018.1, forward strand.
GTAGACTTCGATTCAGTGCTGAATCATGCACTGATGCCTTGTCATAAATTTGACGCTTTCAGATTGAAGCGAGATGAGTAGCTGGGGAAATATACGGCATATGAGATAAGGACAGCAGACTCTTAAAAGCAAGAATGGTAATAACACAATCCTGGCACGACAGAGAAAGATGATGTGCACAGAGTGCAAAATTAAATTAGATTTTTTTTTATTTATTTATTTGTCGGGTTGCTTTTTTTAAAAAAAAGTTATACAGTTTGTACAGCTATTAACCCTTTCAACCGGATAGTACCTGCTTGTAATGTCAAAGCCATGTATTGATCATTCATTCATCTTTTACCGCTTTATCCGATCTTCAATCGGGTCACGGGGAGCTTGTGTCTATCTCAGGCGTCTATGGGCATTAAGGCAGGACACACCCTGGATGGAATGCCAACCCATCGCAGGACACACACACACACATTCACACAGGGACTAGGGGCAATTTTCCAAGGTGCCAATCAACCTACAGTGCATGTTTTTGGACCGGGAGGAAACCAGAGAACCCGGATAAAACCCCCTGAGGCACAGGGAGAACATGCAAACTCCACACACACATGGCCCGAGACGGGAATCGAACCCTGACCCTGGCAGTATGAGGCGAATTATGCAGTGGAATTGAATGTTAGCTCTTTACCTCTATTTTGTAATATAAAAGGTAGCTTCAGACTTATATGAATAGTAACTAGACCGTTTTCACGACTGCACTTGAAGTAAGATTGAGATTCTTGCTTAAATTACAAATTCACTGGAGCAGAATAAAGCGTCCTACGTTTGTTAGACAACAGCTTGCATTAATGACAAGCGAGTTTGAAGTGTCAAAAAAAAGAAAAAAGAAAAAATCCCCCGGAAACTAACAGTGTGTGAAAAGTCCTTATCATATTTTGTCATATTCGCCACACTTTCTTTTGTCTTTGAAGTCTCTACTGTATTATATATAGTCGTGTTAACGTTCCGCTCTTCATTAAACAAGAGATAATAATAATAATAATAATAATAATAATTCATTACATTTATATAGAGCTTTTCTAGACACTCAAACGCTTTTATATTGTGAGAAGGGGATCTCCTCATCCACCATTACCCAAAATGCCCACTCTTACTGAGGACCCTGTGCACTAGTGTCCCCCTTCGTCTGATATTACTCCAGTGAGACGCTTCATCATAGGTTTTCTCAATGCAGAATTCTTTCACATCACCCGACAGCATCTCAATGGGATTAAGATTTGGGCCATACCAGGATTTACTGCTATGTTCGGAGTCATTGTCATGTTGCATGGCAACAGTTCTACTTTCAGCTTTAATGCTTTTTTACAGACAGTCACACATGTTCCTCAAGCACACTTTGATTATATGATGGTTAGCCAGCCAGGTTCATCCTCAAACCTGGACACTTCCACCCCCATGTTTCAAAGTTCTTGGAATGCTGTATTTTTAGGCTGATCTAGTGCAAGTACTTTAGTCCAAGAGCCTGTAGGTTTCGTGATGACATTTTGGGGGGTTTTCGTGACTACTTGCGATCTGACCTGAGCGTGTTGACAGTTGTTTCGATTGTTTGTTATACTGTATACATACAGTGTTGGGGAGTAACTAGTTACATGTAACAGCGTTGCGGAATTTAATTACAAAATAAATGTAACAGTAATTCGTTACAGTTAATGAGAAAATGTTACGGGGCACGGTGGCTTAGTGGTTAGCACGTTCGCCTCACACCTCCAGAATCCGGGTTTGATTCCCGTCTCAGCCATGTGTGTGTGGAGTTTGCATGTTCTCCTCGTGCCTCAGGGGGTTTTTCTCCGGATTCTCCAGTTTTCCATGCATGGTAAGTTGATTGGCATCTTCGAAAATTGTCCCTAGTGTATGAATGGGTGTGTGAATGTGTGTGTGTGAGTGTGTGTCCTGCAATGGATTGGCATTCCATCCAGGGTGTATCCTGCCTTAATGCCCATAGACGCCTGAGATAGGCACAGGCTCCCCGTGACACGAGGGAAGATCGGATAAAGCAGTAGAAGATGAATGAATGAATGAATGAAAATGTTAAAGATTATAAATAGTGTTACATCTGAATCTAAAATCAGTGATTTAGTCTACTGTAGTGGTTCCCAGACAGCCGGGCGCGGTGCGATGCCAGGGTGGGGGCACGTGTGACCCCGGGGATTATGCTTTTTTGGCCATGCTAGAGTAACGTATAATGGCACATCCACTACAGTGGGTGGCAGTGGCGCTCTTTAGGGGGGCTCCCAGTCTCGGATGTATGTATCGAATATATTATATATATAGTATGTTATATATATATATATATATATATATATATATATATATATATATATATATATATATATATATATATAGATATATATATAATACAGAAACTCTATTATCCAAAAAATTATTAATTATCCAAAAAATTAAAACTACAAGAATAAGTCAATATATGTAAAAAGAATGTCATGGTGAAACACACTATGTGAAAATCTTACACATACGAAATTGCCAAACTTTAGTGTTCAATAATACTTTCATTTTATTTATTCTTTTGTCTTTTAGAACTTATTTATTTGTTTGTTGTTCAGGCCACAGTTTGGTTGAGCTTCACTCTCCACTTTTTTTTTTTTTTTTTTAGCACTTGACCTTTTAGCAAGGCCTGGCTGGGGATGAGAGGGAATGTCAGTCCCTCTTTGCCTCTTTGCCTCTTTGCTCATTCTCATTATTTATAGAGCTCTCTATCAAACAGGCCTCTCAATGCCAATAGACTGTTTCATAACCTTTTCACACCTTAAAACCAAGAGCATTGAGCCGCAAGTAAACACAAAGCACCAGCTGACTACTCAATAAACAGCCGTACACTTTCCTAGTACAAATCAATTGCAACTAAAATGGAATGAGCTTTACTGCACCAATGCTGAGAACAGAGTGGTCTGAAGATGATGATGATGATGATGATGAGGAGGAGGAGGAGGAGGACGAAGATGGAGAACAAACTTTGATCTTTTTCGCTGTGCTGCATTCCAAGTGGTGTGTTAACGCATTTTTCTCCCAAAATTCTTTGAACTGAGACAATAAAGCAGGACAACAAACCAAGAGTGTGGATGGAAGGATGGATAGATTGACAGACAGATGGATGGAAATCTCAAAAAGCAATGCAGGCTGTATTTTCGCCACAAATTGGATGAGTAGGACTGAGTGAATTTGTAGAAAGATAGTGAATTGAGCTCTAAATCATCTTTATCGATTTTTTTTTCTGAACACTGTAAGAGAGAGAGAGAGAGAGAGGGAGAGAGAGAGAGAGAAAACAGGAGCTGGTGTTAATGACATTAATTATTTGGTTTAGTTTCACTCCCATTTCTTTGCTTTATCCTAGTCAGGGAGCATATTGCTTGGAACAAACTGGTCATGCCGGCAGGGATGATGGATGATTGCGCCGTTGACATCTATCCACTGCTGTGCAAAATTGATTCAGAGGGTTGGAGGAAACCTTAAGATACCAGAGGAAACTCACATGGACTCACATGGACGCAATGCGATGCTCTACACAACTCGCTATGGAACTGTGCCACTGTTAGCACCCTTTAACCCGACCTCGCCTTAATATCGAAGCAAAATGATGGGTTTTTTTTTGGGGTTTCCAGATAATGGAAATATCGTGCTGTCAAAACGAGGTCCCACAAGGGGTTCGTTTCGGTAGTTTCAATGATGTAAATGCATCTAAAAATAGAAAGGAACTGGGATTATGTGAATGGACGTATCCTAATTCCCTTTCAGTGAGTAACGCTAGAAACAAGGGGGCGCTAGCGGGTGCTACAGCTACCACTGGAATATAGCCATATCACCCTATCATCACCCTCATCACCCTATTTTTTTCCAGAAAGACTATTAAAGCTGATTGAAAGGGTTGAAATACTTATATCATAGTACAGTATTATACTATTCCGAATGTATATTAGCATACATGTAATAATACTGCACTGTAATGCTCAACAAACCTTACATTTACAGTATAGTTTGATTATCCAATTCTGATTTTCCTCATAAAAAAAATCGTATCACATATCAAAAATATATATAATTATTTTGATTATATATTAAATATATATAATTATTTAATATTTGAATAATAATCAAAGCATCATCCAAACACACATTCCAGATTGAGCTGAGCATTGAGAGTATAATATTTTTACACCCTTGCATTCCTCACCCCTATAACCTGCATTGTTTCCAACTTTGCATTATGGTTTACATACACGTAGAAGATGAATGAATGAATAATATAATATTTGTATAATAATATAATATAATATTATGTCACTGTATCACTAACTGTCTGATTCTTCTATGTTATGTTTCATAGTGCTTCCAGCTTTTGGCAGTTCCACATTCTCTATTCTATCTCTGACCTATAAGGCCAAATGTTTATAGGCAATTAATAACCCTTCAAAGTCCCTTCTTTGCTGTATAATAACCTTCAATTGAACACATTTTCTTTTTTTTTTTGGTCGTTCATCTACCAGTGCATTTGTGCAGTTGGGGTTGCAGACAGAGTTCATCACACACATGGTTACAGTAGGGTTGAGGTCAGGGCACAGCGTCAGGCACACAGAGTCTTGACAAACTATGTTGCTGCAGAGCTTGCACAATGTGCACAGGGGTATTATCATACTGCAGCACTATACTTTAGGGCTCTTAAATGTGACGGAACATTTATAATGCAAGATAATACGAGGACGTTCCATATGATTGTGTGCTTTCGTATTTGCAGCAACCGAATTTCCAACGCTCGTATGTGTTTGTCCACGACCTGTCGGCAGTAACACCTACAAAACCTATTAGTTTGACTGACTCAGC
>JACRUU010000018.1:13020464-13097964 GCA_030449085.1 Kryptopterus vitreolus
TAGGACAGTCCTACTGCCGGCCAGATTATATCTAAGCAACTTGACGGTATCACATGATGTTTCCTGTTATCCTGGTTTTCTCGTAAATGTCATTGTCATAGCACTGCATTTAACTCGATTTAGTCCCATTATAGCTTGGGTCATGCAGAACGTGGAATGCATTATTGTGTTCTAGATCATCTCTAAGAAACAATGGTCCAAAACAGTGTGTGTGTCTATATATATATATATAATATATATAAACATTGAAAAGAGAAATAGGAATTTGTATATTCCCTTATATATAGGGGGGCACGGTGGCTTAGTAGTTAGCACGTCACACCGCCAGGGTCCGGGTTCAATTCCCGTCTCACCCATGTGTGTGTGGAGTTTGCATTGTTCTCCCCGTGCCTCAGAGGGTTTTTCTCCGGGTTCTCTGGTTTCTTTCGGTCCAAAGACATGCACGGTAGGTTTGATTGGCACCTTGAAAAATTGTCCCTACTGTATGAATGTCTGTGTGTGTGAGTGTGTGTGTACCCTGTGATGGGTTGGCATTCCATCCAGGGTGTATCCGGCCTTTAATGCCCATAGACGCCTAAGATAGGCACAGACTCCCTGTGATATATATATATATATATATATATATATATATATAATATATATATATATATATATATATATATATCTATATATAGGGGCCTGGGAATGCTGGCTAATGCTACCAGCTAACTGTGATTGCCTACTATTGTTTTGAGGGATTGTAAGGTCAAGTTTTTTTTAAAGGCTTTTGAAATAAATAAATTGTTTTCCATATTAATAGTGGATGGAGCCTTAGAGGATTTGTACTCAGCAGTGCATGAGCAGATCTTCCAGGCCTGCTAGCAAATGGAATAGAGCCAAGATTGGGAGATTTATCCTCTTTCATCCAGTTCACTGAACTCTCCTCTGCTATCTTACTGAGCTCGGGGGTTAGTGATATCGATCACGATTGATCAACTGAGGTGGGTTGACATTTGGAAATAGGGCTGACATTTGCCTTTTTTTCTACTGCGGAGGATTAATCCCTTGTTGGAAAGATATATTCAAGATGTCACAAAGAGTTTCACTCAGCTCACGGTCCTTTAAAAGTCCCTGAGGGATCCCATTAGGGCCAGGGGCGTATTATTATTATTATTATTATCATTATTTTATTCTATTTTTACTTCTTCTACATTGATTTCACAAAGTTTAATCACATCAAGACATGAATAACATATTACAAATGGTAAAAATCACTGATTATTGTGGATTTTATGTTTTTTTCTTAGTAATTCAATTAGTCAGCGTTTTGATACTGCCTAGGTTATAAACTGGGATATTTATTCATGTGATTATCTTGTTTTTTTTTTTTTTTCCTAATATGATCCCATTAAGGACTATTCGGTCGGAATTACTAATCAAAACACTAATTAGTTCCAGAATTTTGCTTGTAATCAGCCAATAATGTATTTCTCTAATGTGTTTCAATCTGGTTTATGGATAGGACAGATGTGCAACTGCCAGAGCTGCGTGTAACACATTTACATATGGACAAAAGGAAAATAAGAATAAAGATATTGTTTAAGTACAAGGTAATAATAATAATTATTAATAATAATAATAATAATAATAATAAGAAGAAAAAGAAGAAGAAGAAGAGAAGAAATAATACGAGAAGAGAGAAAGAAAGAGAGAAGAAAATCTATAAGAATAATAATAAGAGAAGAGAGAAGAAAAAGAAAAGAAAATAACGAAGAAAGAGAGGCACAGAAAAAGATAAGATAAATAATAATATACAAGAGGACACAAGAAAATAATAACTAATCAAAAATAAAGAAGACGAAGAAGAGAAAGGCATAAAAATAAAGAAAACAATAAGGAAGACAAGAAAAAGAAAAGAAAAAGAAAAAAATAATAATAATAATAAATAAGAAGAAAAAAAATAGAAGAAAAAGAAGAAAACCAGAAAAAGGAAGAAAGAATAAAGAATAATAATAATAATGGATAATAATAATAATAAACGTAAGAAAAAGAAGAAGGAGAAGAAGAAAGAAGAAGAATAAAATAATAATAATGATAATAATAATAGAAATAATAATAAGATATAATAATAAGAAATAAGAGAAAGGCAGAAGGAAGAAGAAGAAGAAAGAAGAGAGAAGAAGAAGAGGCATAAATAATAAGGAGAAAAAATCTAATAATAAATAATATTAATAAGTAATAATTAATAATAATAAGACAAGAAGAAAGAAGAAGGGAAGAAAATAATAATAATGATAAGTAAGATTTAATATAATAATAATAATAATAGGAAGAGGGAGAAAAAAGAATAAGAAAAAAAATAAGAGAAGAGAAGAAGAAGAAGAAGAAGAAAAGAAAGAATAGAAAGAAAATAATATATGATAATAATAATAATAATAATAATAATAAAGAGAGAAGAGAAGAAAGAAGAGTAAAGCGTAAGAAAATAAAATAATAATAATAATAGGAAGGAGAAGAAAATAATAATAAGAATAAGTATAAGAGGAAGACGAAGAAGAAAAAAAGGAGAAAATAATAATAATAATAATAAAATTAAGGAGCGGAAGAAAGAAGCAGAAGACAATATTAATAATAATAATAGAAAGACAAAGAAGAAAAAAAGGAGGAAAATAAATAATAATAATAATTATAAGAAGAAAACAATAAAATAATAATAGAAATAGAAGAGAGGAAGAAAAAAATAAGAAGAACAAGAAGAGGAAGAGGAGGAAGAGAAGAAGAAGAAGAGAAGAAGAGAAGAAGAAGAGAAGAAGAAGAAGAAAATAATAATAAGAAGAAGAAGAAGAGAGGAAGAAACGGAGAAGGAAAATAATAATAATAAGAAGAAGGGGATAAGAAATAAGAAAAGGAAGAAAAAGAAGAAGGAAAAAGGGACCCTAATAATAATGTGAATATAATACAAAAAAATAATAATAATATTAATAATAATAATATTAATAAGTGGCGGAAGATGAAGAAGAGAAGAAGAAGAATACAAAGACGGGGAAGAAAATACTAATTACTAACTACTACTATTAGAAAAACTAACTACTACTACTACTAACTAATAATGAGAAGACGAGAAAGAAGAAGAAGCAAGCAGAAAATGCTAATAACAATCATAATAATAAAAATAATAATAATAATAATAATAATAATAACAGACACAGAGAAAAGAAGAAGAGGAAGAAGAAGAAGACGAAAATAATAATGGACTATTTTAACTAAGGCAGCCTAAAAACTCTATTTTCTTTTCCGATCTTTCTTCTTTTTCATGTTTACATGTCGGACGGCCGCAATACGCATTCCTGCTGCATGTCGTACGCTGTATTTACATGTATGTGTACGTGACAAATAAAAATGGAATTATAATTTTGGACCTGGTAGACGACGTGGGATTTCTACACAGAACTGTAATCCTTCTGGCAAATGAATCGAGGCGGAAGTGTGTTCTAATCAGTTCTGCCCTTCTCGAGATGTCACCTTGTCATTTCTGGCACATCAAAAATGGGGTTCTGTTCTATCGGAACTTTAAAGCTTTGATGGCCTTTCCTTTGACATTTCGCCTTCTAGGCTCATTTGAAGTCCGGGCTTTTATTTAGTGCAGGTGAATCTGTACAGATAAGTGTTAGTAAATTGTTATTGCGGAAAAAATTTGGAAAAAAAAAAAAAAAAAAAAAATGTCCAGACACTTTTTTCGGTCCTGTGAGGACAGTAAGTCTACGAGTCCTCAGAAGAAACCGACAGCCACAGAGATTTTCTTGTTGCGGCTTGCGGGCATGGAGGTCCTGCTGTCTTGTTCAGCTGCTGAAGCCAAACCACCTTTATTTGAACTCTTATACACTGGCCACTGCACTTTCATGGGCACTGATAAGCACAGAGGCCACGGCAGATTTACAGGCACAAAGGCGAAGGCAAAGTGGCCACGTTTAAATCAATGGGGCTGGTAGGCAGAGCGGCCTCGCCCTTCTTCAAAGGAAGCTAAAGTACAGAGCCCATGCCTCTTCCCACTAGTGCTGATAGGTACACTGGCTATATGTCCTTTACAGGAAGCAAAAAATAAACACACAGGCAATTCTTGTTCCACTAAGACTGACAGGCAGTGGCCAATGCCTTCAAAAAGGACGTAAAAAAACCGGGCCGCTACTACTGAGACTGTCAGGCATGTTGGCCATGCCTTCTATACAGGAAGTAAGAGAACAGGGCCTCTACTACTGACAGGCACGTGGCCACGCCTTCTTCACAGGAAGTAAAAAAACAGGGCCTCTACTACTGACAGGCACATGGCCACGCCTTCTTCACAGAAAGCCTCTACTACTAAAATACGCCTTCTTCACCGGAAGCAAAATAAAAGAACAGGGCCTCTACTACTGACAGGCACATGGAAACTCCTTCTTCACAGGAAGTAAAATAACAGGGCCTCTAATACTGACAGGCACATGGCCACGCCTACTTCACAGAAAGTAAAAGAACAGGGCCTCTACTACTGACAGGCACATGGAAACTCCTTCTTCACAGGAAGTAAAATAACAGGGCCTCTAATACTGACAGGCACATGGCCACGCCTACTTCACAGAAAGTAAAAAATATAGGGCCTCTACTACTGACAGGCACATGGCAATGCCTTCTTCACCAGGAAGTAAAATAACAGGGCCTCTACTACTGACAGGCACATGGCCACGCCTACTTCACAGTAAAAAGAAAGGGCCTCTACTACTGACAGGCACATGGCTACGCCTTCTTCACCGGAAGTAAAAGAACAGGGCCTCTACTACTGACAGGCACATGGAAACGCCTTCTTCACAGGAAGTAAAATAACAGGGCCTCTACTACTGACAGGCACATGGCCACGCCTACTTCACAGAAAGTAAAAAATATAGGGCCTCTACTACTGACAGGCACATGGCCACGCCTTCTTCACCGGAAGCAAAATAACAGGGCCTCTACTACTGACAGGCACATGGCCACGCCTTCACAGCAAGTAAAAAAAAAAAAAACAGGGCCTCTACTACTGACAGGCACATGGCCACACCTTCTTCACAGGAAGTAAAAGAACAGGGCCTTTATTACTGACAGGCACATGGCCACACCTTCTTCACAGGAAGTAAAAGAACAGGGCCTTTATTACTGACAGGCACATGGCCACACCTTCTTCACAGGAAGTAAAAGAACAGGGCCTCTATTACTGACAGGCACATGGCCACGCTTTCTTCACAGAAAGTACTTACAGTGGCATATTATTATTTACATGAGCAAAAAAATATTTTGGATGTATTGCATTGATAATTTCAGTCAGTGTTTACTCGCAGATTCAGAAGGCCTTAATGAAACCGCTCGCAGATCGCCGTCGATCGAGTCCCGCCGATGGCTGCCGTGCACAGGCTTTTTTTTTTTTTTTTGGTGCCGAGGTAATTATATCAAGATGACGCACAATATAAGTTAATTACTTGCCATGAGAGCTCACAGATCTATCATGCCCGGGTGAACGAGTGTGAAAAGGCTTCATCGGACACAGCTGGATGGTTAACAATGGGTAAGAGGAGAGATAATTGCTCCGATAAAGGAATGGTTCCTGCGCTCAATATGTAGACACGTCTTCAGTGAGATTAGCTCTCCGCATGAACCTGCGCTAACTCTATTCTTTCCCGGCGATTTTATTTTTGTCGGCACAACAGTGTTGATGTTTTTCCATCTCGCTTCGCCCCGTGAACATATCCTTTCTGCTACTTCGGTAATTGCAATCATGTAGACACGGGCTATAAATTTATTTATTTATTTTGCACCCAAGAAGACTAACAGCACAATGGTCCAGATCTACTGGATTTCATCGGCACGGGGTCACGGGGAGTCTGTGCCTATCTCGGGCGTCTATGGGCATTAAGGCAGGATACACCCTGGATGGAATGCCAACCCATCGCAAGGCACAAACACACTCACATTCACAAACTCGGAACAATTTTCCAAGGTGCCAATCAACCTGCTATGCATGTTTTTGGACTGGGAGGAAACCGGAGAACCCGGAAAAAAACCCCATTAGGCACTGGTTGAACGTACAAACTCCACACACACATGGCCGAGACGGGAATAACCACTAAGCCACCGTGCTCCACCCGTGGGTTCGATTCCCGTCTCGGCCATGTGTGTGTGGAGTTTGCATGTTCTCCCCGTGCCTCAGGGGGTTTTTCTCCGGGAAAATTGTCCCTAGTGTATGAATGTGTGTGTGAATGTGTGTGTGAATGTGAGTGTGTGTACCCTGCAATGAGTTGGCATTCCATCCAGGGTGAATCCTACCTTAATGCCCATAGACGCCTGAGATAGGCACAGGATCCCCGTGATTCGAGGCAAGATCGGATAAAGCGGTAGAAGATGAATGAATGAATGAATATACATTACATTTTCAGCCATATTACTTCTTACTTCTACTTCTTTCTTGATCTTTAATCGATATAATGGCGTTAAAAACAACTGTAAGGAAAGGAAACTATTAACCCAAACTATTTAAGACGCAATATGAACAAGTACGAATAAGCGGCATCAATATGACATCGGTGATAAAGTCAAATTTCCTCTTAAAGAAGACTGTCAGGCATGTTGGCCACGCCTTCTATACAGTTTCTTACTGAGACTTACAGGCAGAGTGGCCACGCCTAAACCCCGCCCATGCCTTCGACTACTGACAGGCACATGGCCGCCACCCTTTCTTACATTTTTATTAGCAATAGCAAAAACCTTTACTCTACATACACTTACAATAAACATTATGGGATTACACTCACATACACATACATAATATGCACATACACGTTGAGAAATATAGCGACCCTTTCCAAAATGAAATACACGTCATTATACATCATGTTACAGCATCCCTGCAGCACGGAGGGCTAAGAGCGGCGCTTAATTGCAGGGGAATGAACCTCTGACCTCTGACCGCCTTCGCATAGTACAGATACACGATATACATTAAAAAAACATATGATTTCTGTCCAACACTGGGGCGTTAAAAATCAATATATAAAAAGCTGTAAAAAAAGAAGCTACGGTTACTATTTCCGAATGCATTTGAAATTGAAAACCTCAACAATGCTGCGTAAAGTGTTTATAGATGCTTTCTGTATTTGTTTACGGGGGAAAAAAAAGGAGAGGGGGAAAAAAAAGGCATTAAACATGTGCTTGCTGATTGATGTTGGTGTACGTTTGATCTTTTTTTTTTTTTTTTTTTTTTTCCTGAAATTTTTTTTTTTTTTTTCCTGAAATGTTCCTTTAATTCATTGCCATCCGGATGGAGGGGTTTAATCACAGAGGAAACGCTCGGCTATTTTATTACAGACGCTGTGCCGTCCCACTAGGGCTTATGACACCAAAGTCTTTGCTCCTTGGCTTATAAAAGTTCTGAAAATGGACAAAAGGAATAGAAAAAAGGGATAGCTAAATGTGTGTGTGTGTGTGTGTGTGTGTGTGTGTGTGTGTGTGCTCTACTTCATCGCTGTAATTCTGCTCTTGGTGGGTGGCTGATGAAGATTATCTGCTACAGCAAAGCACTAAGAATCTCAACAATGGCGTTTCGGATGCCAAGCAGGTTTTACCGAAGGCGAACCGGATTTAATTGGCTCGCGTCGCCGTCGACGGCACGTTTATTGACATCTGGTTCATGAAGTGTTAATAGCGTCTTGTTTACAGATGTTGAGGGTAATAAAGCATTGTAGGTGGTGCGATTTATACAGTAGAGAGATATAGGGAAAAGAGAGAGAGAGAGAACTTTGCCTGTGCAGTGCAGAAACTGCTTTCAGTTATACTGCAGATGGTTCTATGGGCAAGATAATGAGAGAAATATAAGAGAGATCGCAGCTGATAGACTTTGCAGAGAGAGAGAGAGAGAGAGAGAAGGTGGGAGGGGGGGTTAAAGGCGATATATAGGGAATTATAAAGGCGTGAAGAAGATGTGGAGATATGACAGCAAAAAGAGAGAGAGAAGGGGACCCTGAATGATCGAGTGTATATGTGGTGAAGACGATGGAGTAAATGAGAGAGATATGAGAGATTAGCTTTTTTTCTTTTTTTTTTTTTTTTTTTCCTTCTGTATTTTTTCTTCGGTATAGTTGTAAAAAGGTTGCATTGTTGTATATTGTTATTGTGGTTTATTGTTGTTTATGACTGACTGTTAAATAATACAAAAACGAGAGAGAGATACCGAATGCTATGATACGTAGGAAGGAATTAAAGCGAGAGAGAGAGAGAGAGAGAGAGAGAGAGAATAGAGATTGTGAATGAAAGAATGGGATATGGAGTGAAGAAAATGTGAGTGAGAGATTTGAGCAAGAGAGCAGAGAGATATATACTGAATGGCAAAAGGGACAAGTAGTGTGGAGAGGGAGATAGAAGGGATTTGTAGTGAAGAAGACGGAGAGATTGAGAGTGATACAAAGAGAGAGATAGACAAACGATGAAAATGTACAAATTTGCGCAAAACTTTTGCGGTATCTTCGAAATGTCGCTAAAAAACGACATGACATTGTTTCTATTAACCATATCATGCGACTAAAACTTGCGATGTCATAAAAAAAAAATAGCGACAGCCAATGTGTAATCGGAGACATAGGCGCGTCATACAAGCGTAAACGGCGAGGCAAAATCCCCCTGTACTTGTGAGCGTTTATTCTGGGAGGTAATAGTGCACGATTTCACGGAGGACCTGTGGATTCAGAATTTCCGGATGAACAAGTCCACTTTTTTTGAGCTGTGTAGTGCAATAGGGCCTCTGCAATAGCACCTGCAACATCGTGCCCAAGGCAAGGCAATACAAGGTATACCATGTGACCTGGAAATGCGGAAAAAAAACCTTTCCGTTACAGTTATCGTCTAAAAACCACCTCATGCGAGTGTACAAACTTTTTTGCGATACATGTGTGTTTTTGCGAATTTTACACATTTCCATTAGGCATATTTTCAATCCGTTATTTAAATTTGCGCATTTTGAAAGATAATGGAAACGCGCTTAGTGATCATATATATATATATATATATATATATATATATATATATATATATATATATATATATATATATATATACTATCTTTCTATATCTAGCTTTCTCTCTATCTATCTATCTATCTATCCCATCTATCTATATATATATATATCTATCTCTCTCTCTCTCTCTAACTAAGAGAGAGAGAGAGATAATGCTACTAACTAACGATTAACTAATACACACTGACTTACTTTTATTAAAAACTAGAGCATATATTTATATATATATATATATATATATATATATATATATATATATATATTATGTTGTGTATATATATATATAAATATGCTCTAGTTTTTAATAAAAGTAAGTCAGTGTGTATTAGTTAATCGGTTAGTAGCATTATATGCGGCATTTAATTAGCATCAAAAGATTGCATGCTAATTAAGATTGCATCATCCCCGATAACAAAAGGCAATAAGACAGTACCTCTGACAAAGGCAAATCATAGTTATACAAGAAATGCACTCGTTCTAATGCATTATAATGCATAATACAGTAGGATTTCCAGACATTGAAGGTGATTGCAGGATTTCCGTAATTTTCAGTGTTTTTCAGTGTTATTCCGAGATAAAGCTGTAACTTTTGTAAGTTTTCCACATGTCTTCACGGTCTTTCGCAGCTTGTCGGTGTTTTACAGCCTCTATAATATACAGTTCTTGTTTCTACAGCCTCAAATGTAACACAAATGCCATAGAGGTCAAACTGCTGTGGTATAATACAAATGAAACACTTCACTGGGTCATCTCAAGCCATTGCACAATTTTTTTTAAACATAAAAAAGGTATTTTTTTAAACATGCTTTCTTCAGAGGTCATTTTAAAGAGAAATAGTAGCCTCGGAAAGCCTTGCAGGGCATGACAGAGTGAGACATATAGGCAATGTCGTGGATGAACTGGTTTCATGTAACGGCAAGATGTCATTTAATTACAAAATAAATGTAACAGTAATTTGTTACTGAGGAAAATGGTGTAATTAAATTACAGTTAGAATGTTAACTTAAAGTGCCACCTAGTGGACAAATAAAGGTAATCAAATGTATATGTACTTTTATAAAGTAATTGAAAAGTGGCACTATTTATTACATTTTACATCCGTATATGTATGAAAAGCATGTTATACTTACGTATAATATACTTATATATACTTGTATATATATATATATATATACAACTCTCGAATTGTTTCGAGAAAACCTACACATCACAACCACATCCTATAGAGGTTGTTTGGCTGCCTTATATAACGGGAACGGTCCCAGCTGTGGTACTATAAATCAATGGAAAATCGATAGCAGGGGGAGAGCGAGCGAACGAGTGAAAGAGAATGACATTCACTTTAACACATCATGCTGTCTTCACACGAGTGGACCAAAAAAAAAAAAACGCGATGAAGCATCTCGAACTACAGCCAGCGCACACACACACTCCATCACAGAGAGGGGAGCAGACAGCAGGGAGATAAGATCGGTATAAGAGAGGAGAATATATAAGGTTCTACCAGAAGGATGAACGAGGGCTTACCGTCAGTGGAGCATCCGGTGGAGCCGTCGCTGGAGCAGTAGCGCATCTCAATCCTCTGCCTTCCGACCTCGAGCATGTTCGACTCGGCCACTCGCGCCCGACACGTGTAGCGAAATCGCTGCTCGTAATGGCCTCCATTATCCGAGATGTTTACAGGGGTCCATGGTGTCCATGGTGTTGTTTTCTTCAGATCAGGACAGGGAAGGGTATTACACGACTGGTATTCCTGCGAATGAAAAAAGAGATACAAAAGGGAGCGCGTGAGTGGCCTTGGATAACACTTGGACATGGTAACAGTGAATTCTGAATCCTATGTCTCCATTATTTTCTTTATTAAATGTCACTGTGTCGACGATAAAATGATCCTCGGTGGCACGTATGGAAGAGGCTTTAGGACTGAGGAAACTACAGAGCGAATATACAAATAAACACACAGAAGCCACACATATTCCAGTCTAAATATAAATATATTTATCAAATTTATATATATATATATATATATATATATATATATATATATATATATATATATATATATATATATATATATATTGGGGGCACAGTGGCTTAGTTGTTCGATTCCCATCTTGGCCATGTGTGTGTGTAGCGTTTGCATGTTCTCCCC
Organism: Kryptopterus vitreolus; assembly: GCA_030449085.1. NCBI lineage: Eukaryota > Metazoa > Chordata > Actinopteri > Siluriformes > Siluridae > Kryptopterus > Kryptopterus vitreolus. The sequence goes on from JACRUU010000018.1 coordinate 13,031,667, forward strand.
GTGCCTCAGGGGGGTTTTTCTTTTTCTCCGGGTTCTCCGGTTTCCCCCGGTCCAAAAACATGCACGATAGGTTGATTGGCACCTTTGGTGGGAAACTGAAAATGGAACTTGTGTTTTTTGTCAACATTCTTCTATAATAGCCAGCATAACACTTGGTGGATAGTTATAAGGATAACACACAGATTAATGGTGTATATAACTAATATTTAGTGGGTGGGTGGGAGATGGGTGGGAGATCGGAGTAGACATAGACTGTGCTTCAAGTTAAATTCATCACAGGGCATAAAAAAATTTATTTCAGTTAGCAACGGTGGAAAATCTATTACATCTATTGTGGCTTTATAGCTAGCTAATGCTAGCTCTTTTCCAATAATTATTGGTTATTAATGGCTTTAATAATTCATTAATTATTAATTCTTTCATAATTATTACATACAGGCATTATCTGTAAACTGTCAGTAAAATCAATAACAAATATAACCCCCTATTTATCGGTCTATATTGTCTGTGTGGCCATAATGCCAATGTGACGTTAAAAGAGATCAAATAAGAAATGGTCCTAAGATTGCGTTATTCTTAAAAAAAAAAAAAAAAAAAAAAAAAAAAAAAAAAACAGAAATCCTTTATCTATGAAGATTTACTGACTATAATGCCCTTTCTGTCACATTCTACTAAAAAGCTTTTAAAAAAAAGAGAGCAGTGAGCAGCGGCCATTTTTCGTCCATTTATTTATTTCTGCTGCGTAGGCCCTTAGTGGATGCCACAAAAAAGAAAAAAGAAAAAAAAGATAAAAATCATCTGTGTTCATCCATCAACCTGTCAAAAGCCGTATGTTGCCCCCTCTAAAAAAACGGAAGAGGATGAGACGCTCAGGGTTAAAAGCCCCGTAGAAATTTATGTTAAATTAGAGACGAGGAGAAATCCTAAACCTCCGCCTCACCTCCTAATGTTTACAAGCCTTCTATCACTGTAATCATCCGTGGTCTTGAAGGAAATGTATATTTCAACCAATAACCATATTTTTATGCTCATGCTATGCAGCGCACACACACTACAATTCAGAATCACTTTATAGAATTCCATCATACACTAAACATGAGAATGCTGGAGACCAGAAATGAACGCTCAGGGTAAAGACGTTTCCCATTTCACTGTTTTCCAGTTCGGCAAATCGACAAATGTGTGTCATGTGATGATGTGTGACCAATAGAAGATCAATTCTTTTTGTTTACAAAATTCAACATAAAGACATCATTAGAAGGGGCACGGTGGCTTAGTGGTTAGCACGTTCACCTCACACCGCCAGGGTCCGGGTTCGAGTCCCGTCTTGGCCATGTGAGTGTGGAGTTTGCATGTTCTCCCCGTGCCTCAGGGGGTTTTTCTCCGGGTTCTCCGGTTTCCTCCCCGGTCCAAAAACATGCACGGTAGGTTGATTGGCACCTTGGAAAATTGTCCCTAGTGTGTGAATGTGAGTGTGTGTGTGTCCTGTGATGGGTTGGCATTCCATCCAGGGTGTATCCTGCCTTAATGATAAGCACAGGCTCCCCGTGACCCGAGGGAAGATCCGATATAGCGGTAGAAGATGAATGAATGAATGACATCATTTGATTTGTTGCATTGTTTTGTTTCACACTAAAGAGTTTTAAAAGAATATAACGGCAGCCGGAGGGGTCAAGTAATGACAAGCACAAATACTTCATTACCTTACTGTTGGGGTAATTTGGGGTATCTAAACTTACAGTGAATCCCACAGTGAATGTGATTGGATGAGAAGTAAAAAAAACATGTACCATTCTAGCACCCTATTGGTTCGTATGCGATCCATCGCACCTGCACATGATACAAATCACCTCGCACTCCAGAAAAAAGTGTTAGATTCATTACTCAAAAACAGATTATTTCTTAAAAGTGATTATTCGATTTCCGTCGGCTTTGAATAAGCTTTTCTCCTTAATGCCGTTTTGTTCCCCTTACATTACTTTTACTTTTATTAATTCGTTTTGAAACGAGTACTTTTACACTTTTTCTTGAGGTGATACTTCAACTGAATGCAGTATCTATTCTTCTATTGAGTAATGAAAGTGAGTACTTTTGACACCAGTGAAGGCAACACTGTTTGCTGGATTCGCTGCGTAAATGAACATATTGTTTACTTTAACAATGTGTCATATCCGGCAGCTGCTCATGTTTACAGCAAGCTTCAGAAATAAGATTTCAAAAGAGCTCTTAAAAAGGACACCCAACACTACAGAGCATGGAAACTGATGTTTTGTAACATGGCATGAATAGATCATGATACACTCAGACACACACTAGGTCTATGGCCGATGGTTCAGTCTCTCTCTCTCTCTCTCTCCTCTCCTCTCTCACTCTCCTCCTTTTGCTCTCCATGCACACCTCTCTCTACATCACAGCGGCATGCATCTCAATAGATCACTGATCAACAACATGGCCACGATCAGACACACACTCAGGATGGGCATCTCTCTCTCTGGCTATCGATGATCTCTCTCTCTGAACATCTCTCTCTCACTCTCTCTCTCTCAGTCTCATCTCTCTCTCTCTCACTCTCGCTCTCTCTGTATAGCTCTCTCTCTCTCTCTACACACACACATACACACAGAGAGACATATAATATATATATATATATATATATATATATACATATATATATATATATATATATATATATATATATTATATATATAAGAATATATATATCAAATAAGACAAAATGTATCCTTTACAACAATCCAATCAATTACATTAAATATAATCCTTTAATATCAATTATATAAAATATTAAATAGTTAAAAGATTATTTAAAATACAACTCACACACTCACACACACAATATTTGCTATTGTGTTCTATCCTATATGTTCTCCATTTTTCTGTAAAATTTTAATGTAAAAAAAAGTATATTTTTTTACATAGAATAAGTAAGATTGAATGTTTGTAGGAAAATGGGAAGAAAAAAAATATAACCCATAAACACAACCAAAATAGAACCAAATTTCATTAAAATTATGAAAAGCTTTGAGTTTTTAGGACTTTCCTTCTGTCCTAAAAAAAAAATATATATATATATATATATATATTATATATATATATATATATATATATTTTATTTTATTGGTTGGGGGGGGTAGCTCAGTGGTCTAAGGTTCTGGGCTGCTGATCGGGAAGATCCGGGTTCGAGCCCCGGTATGGCCAAGCTGCCGCCCTTGGGTCCTTGAGCAAGACCCTTAACCCTCTGTGCTCCAGGGGGTGCCGTATCATGGCCGACCCTGTGCTCTGACCCCAGCTACCAACATCAAGCTTGGATATGCGAAGAATAGAATTTCACTGTGCTGTAATGTATATATGACCAATAAAGGATATTATATATATATATATATATATATATATATATATATATATATATATATATATATATATATATATATATATATATATATATGTGTATACAATCAACTAATACCAGTTCATACTGTAGCACTAATAAAGTAAAATAATTGCTGGACAAATTTTACTGAATAATGTCATATATCAAACGAGACGCTGGGTCTTACTGACCGAAGTGTTATTGTGAGTGTGAAGATGCCGGATAATGGGAAGTGTTGATTCACAGCATGAAAGGCAAAAGTGTTTACACATGGACTTGGCCAATAATTAGAGCCTTTTAATCAAAACCACATGGTTTGTCTGTAAAATGAACAAGCTCTAACTAGGCCACAAGCTGTTCGTCTCCTTTTCTAATAATGAATGCGCAACAAGGCGTCACTCAAATCCTAGTATTTTCATTTCAGCACCTTAGAAAAGATTCATTGATAAAATCTCATTAGGGACAATTTCGACTCTAAAAAAAAAAAACCAAAACAAAAATAGTGATAATTTGCATGTAGAATTACACACCTTCACTAAACCATGTCATACAGTTGCTTTATTACGTTTCTTTAGTAGCTCAATAGTTTATTAATATGTTCAAAGGCAGAACAATACAAACAGCCAGTCATAAAGTGGTTAAGTACACGTTTGCAAGATTGATCGGCTTTTAGTATCGTTGGTATTGTTCATTTGGTATTGTTGAGTGTTTAACTCGCTGGGTTACTGATCGGAAGGTCAGGGTTTGAGCCCCGGTATTGCCAAGTTGCCACCCATTGGCCCTTGAGCACGGCTCTTAAATCCCCGTGTTCCGGGGCCGCCGTATCATGGCTGATCCCGCGCTCTGACCCCAGCTTCCAAACAATTGGAATTTCATTGTGCTGTAATGTATATGTGACAAATGAAGACCATTCTATTCCGCCATCTAACACATTACACCGAGATTCCAGCAATTTGAATGGAAGCTAACATTCATGAGATTAATAATGCCATGCCGCAGTAGACAAACTATCCTATAAGGACCTATGCAGTACTCAACGGTACCTAAGTAATATTTTTCCCAACGCTGAGCCCGATTGGCTGAGTAATTACATAAATTATTATGTCTATACATTACATGTTCTTATTGTGTACTAGTAAGCCTTGTATTTTTTTGTACTATTTTCTAGCATTGCAATTATTTTGTTATACAAACATTCTTCTTACTCTTGTTTTTTTTTTCCTTTTTTATTATTATTATTATTACTATCAGTAAAAATGTACTATAAGAAATACAAGAAATACACAAAAAAGAGTCTTTTCGACTCTTAAGCAAGGTTAGTGTGCAATATGTGTTTATGTGGTTGGGAACTGCCAGTTTCAAAGTGTGCTACATAGAAATGTGTGTTATTTTTTTTCTTTTTTTAAATGGCTATCACTTCTTCCACATCCACATATTTTTTTCATGCCATACCCCATTGGTGTCCTGTGCCACTACACATACGTCTTTGTCTTTTCAAATTGTGGGGTGTACAAAACTTGGCTTGTATAATAATAATAATAATTATTCATTCATTCATTCATTCATTCTTCATCTTCTACCGCTATATCCGATCTTCTCGGGTCACGGGGAGCCTGTGCCTATCTCAGGCGTCTATGGGCATAAAGGCAGGATACAGCCTGGATGGAATGCCAACCCATCGCAGGGCACACACACTCACATTCACACACACATTCATACACTAGGGACAATTTTCCAAGGTGCCAATTAACCTACCGTGCATGCATGTTTTTGGACCGGGGAGGAAACCGGAGAACCCGGACGGACAAAAACCCCCTGAGGCACGGGGAGAACATGCAAACTCCACACACACATGGCCGAGACGGGAATTGAACCCCGATCCTGGCAGTGTGAGGCGAACGTGCTAACCACTAAGCCACCGTGCCCCTTATAATAATTATTATTATATATAAACATATATTACATATTATGCATATACATAAAAAACATAGAAACCAGGAGTAGCTAAAGTTATGCACTGCCATAACAGCTCTATTTCAGGATATGCAGAGTACATTATGTCGCTGCAGAAGACTAAATTGGATTTAATTAGGAAATCGCCCACTCTAATAATCCCCAACTGGGCCAATCAAGCACACTACAAAGCGTGCACCGAGCTGCTGATCCTCACTGAACTGATTTCACACCATCTGCGCTGTGTGTGAGAATCATAATGTGAGACATCAGGCGAATCCGATGCACAACAAGGGAATCAAATTCGATACGTTGACCGTAATGATACACAAGAAGGCACGCCGGCTACATTCTTCAATCCATCACTGTATTTTTCTAACTACGGGTGAAAGAAAAGATATCCCTTTCATTATAGTGCTAATCCTATCCTATATCCTTTATGCCTTTCTCTAATCCCTTTTTTTTTAAATCCTCTATCTCCATATCTTCAATCCTTGTTAAGCCTTTCCATTCCATGATTATATAGAATATGACAGTATAGGCGCATTCTCTTGGACTAATCAATATCCTTGACCTCATTTGCACCTGTCTTTTGTGTGGGTTTCTGGACATGTTGTTGATGTCTCTGGACAGCCAGATATTTTACCTGTCATATACAAATGCAATCGATTATCCTATAGTCTGAGAATAGTCTGAGTTTTTCCACCTCAAGGGAGTCAGTACTTTTCCACCATAAGAGAGTCAGGATTTTTCCACCACAAGAGTCAGTAATTTTCCACCACAGGAGAGTCAGAACATTTTCCAGTACAGGAAAGTCTGAGTTTCTCCACCACAAGAGAGTCAGTACTTTTTCACCAAAGGAGCATTGTTAGATTTGTTCCCTGCCACAGGAAAGTCAGTACAATTTCCACCACAGGATAGTCAGAGTTTTCCCTCCACAAGAGAGTCAGTAATTTTCCACTAAAGGTGAGTCAGTACTTTTCCACCACAGGAGAGTCAGTAATTTTCCACCATAGGTGGGTCAGTAATTTTACACCACAGGAGAGTCAGTAATTTTCCACTACAGGTGAGTCAGTACTTTTTCACCACAGGAGAGTCAGTACTTTTCCGCCACAGGAGAGTCAGTACTTTTCCGCCACAGGAGAGTCAGTACTTTTCCGCCACAGGATAGTCAGTAATTTTCCACCACAGGAGAGTCAGTAATTTTCCACTAAAGGTGAGTCAGTACTTTTCCACCACAGGAGAGTCAGTAATTTTCCACCACAGGAGAGTCAGTAATTTTCCACCATAGGTGGGTCAGTAATTTTACACCACAGGAGAGTCAGTAATTTTCCACTACAGGTGAGTCAGTACTTTTCCACCACAGGAGACTCATTAATTTTCCACCATAGGTGAGAGTCAGAACATTTTCCAGTGCAGAATAGTTTTTCCCACCTCAAGAGGGTCAGTACTTTTCCACCATTAGAGAGTGAGTACTTTTCCACCATAATAGAGTCGGGATTTTCCCACCACAAGAGCCAGTAATTTTCCACTACAGGTGAGAGTCAGTAATTTTCCACCATAGGAGAGTCAGTAATTTTCCACCACAGGTGAGAGTCATAATTTTCCACTGAGTTTTTTCACAGTCAGTGTACTTTTCCACCATAATAGAGTCATAACATTTTCCAGTACAGAATTTTCCACTACAATAGTCAGTGATCACCCCCATTTTCCCATAGGAGTTTTTTACACCACACAGTTTCAGTAATTTTCCACCACAAGAGAGTCAGTAATTTTCCACCACAGGAGACTTTTCCACCAGTAATTTTAAGATAGTACACCACAGGAAGTCAGTAATTTTCCACCACAACAGGAGAGTCAGAACATTTTCCAGTACAGGATAGTCTGAGTTTCTCTACCATAAGAGAGTCAGGATTTTTCCACGACAACCGAGTCAGTATTTTTCCACCACAGGAGAGTCAGTACATTTTCCACTACAGCAACGTCAGCATGGTTCTATTATGTTGCCACTTTTATTTCTCACCACAAATGATTCAGTACATTTCCCACTACAGAAAAGTCAGTATTTTTTCTGATGTGGGATTGTCAGTATGTTTTCCACCGTAGAGAAATCAGTATTTTTTTTGCTATAGAAGTATCAGTACATTTTCCACTACAGGTGAAAGTCAGTACAATTTTTACTACAGGATAGTCAGTTTTCCCACCACAGGAGAATCAGTAATTTTCCACCACAGGAGAGTCAGTACATTTCCGCTACAGGTGAGAGTCAGTATCTTTTCCATTACAGGATAGTCAGAGTTTTTCCACCACAAGGGAGTCAGTACTTTTCAACCATAACCGAGTCAGTACTGTTCGACCACAAGGGAGTCAATACTTTCCCACAATAACAGAGTCAGTACTGTCCCACCATAAGAGTCAGTACTTTTTCACCATTGGAGAGTCAGTATTTGTTCCTCCACAGGAGAATCAGTGCACTTTCCACTGCAGGTGAGAGTCAGTACATTTTACATGATAGTTGGATGTTTTCTGCCATGGGAGTCTCAGTACATTTTCCACTACAGGAAAATCAGCAAGTTTTTCAGTATTTCTAGTAAATCAGTATTCCTTACAGATGTGTGTCAGTACATTCATCACCAAAGGAGCGTCGGTTCATTTTTCACCACAGGAGAGTCAATATGTGTCGGTGCATTTTTCAGGACAGGAGAGTCAATACTGTATGTGTTTTCTGTCATGTGAGAGTCAGTATGTTTTTCACTACCGGAACATTTTTTGTCCTCTGGACATTTTTCATTATCGGAAAGTCAGTACATTTTTTACCACACGAGAGGTGTGTTATTTTGTCAATATGTTGTTGTTTTTTTTTTCCCCACCAAATGTTTCAACAACAAGAAAGTAGGTAAGTTTTTCCATCACAGGAAAATCACCAGGCTTGCTGTAAAATTGTCTCTCTTTTAAATAATCAAATTATCATTATTAAACATATTTAGTTCCATGAAATAAACTGTCCAAATTTAATCTCAATATTTTCCACCTTGAATCCCACTAAATATTAACTAGGAAAGAAATGTTGCCCAGAAGGTTAAAAATTTCACTATGTTTTTGTATTTCGCTCTTTTGACAAATGACGCAAATCCCAAACGGAAGGATTTCCTTTCCTTCTCTCTCTCTCACACACACACACACACACACACACACTATTATTTATTTTGCTGGAATTCCCTCACGTGTACTTTGCAGAAACTCACACGCTTCTACAAGCAAACACACAGATCAAAACGTGCCCCAGTTCACCAATCAAATGCAAACTAGCATAACCCCATCCGTTACCTCAGGGACCTACTGGAGTGTATCTGTTATTGCTGCATTACCCAAGAGGCCAGCCCAACTCACCGTGCTAGACAAATAAGCTCAATTACCAACTGGCAAGTACACACCGAAGCCCACACAACATGACACACCCTTTTCCACGGCAATCACAATAGCTTACATCACACAGGAATGTGTCTGGGATTCCCTGATGTGAAGAGCTTTCATTTTTTTGGTCTCTATTTCAACACATTCAGTCAAAACATTGTGCAAACCAATACAAGGCAAGTGCATCCTCTTAGCCGCCACTAGTGACTGATTCCACACACACACACACACACACACACACACACACACAACCATTCTTCATTCTACAGCAGGTACCAAAGTCAGACCGTGTATGTTTTTTTTTTTACCCCAGAATATGTTCTAAAACTAAATCAAATAAAGTGTAATCTAATCGAATAGAGTCTAACTGCTAACTCCATAGTAATACAGTCTATGCAAATAAAATCGAATCTAATCTAATCTAATACAGTCTAATTAAATGTAATACATTTAGGTTTAAGCAAATTCTTAAATTACACTAGACTGGCCAAACCAGATCTAAACATAAACATGCATAATCTAATCCTATTACAAGCACATTTTTTACGTAATCTAACACGAAATAATCGAATCATTTCGAATATTTAATTGTGATTAATCGCAATTGATTATTATTTATTAATTAACTTTTTTATCTGTTCTACGTGTACCATAAATGGTAATACGTTTTTTACTCTTAATAAACAAATATGTGACAAATATGTGCAAATCAATGTTTATTTATTGTTAGTGAAATCAAACTCACCAGTGAGCATTTTCTTCGCTATATTTTAAACGCTTTAAAAGCATATTAAAAAAAAATTATCAGGACACATACGAATTATATAGATATATATATATATATATATATATATATATATATATATATATATATATATATATATATATATATATATATATGTGTGTGTGTATGTGTGTGTTGTGTGTGTGTGTGTGTGTGTGTGTGTATTGTAACTCTAAAGTTATCTACATTCTTTATATCTGAGTAGGAAAGAAATAGGAAATATATATATATATATATAGTAAATCTAAAGTTACCTACTATAGAAAAGAATCCAGATAAGACCTACAGTGCACTTTGGCAGCAATAGTAGTTAAGTAAACATTACGGAAAGTATACAAAGTGCTTCTGTGGCTGTAGGAGCAGAAACCAGTGTGTATTTCAAATCGTACATATTTAATAACGTAATATCCGTTCATGTTTTATTCTTGAAATAAATCCTGTACGGCTCTAGAAGCGTTTTTTTTTTTTTCTAAAAAAAATCCTTACAGCTTGGAGATACTCTTTGAAATGATCCACCAGACGTCTGCTGTAGATCTGATTGCATGTCTTGCAGTTGAGTTAACATCTTTAGCAGGGATGCGTGAGAAGGAACGGGTGACAAAAAGTGATCTGTCGAGGCCTGTGATTTTACTGGCTGTCGAAAGTAATCTTCATGCTCAACTTGCAGGAAGAACAGAGCGTTTCCCGAGTGAGGCCATTTCTTACTGAAGACCACGTAAATCATGTAAATGTAAAAATACGTGAAATAAGGAAAAATCTTTGCGTATTTGTTCATGGGTGCATTTTTTTGTGTACATGGTCTCCATTGGTGTCATTACTTTGAAATGCTTTATGAAAAGAAGGTAACTTTTATCCATATCATACCTTTTACAGATAAAGTGGTGGATCAAGTGGCATTTGGATATGCATATTGTGTATCACTCCATGTAAAACTCTACTTTCTGGTAAAGCAAATAACAGCAATGTTTATTTTTTGGGATTTTATCAATTTGATAAACATTCATTCATTCATTCATCTTCGACCACTTTATCCGATCTTCCCTCGTGTCACGGGGAGCCTGTAGCTATCTCAGGCGTCTATGGGCATTAAGGCAGGATACATCTTGTATGGAATGCCGACCCATCGCAGGACACACACACACACACTCACACACTAGGGACAATTTTCCAAAGTGCCAATCAACCTACCGTGCATGTTTTTGATCTAGGGGGAAACCGGAGAACCTGGAGAAAAAACCCCTGAGGCACGGGGAGAACATGCAAACTCCAAACACACACATGGCGGAGGTGGGAATTGAACCCCCGACCCTGGAGTTATGAGGCGAACGTGCTAACCACTAAACCACCGTGCCCCGCTGATAAGAAACACATTTGTAAGAATCCTTCTTTAACGTGACCAGAGCTCCTTCTGGCTCTATTACTGCTAGTGGTGGGAAAATAAACACAGCACATGGCCAATATTATGTCTGAAATACGAGTTCATGTCATTGGCTGTGATTAACTACAGGACACCAACCTATACGTGTTTCCTTTACTTGTTGTCCTTCTAACACAAGTCACTTGAGGAAACTTGAGTAATTATAAAAAATGCCATACACTAAAACGCTTTAAAACTCTTTTAACTTTATTAATTCATTCATCTTCTACCGCTTTTATCCGATCTTCCCTCGGGTCACGGGGAGCCTGTGTCTACCTCAGGAGTCCTTGGGCATTAAGGCAGGATACACTATGGATGGAATGCCACCCCATCGCAGGGCACACATACACTCACAATCACGCACACATTCATACACTAGGGACAATTGATGTCATTCATTCATTCATCTTCTACCGCTATATCATTAGAGCAGGATACATCCTGGATGGAATGCCAACCCATCACAGGACACACACACACATTCAGACACACATTCACACACTAGGGAGAATTTTCCAAGGTGCCAATCAACCTACCGTGCATGTTTTTGGACCGGGAGGAAACCGGAGAACCCGGAGAAAAACCCCTGAGACACATTGTCATCTTGTATGGTCAAGGTGTTTTCTAATTAGCCACAGTTTAGAGGATCAGTGTTTAAGGCCTCTTTATCGGAAGATTGCAGGTTCAAATCCAACCACTGATAGTGGGCTTTGAGCAAGGCCCTTAACTCTCACTTGCTCAGCTCTGGATAAGGATCTCTGCCAAATGCGGTAAATGTACATATTTCATGGGATTACACTACAGAATGGTACACATCTTTGTTTAGTAAACCTTTTACCCCGGAAGACCTCCAAAATAACCACCTCCACCTCCATATTTGATTGTGGGTTTACGGCAACATCTTTTCATCTTCTCTCCCCTTCTCTTTCTTACATCAGTTCTTCTGATGAAGCAGAAAACACATCTGGACTCACCTATTCAGTGAACTTTCTTCCTTTTATGTGTATTGTCCATTGAGATAAAACTGAATTTCCACACTTTTCACAGATACTCAATGTATATTGGTTGTTATTAATTTATTAAAGATAATTGTGGGTATATATAATATAATATTTGACCAATCCATTTTTCCCCCCCTGTAATATAACAGTTCCAAGACATAAAAAGTTACTACCTTATAATCACCTGATTGATTTATTTTCGCCTACAAAGTGCCTACGAAATAAAAGATAAGACCTTTCTATCCCCATGCATACGTAATTAGCGCTGGCTAATTAACACTCCACACATCAATTCGGAACCGAGCAGCAGGGTGGCATTTTCCATGTTAAATAAATCTTCCATCAAAGCCAGCCGGCTTCACCAGTCTTCTCCAAATAGTCGGTTTAAAAACTTCATTCATTCTCAGAAGGAACATCTGGGCGACTTTTAAAGACTCCCAGTGGTCGTGGTTTAGGGGGGGGGGGAAATTGCACCCCAGAACGACGTTACAAACAGATGTTCCTCCCTCCCACTGACAATTAATGCCTGACACATCTAATATCGGGGGAGGGCAACAGGTGGTTATGTTAACATTCATTTCCACCCGGCACATTGATTTTGGGATCACACACACACGCACACATATGATAATGTGTACAAATATCAGTGAGAATGTTTCTCATGTTATCTGACATAGTAACCTAAAGGTATGCACAGTCTGTACAGTATGTAATGTATGTACAGTAGGTATCTATTATGTGTGATATTTCACTGTTTGTCATTCGAAACATATTACCGAAATCCAGACGGGTTTTTAAAAGCCCCCGAGGTGAGAACAACCTACCAGAGACGGAAATAAACTCGAGAGGAACGATTGCTCATTGCTCTTCTATTGAGGAACACTAAGCCGCATTAAGTGGGCTGAAGGGATGTTCATGAGCGTCCATAAACGTTAACGATCACAGCAGCAGTTACAGGTAGAAGTGAACAATATTTAGTAAATAATATGGAATATTTACTAAAGAATGGAATTCATTTTTACAAACAATGGTTTCAAATGAATCTGCGATGAATTTAAGCAATATTTGTGTATATTTGAGTAAAGAAGTAGTATTTCTATAGCAACGTCCTACAGCAAGAGGCACAAATGTTTACATCAGAACAATTAATAAACATACACAATATAATATATATATATATATATATATATATATATATATATATATATATATATATATATATATATACGTTTAAGCAAGCAAGATTGATAACGATCGGAGATTCGCGTTTGTTTGTTTGTTTTGAATCTCTTTTATAAAGATGGGACTCTGACCCTACAATTCTCTAAACCGGGTTCATGCAAACTCCACACACACATGGCGGAGACGGGAATCGAACCCCGACCCTGGTGGTGTAAAGCGAACGTGCTAACCACTAAACCACCGTGCCCCCTATAGTTGCACAATATTATTATTAATAATAATAATTATAATAATGCATTTAATTTAAAAGCGCCTCTCATGGTCACTGTAGAGGAAAAAAATAAAACAAAGAATAATGAAAAATGAATGAAATAGCTATAATGAAAAAGCTATATAGTGGGTTTTGAGTTTAGATTTAAAAGCCGATATTGGAGGAAGCGTTTACAGAGTTACTAATAGATTTCGGCCATTCATCCATGCAAAATATGTTTGAGTTATTTATTTATTTGTTTGTTTGCTGCTCGGGTGATTTTTGATTCACTTTTGTGAAGTCGAAGGCCTTCAGAAAGATCTTCAGGTTGCTCATTAAATTAGAAAAGAACCATAAAACCTTCAAACTATTTATCCTTGACATATCTAGCCAACAAAAGTCACTAGTAAGGGGCACGGTGGCTTAGTGGTTAGAAAGTTCGCCTCACACCGCCAGGGTCCGGGTTCAATTCCCGTCTCGGCCATGTGTGTGTTGAGTTTGCATATTGTCCCCATGTCTCAGGGTTTTTTTTCCCCTGGTTTCTCAGGTTTCCTCCCGGTCCAAAAACATGCACGATAGGTTGATTGGCACCTTGGAAAATTGTCCCTAGTGTATGAATGTGTGTGTGAGTGTGTGTCCCCTGCAATGGGTTGGCATTCCATCCAGGGTGTATCCTGCCTTAATGCCCTTAGACGCCTGAGATAGGCACAGACTCCCCGTGACCCGAGGGAAGATCGGATAAAGTGGTAAAAGATGAATGAATGAATGAAAAGTCACTAGTATTCAAGTTCAAACTGTGCCTAGTAAACCTAGTGACAGCGGCACAGACAGAAAGCTTAATTGTATTCATTTTCATTACTAATTTGGGATTCTAAAAGAAAACAATGTATTATTATTATTATTCGGTATCATTTCCTACTGTATATTATCATGGGTTATTTTGTTTACTCTTTCGGAGGGCGGTATCAGAAATTCCGGTGACAATGCTTTCCAAAGTTAATACAGTACGAACACATCCACTCCTAAAATTTAACTCGCGCCTGCAAACAGCGGGGCAAATCATAGCATAAATAGTGTCCACTTGACAAAATAACTACAAATTTGCCGTGATAAATGACTGGGCCCGGGATAATTGTGACCATTGCTTCTTAAAAAAACAAACAAAAAACAGAATATATCAGCAGTTGACCAGGCCACTTCTTCATTCTTGAATTCCACAATGTAATTACATATAGATGAGGCGGATAACCCCAATAGAGCCCCGACACTTTTCTGTAGAGGAGCGATGAATGTCTCTAGCATATAATGAAATGGGATTGAGCAGCGGAGGACAAACTGTGCAATGCATTGACCTGTCAGTCATGAATTGACCACGTCTGTAATTTGTTGCTTGCTTCTTCAGAGACACTTTTAAAGTGGAAGTAAATTGAAGTGGCTGGCAGAGCAGACGTGGGAAGTAACATTACGTCGATTTGTTATTGTACTAAAGCCTGGTTTATAGTAGTAGTTGGGATATATATATATATATATATATATATATATATATATATATATATATATATATATATATATTTTTTATTGCATTATTTAGATTTTTTTCTACAAAAAAATGCTCTATAATCATACTTGCATGTATTATAACCAATATCTATGAGACCTAATCATCCCTTACAATTTTCATACAATATGACTCATATGATTCATTTTTGTTTATTTATTACATAGCGGACGTTTCTTGTACTTTGCACTTGAAAATAGAAATTGTATATTTGTGTCTGATTTCGTGGAAACGTGGAATTTCTAAATGAGACAAAGTGGATATAATAATTTTTATTTGTATAACGCTTTTAACAATGGAAATTGTCTCAAAAGAAAGAATGAAAAGAGATTTGTTCTTTATTCGTGTATTATTGGGGAGTGTCCATACATTTTACTGTATTATTATTAAATGCTATTCAATTACATTATTACTGTATTTGCCCGACTTAGAGCAAAGAAAACAACAGCACATACCAAAGAAAATGCCCTTGCTTGAATTACAGTACCTATAAAGTTGGGGTAACATCAATATTTTATATTTCACATTTTACATTTTACACTGTGGGAAACAGCAGTACAGTACTGTATAGTACACAGGTTTACCTTTAAGTTCTTTTTAAGGATTATATATATATATATACATATATATGTGTGTGTGTGTGTGTGTAATTATTGTTATTTTTTATTAAATTGTTTTTATGCTTTCAAAATATAGGCCACATTATATATATAGCCATATATATATAGCCATTTTTCCAAAATTCTATTTTTTTCACAATTCATCGGTGCCCAAGGAATGTAACTCCCCACCAAATTTCGGGGGTCAAGAAATACTTTTCATTAAATTCCTCCAATTTCAAGACACTGGACATATTTGAAGTTTAAGATGCAATGATTTGCAAATGATTTGATTTTTTGTTTATTTATCCTGCACATTAGTGGACACATAAATATGTATAAACGGTCGCAGAGTTGGTTCTTACGATGTAGCACGTAGCAGGGAAACGTATCTGCTCCGCCCCCACCCCAACCCTCCCTTGTACATATTCCACAGAAATAAATACATGCAGGGGCACGGTGTCTTAGTGGTTAACACATTCGCCTCACACCTCCAGGGTCGGGGTTCGATTCCCATCTCCGCCATGTGTGTGTGGAGTTTGCATGTTTTCTCCAGGTTCTCCGGTTTCCCCCCGGTCCAAAAACATGCACGGTATGTTGATTGGCACCTTGAAAAATTGTCCCTAGTGTATGAATGTGTGTGTGTGTGTGTGTGTGTGTGTGCGCCCTGTGATGGGTTGGCATTCCATCCAGGGTGTATCCTGCCTTAATGCCCATAGACGCCTGAGATAGACACAGACTCCCCATTAGATAAAGCGTTAGAAGATGAATGAATGAATGAATGAATGAATGAATAAACACATGCATAGTTTATACAGTACAATCCTACAAATTGCACATGCTTTGCTAAAAAAAAAAAAAGGAAATCACAGAATAGTTGATTTGTGTAGACTCCCAGGTTACGATTGTGGTAATCAGAAAGCATCTCCAGGGACTACCTGTATTTATTTATTTATCTATTTATTTATGTTTTTCTGCAGTTTGCCAACTCCAAAATAGCTCAAACCTCGAAACTGTCTGGATAATCAACGCGAGTTGTCACGTCCTTGACCTTGTTTTCTCGGAAATAACTGGAATGTGAACCAAAACCATGTGAATGAGGTTTAGTTGAAATTCGCACCAAGCAAGTGCCTTTTTTGAAAACCCAGTAAAATATCACACAGCGAGTCCACATCTGGCAGCCTAAGATGCTAAGTGAGACGCTCCCTTCCCCATCATCCCTGTGGGCATTTGACATCCTACTAGCAGAGTAGACTTTAGAGGCCAAAACAACACAGCATCGTACATGCCTGAGGGCGAAAAAGCGAGTGGTTGGCATTTGCAGCGGTCTTCTTAGAATCAGTCAAATGAATTGCATTATACTAGTGCAATATGCACCTTCTAATAATAGAAGCATGGCAGCGTAGCAGTGACCTAAAGAAATATGAGATCTCTGATATCTTTGGGCTTTTTTCTCTTTTTTTTTTTTTTTTTTTTACTGAAAGTGGAACAGTACTGCATATGATTTTTTGTGCTTGGATAAGATTCTCATTCGGACCATTTTCAAGTTTAAACTGGGATAAAATATTCATATAAAATAAGACCGCAGCTATAAAATGACTCGTAAGCAGTCATGCTACTATTACACCGCTCCATTTTTCACGCGCCATGGATAACGTACTGGCCAATTTAATAGGAACACCCACTGAACACTCATCAACACTGCCCCTTTCTTTCTTTCTTTATTTCTGATGATGATGATGATCCAATCACGTGGCAGGAGAGCAATATACAGAGTTATCCAGATACATGTCGCGAGCGTCGGTTCACATCATACATTAGAAGCAGGAAATGTAGCTTGGAAATATAGTAAATTCAATCACCGTGTGATCAGTATGTATTTATGCATTTGGGCCGTTTTCGTATTGCTGCATATCGACGCAATGCCGATACACAAAACGCGATTATCCAAGGCGTGGTTTACTTTCAAGCGCAGAAAATAAGATACCTTTTAAAAGAAGAGAGCTTTATGACAGTTCCACTGCATCAAATTCAAGTAACAGGCTAGTGATCTGGGGAAATGATATCTTACCTCATAAACCCCCCCCCACACCCTTTTCACATCTCTTTCTGCAGTGAACTTTCAGTATTTTCATCAGCTATAATGTTGCTCTGTGATCACAGCTTGCCAGGAAGGAATAAGTACAATGATATCTCTAAACACAGTATGTTCACCTCAGCATTTGAATTACATTTATGCATTATATATTATTTGAATATATGAATGTCTATTTTCCAGCAAAGACATCAACAATCAGTGTGTTTGGGCCATTGAGGAGAGAATGAATCACCAGCTTTCTAAATGTGTCACACAAGCACAAACTCACACAACTCACACAACACACACACACACACACACAACACACACACACACACACACACACACACACACACACACACACACACACACACACACATTTTTAAAATAAATACTACAGTTCTGTAGCATATCAAAATTGACTGTGTCCTGACCCCATAATAAAAAAAGAGACAGCGTCGCCTGCCAAAGAGACTAGTGGTAACTTAACACTTATTCCGAAAGTTCTAAAAATAAACTATTATCATTAGATTGCATGCATCAGGTGACATACCACACTGCATCCAGGACATTCGTTCCCATTTTCGCAGACCCTGTGGCGGGATTGGATGCCACCACCACATGGCACGGTGCAGCGTTCCCATGGTGACCAGGCTGACCAATAAATGTGCGGGGGGCATGGGAGGTGCTCATTACAGTACCTGAAAAGGAGATTAGAAGAGAAATTGTTTTAATACTGTGATGATATAATGTTGATAGCAGCTGTGAGGAAGATGTCATACTAATATATATAATATATATATATATATATATATATATATATATATTATTTTTTTTTTTTTTTGTGTGTGTGTGTGTGTGTGCAAACCACTTGCTTTGGGGGGTAATAAGATAAAAGTGAGGATAAGCACTATTACCCTATATATATATATATAAAACAAGTTTTTTTTTTCTTTCCAAAGTCTGAAAACGAACATTTTTAACCACAATCTCTAGGTATTGACCAGCATACAGATAGTGTACACACTTGGATAATGGGTAATAACTACGTGGAAAACTTTGCCCGAAAACTTTTATGGATATTTAAATGGTGCATAAAGCTAAGGCAACACAGGGACTTGGCCAGAACGACACTGAAATAAATGTTTACAACTGCTTTTAAAGCAGAGACTCAGAAAGAGCGTCTGGTGATCCTTATGGAAAAAGATTTATAGCACAGCCCAGTCCGTTGTCAATTAACATATGCAAATCGTTTCGAGTCTAGAGTGCGCTTGCCCACTTAATGGGTTTACTGCTACTCCGGGGAGAAGTAGGAAAAAGAGAAAAAAAAAATAACAGCACAAAGTCAATATTTGAAGAAAAAAAAAAAACAATAATTAACAGCAGATGCAACCAAGAACTATGGAGAAAATTGGATTTTTTTTTTTTTGCATGAACTTCCTAAACTGGTTCATTTGTCAAACACATCTTAGGCAGAACAGAAAACTTGCTCTTTCTCAAGGCTCCTAATTTGGCTTTTGGTGCTGCTGTAATCTTGCTGAGGTGAGATATGAGAAACCGGTGTTTGGTCGAGTTTTCCAAATGAGCTCCCCAGAAAAACACAGCGAAGGCGCAAACTTAAAAATCGCTACTTTGTTCCTTGACTTGCAGAACCTCTTGAGGAAAGTAGGCTGAGTAAATGAGAAATGACAAATTGCCTGGATAATCAGCCTGTGCCCACTGGAACCTCAGTTCGGTCTGTGGCTGAAAGAAGAAACCGCTGTACTTCGGTTGTAACCCATTTGCACCTTGGTTTGTAGTTGTACGCATTCTAAGATGGTTTTTGTTTGTTTAATACACTTGGACAAACTAGTTCCAATCTGGTCATTCTTATCTGACCATCACTTATAGCAGAAATACACTGACAGGTGTATACGATGTGTTCAAGAGGTGGGATACTGTATACAGCAAGTGAACAGCTATAAATGTAGCTTGAAGCAAGAAAAATCGGGGAGCTACTTTTGACAAGAGTCAAATTTCTAATGCATCAGATAGAGCATTCGAAATGACCGGTCTTCTGAGGTGTTTCCTAGTATTCAGTGGTTTTTCGCATATCCCAGCTTGTTTTAGGAGCTGGTCTCAGAGCACAGGGTCAGCCATGATACGGTACCCCTGGAGCTCAGAGAGTTAAGGGCCTTGCTCATGGACCCAACAGTGGCAGCTTGGTGATAACCGGGCTCAAGCCCCTGACCTTCCAAACAAGCGCCTTTATCACTGAGCTACACCCCCTAGATCAAGAAAGGACAACTGGTGAATCAGCAGAAGGGTCATAAGAGGGCACTGATTCAGAGAGAGGACTTGGGTCTTGCTTGGGAAAGCAAGGGTCTTGCTTTCGTGTCGATATTTTATTTCCTTTTCTTTCGGCTGTTCCTGTTCTCCCGGGGTCATCACAGCGGATGGTCCGAATATTAGATTTAGCACATGTTTTTACACTGGATGCACTTCCGAAGGCAACCCTCCCCATCTCTCCGGGCTTGGGACCAGCAACAGAAATGCACTGGTTTGTACAACCCTAACAGCATAGGCAGATTGAGTAATTGGAGGGTTAAGGGCCTTGCTCAAGGACCCAAGAGTGGCAGCTTAACGATACCCAGTCTCAAACCCCTGGCCTTCCAATCAATAAGCAGGTGCCTTTACCACTGAGCTACACCCCCTAGATCAAGGAAGGACAACTGGTGAATCAGCAGAAGGGTCATACTAGGCCACTGATTCAGAGAGAAGACTTGCCCATATGGTCCAATCTGATGGAAAACTCTGTGTCTTGCTTTCGTGTCGATTTTTTATTTCCTTTTATTTCGACTTCTCCTGTTCTCCCCGGGTCATCACAGTGGATGGTCCGCGTATCAGATTTGGTGCATGTTTTTACGCTGGATGCCCTTCCAAAGGCAACCCTCCCCATCTCTGCAGGCTTGGGACCAGCAAAGGAAAGGCACTGGTTTGTACAACCCTAACGGCATAGGCAGACTGAGCAATTGGAGGTTTAAGGGCCTTGCTCCAGGACCCAAGAGTGGCAGCTTGGCGATACCCGGTCTCAAACCCCTGGCCTTCCAATCAACTGAGCTACACCCCCTAGATCAAGGAACTGGTGAATCAGCAGAATTGTCATTAGAGGCCACTGATTCAGAGAGAAGACTTGCCCATATGGTCCAATCTGCTGGAAAACTTTGGGTCTTGCTCTCATGTGATTTTTCATTTCCTTTTCTTTCGGCTTCTCCAGTTCTCCCGGGGTCATCACAGCTGATGGTCCGCATAGTTGGCACATGTTTTTACGCTGGATGCCCTTCCTAAGACAACCCTCCCCATCTATCTGGGCTTAGGACCAGCACCAGAAATGCACTGGCTTGTGTAACCCTACCGACTGAGCAATTGGAGGGCCCACTAGTGGTAGCTCAGCTGGGACTCGTACAGGCAACCAGTTTCGCTTTCGTGTAGATATTTGACCAGAATTGAACCGATATAACCTACTTAAGCATTACTCCGTTGGTATTCCTGAACAGCAAATACCTTTTTTAGCAAAACTCTCTTTTTAGGAACATGACAGAGCGCTCGAGGTGTTGACCT
Organism: Kryptopterus vitreolus; assembly: GCA_030449085.1. Lineage (NCBI taxonomy): Eukaryota > Metazoa > Chordata > Actinopteri > Siluriformes > Siluridae > Kryptopterus > Kryptopterus vitreolus. The sequence continues at coordinate 13,052,890 of JACRUU010000018.1, forward strand.
GTCCTCCAAATTCCCCGGATCTGAATCCGATTGTCACGATGATGAAGCACGCTCGGATGCAAAAGCGGGCTTGTAGACTTTAAATCTTTAATGAACCCAGGCAGACAAATTCAAAATACAAGCCAGGGTCGCGGTTAAAGTTCAGCAGAGGCCTGGTGAGGTACGATTAGAATAAATGATCGAGCGCTGCACACTGTGCGTAATGTAGACACTGCGCATGCCGTAGTGTTTGCAGTAAATTGGGGTACCGGCCCTGCCGAGTTCAAGCGTCTGAGGATTTAAGCTCACTGTACAGGATTTAAAGGATCTGTTGAGAGGGGTCTAGCTTAGTGGTTTAAAGCTCTGAGATACAGATCATGAGGTCGGGGGGTTCAAGCCCCGGTATCGCCAAGCTGCCGCCCTTGGGTTCTTGAGCAAGGGCCTTAACCCTTAGTGCTCCAGGGGCGTTGTATCATGGCTGACCCTAGCTTCCAAACAAGCTGGGATATGTGAAGAAATAATTTCACTGAGCTGTAATGAATTCTATTCTGTTGGCAACAACTTGGTAACAGAGACCACGGCTCCTCTTCCAAGGTCTTGTGTTGTTTTGGTGGTACAAATGAGGCCTCGATTGGAATGATCATTTACATTTACAGCATTTGGCAGACGCCCGTATCCAGAGCAACTTACAACTGAGCAATTGAGGGTTAAAGTCCTTGCTCAAGGTGGGTGGTGTTGGTGAGGTATGAACCCTTCTGGTCCAGAGGCAAACACCATAACCACTGGGCTACCACCTCCCGTGTGACCAGGTGACCAGGGCAACAAGTACTGCAATTTTACATTAGTGGATAGAGATTTACTAAAAACATGCTGAGATTTACTAAAAACAATTGTCTTCTGGAGGTCATGGAGGGTTTAAACAGACAACTTTGTAATCACAAAACACCTTTAAACCTTTAGACCTCTAAACGCTGATTCTCCACTGCTTTCCGTGATGAGAGAACCAATAGCCAAGGTTTTTTTTTCCCTCCAAGTAAATTTAAGCTGATGCATCAAGCTGTGTTTTTCCTCTCCTGCGCTACTGAATAGCATTTCTTAAATAGTATTGATTTTAAGATACACTGAAATGAACCTGATTCAATGCTCGTTTCATTTCTGTCCTACACCTATAGACACAATAAGGATAAAAGGTCTCTAGGGTCATGTTCTCAGCTTTGGATGTACACCAAACTCTTTCTTTTCTTTTTCTTTTTTTTTTCTCGTTTTCTTGAACACAAAAAGCACCTGACGGTGGGAGGACACTGGTCGAGCTGTGTGTGTGTGTGTGTGTGTGTGTGTGTGTGTGAGTATCTTCGTGTGACAGAAGTGTGACTGCAGCGCCTTTTAAGAGACGCCAAGCGGCTGAGTGGGAGCGGATTTTTGCGGGGATAAAAAGGAGGCCGCACTTACTATTAACAAATGAATCCAAGCCATCTTTCACACACTGCATCAAAAGAGGGTGGCTGAGAAGAAGAAGGGACTCCAGAGTGAGTGAACAAAAAAAAAAAAAAAAAAAAAACAAGAATACAGCTCCCTTTATTTGAGGCCCAATTCAGAGTCCTTCTATGAACCTAACAAAGCATGTTAGGGCCTCTAACACACTCCCTTCCATTAGATGAAAATGCTTCACAGCTCCTTTCATGCCTATTGTTCCCTTCAGGCCTGAGAAGCTGGGTTAAAGTGATACAGGTAAATATAAAAAAAAAAAAGATAAAAAAAAAACTTAGAGGAAGCCTTAAAGATTAGCTTGCGTGGAGACAAAATCGCAGGCTTCTTTTCACCGCTTATTTATCCCGAGCCTCTTGAAGCAATAAAGGAAGCCTGAACCTGCATATCGAGGATGTAGAACCCCGCGGAGACGGCTGTGTAGCGATACACGGGCAATGCCAAGTACAGTCCCTTAAAAACTATAACTCGGCAGCCTTTGAGGAATCCTCGGATCCCACGTGTTCCCATGGTAACTCAAAGAAAGACGGAGGACCCGTCAAAATTATAGTCTCCTCGAGAAGGGAGGCGTGCGGAATAACACCGTTAATCATTAAAGGCATGCGGGAATGAATGTTAAATGGTGGCAGATATTTATCGGACCCGATTGTCCGGGGAATTCTGACCGAGCAGTTTTTTTGTCAACAAATCCACCAATTTTATTTTAAACATAAAAGAAAAGAAGATTAGTTAGGATTAAAGTAAGGATTGTGCACGATAGACTTTGTCGAAAATACAGCAAATGATATAAGAAAAAAAAAAGAAAACAATAGGAATGAATTAGTAGAATAGAATGAAAAATATAAATAGTCAAATTTGACTTAGAAAAAATAAACACTTGCGATAACAATGCAATACAAGTTTACTTTCTAACAAAAATAGAGCTTTTTGCATTGAACCTCGGTGATATTTTTTTTACTGTTTAATGTTACGTTTAAAAATGACCAATTTTGTTGGACCTAGTTAGTTAATGTTACAAATCCACAGTACTTTTCCCAGCCCGAGATATGTATACAGCATTTGTTATTGTTCAAATCATGTGTCTTTATTTTCTCTTTCTGGTCCTTATCCAACACGTTTATCATTGTCCAGTTCATTTCTTTTGCCTAAAATTAGTTCAAAACTTAAAATTGGAAAAAACACACGTTATCTTTTGCTTAAAAACTGATCAACACTTTCGTTGTTTTTTTTTTTTTTGACAAATTCATTCATTCATTCATTCATTCGTTCATTCATCTTCTACCGCTATATCCGATCTTCCCTCGGGTCACGGGGAGCCTGTGCCTATCTCAGGCGTCTATGGGAATTAAGGCAGGATACACCCTGGATGGAATGCCAACCCATCGCTGGGCACACACACACACACACACACACATTAATACACTAGGGACAATTTTCCAAGGTGCCAATCAACCTACCGTGCATGTTTTTGGACCGGGGGGAGAACATACAAACTCCACACACACATGGTTGAGACGAGAATCGAACCCGGACCCTGGCGGTGTGAAGTGAACGTGCTAACCATTAAGCCACCGTGCCTCTTATTTTTTTTTGACAAATTGATTTCTCTAATGTATTTTTTAATAGAGTTTTAACTTGAACTAATTGCAAGCTGTCAAAATTTAACACCAGGTATAGGGAGCAGATTTGTCTGGTGTCATTGTTAGGTTTCAATTTCCTTGTAAAGATGTTTAGCTGAATTATAAGAACTGAAAACTTGTTAAATACTTTTGTTTTTTCATGCGTCAGTTGCTCTAATGCTTCGCTTGTTGGCATTTCAAGGTCGACATTAAAGAAGTTGTCTGAAATTCAGCTGCTAGACGAGGTTTGGTGAGCAGATCGCTGCTGTTTTAGAAGCGTTCCATTGGCACCCAGTTAGAAGTGGTTTTAAAATTCTACTGCTGACCCATAAGGCCCTACATGGCATGGCAGCCTATTACTTGACTCAGCTTTTAACTATCTACCCTAGAAAGCGTGATCTCCATTCCTCTGATTCTGGTCTTTTGGTCGTTCCTCCTACCCTCTTTCTGTAAGAGAGATCTGTCTTTTTTCCTTTTACACACCAAAGCTGTGCAATTCTTTTCCCATTGAGATTAGAATCATCTCTGAAAACTCACTTTTCAGGATCACTTTTATGTGACGTATTCTGTGATGGTTTTAATTTTTTGTAATTTTTTTTAAACATATTTTATATTTTCTTATTGCAATGTTTTTATTATTCTTATTAATTATTTTTAATTTACATTTACAGCATTTAGCAGACGCCCTTATCCAGGGCGACGTACACACAGTGCTTTACGTCTCCAAGTCTTTTAATCTTTGTTCTATTTTCTTATTTGGTTTGAAAGTGCTTTGAGTTGTCGATTTAAAGGTGCTATATAAAATAAATATTATTATTATTATTATTATATTATCATTATTATTATTATTATCATTATTTTATTATTATTATTATTATTATTATTATTATTATTATTATCATTATTATTATTACATGCTATGGTGCCTCTTCACTTGTGATAACTTTTAAACGTTTACACTTTGCACCAAATATTTTCGTATCCTCTGCCGATTGAGAGTCTTTTTGGTGTTTTAAATTTTCTTTTAAGCCTTCAGATGATGGTAATGAATCTGTCATTTTTTTGTTTATTCTGTTTTTATGCTTGGAAAACGTTCCGAGATTTAACTTTTGAAATTGCTACATAAAATAAAGAATATTATTAATTAGTATTGTTCAGTACATAACGTACATGTTTTTTTTGTTTGTTTTTTTTTACTGTTTTTTTGTTTGTTAAATAATACATAACAGAAATTCATCCTTTGCTCACACTGTTGTTCGGCCTCGTTCCTAGAGCTACGACAAAATTGATTGGTTTGCCCCGAGTTTACTCGCATTACATCTATCACTTACAGTACATTGTGGGACTCGTTTACTTACTGGCCCGATTTTCGTCTAACATGTAACTAATAAGATAAAAAAGGCAGATTGTCATGATGCTGAAAAAGATGAAAATCCTTTGTAGACTGTTGCAGTAAAGCTTATTGACTGTTACAAAACCTTGACACCAGACATTTAAGTAAATGACTCTTTACTGAACACAAAACCATATCATTTCCATATCAGCAACTGCACATTATTTAAAGCTTTATTTATTATTAGCCTTGGGTTTTGTCAAGCATCTGGCGCTGCCGTCATTGTGAATTATTTACTATACAAACAATATTGTATTAAAATGAGTGCATTAATATAAATCTGAGATTAGAATGACAGTCATTGCTCCATAAAAAAAAATTGTAAAAAAAACTGATTGTAATTGATAATTACATATATAATAGTTTTGTGGTTTTTTTATATATATGATATCTATATATATATATATATATATATATATATATCTATATACATAAATTTTTTTAAATTTTATTTATTAAAAATTTTTTTGTCTATTTTAGTTTTTCAGGATCACTTTAATGTGATGTATATACTCATATATATATAATATATATATATATATATATATATATATATATATATATATATAGATATATATATATATATATATATATATAAAGGCTAATAGAGATTTGGGAATGAATACATGGACAAAAAACAAAAACAAAAACAAAAAAAATCCCTACAGTGTTGAATTGCAGTCGTCTTATAAATCAGTCTAGACCCAACTATGAAACAGTGAAGGTCAGAATTATTAACTATGTTTCTTTCCTAAGCGAGAGGCCTGCAAAACGAGCATCGCGTTTCAGCGCAGAGCCCGTCCTTACCTCTCCTCGCGGTTCTGACCGACACAAACTCGTCCCCCGTGGCGCGGCGTCGGGTTACTGCAGGAACGCTGACGCACCTGGAAGCCGATCCCGCAGCTCGTACTGCAGGAGGACCAGGACGTCCACGGTGTCCATGCTCCGTTCCTGTGCACAAGCAAACTATATTTATACGATACATTTGGACAGTATACTAACAATCTAAACAAATATGTACATTAAAATGCACATTGTATGAGGCGTAATACTACTGTAAATACTACTACTACTACAGAAATCACTCATGCACAATCAATATACTCCAGCCAGTCTTCTAATGTTTTCCCACAGTACATGTCTTTAGGCTTTGAACAAGTGTATGTCAGCAAGAGATAGTGTTTAAGGTTCATGGTGTGTGTGTGTGTGTGTGTGTGGGTGTGTGTTTACCTGGAGCAGTTGGCCACCTCCACACTGCTGCCTTGGCACTGTTTTCCTCCACATTGAGGACTTGGGCTGTTACAGGCACGGGTCCGACACTGACACAAGCCAACGCTTACTCCATCACTGTGACTGCATGAACTCCAACTGGACCAGGGGCCAAAGTGGCCATCTACAGTAACATTCTTAACCTACACACACACACACACACACACACACACACACACACACACACACACACACACACACACACTCTAGCTCAGTGAAGCAATAAAAGCCCAACAAGGTTGTTTGTACGAGTGAAAATGAGCGCCATTAAACTTTCATTACACTCAAATTATTCACACAAAGAAGAACACCCTCAGTTAACGCTCTCCTAGGCTCCAGGACACGCAGCAGAACTGCTTTTGCGTTCTATAAAACATGACACTCTCCGTGACACTTCCTTTTTCTTTTTGCTCTAAAACACTCCCATATGTTGCTAGAGAAGAGTAAATAAGATAAACGGAGGTCTATCTGCCTATCTATCTCCTTCCCTGTCGGCTTGTCAATCAGTCTATCTGTTAATTTATCTGCTCATCTATTTATTCCATTATTTATATTTTCGCCTAACAGGTCTGTCTCATCCCTTTAACGGCCATTCTCATACGTATCTGTCCATCCACTGCCATAATTCCACTTATCCACTTATTTAATTCATCTGCCTTTTTTTGTTTGTCTCATCTGCCTATCTATCGACTTACTCATTCAGCATCTATGTGTGTTCTTCTGTAGCTCGTAAGTAAATTCGGTCTTATGTCGGATGAGGGAAGAAAAAAGGATGAGGAGGAGGATAGGGATCGATGGGTGGAAAAAATACTGGGCGAAAGCTAAGAATGGGATGAAGTCGAAATAATGATGATAGAAATATAAGGAGGACAGGATCAGAATGGAGAGGTAGAAGGATAAATATGGGTGGGCAAAGATTGAAGGATGGAGATAGAAGGATGAAAATGAAAGGACTGAAGGATAGGGAGAGTGGAGAGAAGGGTAAGAATGAAAGGGTGGAACGATGGAAGGGTGAAAGAGCACACACACACATCCATCACTGTACTGATCAGGCAGGATTTGTCTGCACCGATCCTGAACCCGAACCTGAGTCGTGTGTGTGTGTGTGTGTGTGTGTGTGTGTGTGTGTGTGTGTGTGTGTGTGTGTGTGTGTGTGTGTGTGTGTGTGTGTGTGTGTGTGTGTGTGTGTGTGTGTGTGTGTGTGTGGACTCACAGGACAGTGAGTGATGCTCTGCTCCCACTGACTCATGCTCACACTCTCCTCCAGCATGGTGCACTTTTTTAACACCAGATCCCACCCACAGTATGGATCCCTCGCTCCAACACATGCCCTGAGAAATACAGAGAGAGGGAGAGAGAGAGAGAGAGAGAGAGAGAGAGAGAGGATGGGGGGAACAAAGGAAAAGATTGAGCAATAGTTGGTAAATAAGATCTCTACATAAGATATGGTGAGAAGTGTGTAACAGACAGAGAAGAGGTGAGATGAGAAGAGATGAGACAAACAGAAAGGGAACAGGTAGGGAAAACAAATGGATATAGAACGGGTGGAAAATGGGTGTGGGGAAGAGAGGAAGGGTGGTGAGAGACAACAAATACAGCTCAATATCTATCTAAAAATACCGGTGAGTGATGGAGGTCGGGTTTCACAGAATGAGATTCCTGTCAATATTTTAAGTTTGTCACATAACGACCTGATGAAGGAGATAAACAGGAAAAGGGAGAACTCCTTATGGACACACACACGCACACATAAAACACACACACACATAAAACACACAAAGGCTGAAATGCCAGTACTACAGTACGATGTCTGAGAATCATGGATAAAAGGAGCAGGAGCAATAAAAGGCTGTTGGAAACGTAACACAATAAAAATAAAATAAGACACACAATTCCCTCAGATCCAGAAGTCCAACTGTAGACTGTAAACGCAACATGTTTACTTAGCATGTTTACTTAGTCATTTTAGTTAGAAAATTCCGAGGTGTTTTTGAGTAGTCCAAAATGCACAAAAACATATTATCCATATTATACATATTATCTTTGTACATGTTGTTAGTCAGCTTCTCGTACATAACTTGGCCTAAAAGTATCTCCACAGCAATTTTTTTTGCACTCCCGTTCATATACATTTGTAATCTTCCCCTCTAACGATGAACTAATCTAACCAGCATTTATGAAAACAATTGCAAATGTTTACAACTCACCTATTCATGTTAGATAGCAATCTAACTAGCTAGCAATGTTCTATTATTATACGACCCTAGCGAGCTAGCAATCACTTCTGACAGGATTTTTTCATTCATAATAATCGTACATTTTTATTTACATTTTTTTTTCAAGATTTATGGATTACGATTTGTGACAGAGAATGCTCCCTATTTGGCTAACATGCTAGATAAATAATATTCCTGACAGAATTTTCAAATAATATTTCCTTTACTAAACACATAAATGCTAATAATCAGTACTGTCAAGTCGAGCTAGCTGTCTAACATATTAACCTAATACGATTTATGTATTTTCTACAGGATTTTTAAATGTTTACTGCTCACAATATTATGATAGCTAGTAACTTAATGCTAGGCTTCTTTTCTTAATATACTTGAAAGTTCCTAGCTATGCTAGTTAGCAACTATGAACTAACAAGCTTAGCATTCTAACAGAATTGTGTTTCTATGTATGTAATTAGTCACAGAATGTTAACTATTTGTCTGTTGGACAAGTTGGACATTATTTCTGAAAGGATCGTATTTTCTATCATAATCATTTTAGTGATTCTTTTAATTGTTAAATATGATACATGACTCCTTTAAGAATTATGTTCCTGTTTTGGTTGCTTTCCGTATAAACTGGTGAATACGTTCAAGTTCCGTATGGTAATATAGTTTGGAGCTCATACGTGTTGTGAACGTGCAGCTAGTAGGCCTAATTCGGGGAAATTGAAGAAGCATGAGTAGACACACGTTGCTGGGTGTTTTTTTTGTTGTTGTTGTTAATAAAACACATATATTTTATATTCCATCCTAACATTACAACCAGCAAGCATGGCTGAGGAAAGGTCAATGGTGAAATGATCTGGGAAGGTTACAGGCTGAAGTTTCTCTATTCATTCGGGTTTTTTATTTGTCCAGAATGAAACGTTCTCAAAGGGGATTTTGTTGTCCGGGTTGCGTCCATTTGCCAACACAATGCAGAGTGAAGGAGCACAGCACTTACATAGTAATTCACACTGCGTTAATCACATTTCTGCTGTTAAAGTGAATTTGCGCTAATGTGTTATTAACTTTGACAGCCCTAATATATATATATATATATATATATATATATATATATATATATATATATATATATAAATATAGGGTATATAAATGTACTATATACTATATATTGTTTACTCATAAATGCTAACAATTAGCATTGTAATGCAATTCAGATGACTAACATATTAACCCAATAAGATTTATGGATTTTATATAGGATTTTTGATATATTGTCTGTGTCCTAAACGACAAGAATCTCATCCACTCACCCCAGGTATTTTGGATCAACGTTTTGTTCTGTGCGTCTGAGACAGTGACAGGGTCGCTGAGATGCGACGGATGAATGGAGTTGGCTTCGGTCAGCATTTCTCATTGTCATGCACTCTTGGCTATGTGTGCATTGAGAGGATAGCAAACACGCACACACACACACACACACACACACACACATACACCCTCATACACTGTCCCCTCTAAGCAGTGGAGATTAGAAGAATAAACTTGGAACCGAGCCTGGTGGCACAATGTCAAACACAATGAGAGCTCACTTCTGACTGAGGGCATACGCTAAAGAATATGGATAACCTGAGGAACAAATACTGTTTATATACAGTACAGATATAGCAGTATTAAAAAGGCTAGAGTGAGTGCAGCACAGACGCCATGCTCGCTCACTGCTTCACGGTTTGATCTTTAACACCGATGTGAAGTGGTTGTTGGAGATGAACGATTAAATAAATAAAGGACGATAACTTATTAAACACAAACACACACGTAATATATAAAAGTAAATATAAACGGAATTTCACAAACGTTCATACGACCTAAGATTTCATAAAACATTTTAGTATCTTCTCAAAGGACAATACTATAGCAATTAAACGTATATATATATATATATATATATATATATATATATATATATATATATCATATAGATATATATATATATATATACACATTTAATTGCTATAGTATTGTATATAGTATTTATAAATTTTTTTTAGTCAGTGTAGACCTTAATGCTACCAACTCCATGATTGACTGTAGGGAAATCACAATTATCTCGGCACCCACCAGGCGTGTCGCCAGACGTACTGGACACCATCGCAGCCAAAATAGTTTATCTTAGTCTCATCACACCACAGGACATGGTTCTAGCAATTCATTAGCGCTGACAAAGCGAACCTTTCCGCTTCTGCAATCTCTAAAGCAATGCTTGGCAGGAGTCATACAACAGTTTTTTTTTGAGAACGCAGGCTTCTGCACCTGACACACACCACGAGGACTTCTTTGATCCCAAACCTTGCAGGGTCGGTTCCGAGAGGAGCCTGTCTCGCAAAGTCTGTGTATGACCCTTTTACTGTAACTCAGTGTTATGGATCTCTTATGTCATCTATGTGGAAAGCAAAATTCTCAAATTCATCTGTCTGTCTGTCTGTCCGTCCATCCGTCCATCCATCCATCCATCGATCTATCTATGTATATATATATATATATATATATATATATATATATATATATATATATTATATATATATATATATATATATATAGTAGTCTGTCTGTCTGTAGTAGTCTGTCTGTAGTAGTCTGACTTCAATATGAATTGTTTCCGCTTGTAAAGAGTGTTAAATATCATCATGTTTATTAGGCTACCCACTATCCTTAAGAATAAGGATATTCTATTTAAGGAAAAGAAACAACAAAAAAAAATATGGCTGTATTTTTCCTTCATTTTTAACACTGAGCATACTCCAACAACGTCAGCGTTGCTGTGTGGTTATACATTCTTCTCGTGCGGCAAAGAAGCCGAAGCAGTTCAGCGGGCCGGATTAAAAGGACCAAGGGGCCGGATGTGGCCCCCGGGCCGTAGTTTGCCCACCCCTGATCTATGCCATATATTGATATATGTATATATAGTAGTTTGCATATATATATATATATATATATATATATATATATATATCTATATATATATATATATATATATATATATACAGACGTGGACAAAATTGTTGGTACCCTTTGGTCAATGAAAGAAAAAGTCACAATGGTCACAGAAATAACTTTAATCTGACAAAAGTAATAATAAATAAAAATTCTATAAATGTTAACCAATGAAAGTCAGACATTGTTTTTCAACCATGCTTCAACAGAATTATGTAAAAAAATAAACTCATGAAACAGGCATGGACAAAAATGATGGTACCCCTAGAAAACACAGAAAATAATGTGACCAAAGGGACATGTTAATTGAAGGTGTGTCCACTAATTAGCATCACAGGTGTCTACAACCTTGTAATCAGCCATTGGGCCTATATATATGGCTCCAGGTAATCACTGTGTTGTTTGGTGATATGGTGTGTACCACACTCGACATGGACCAGAGGAAGCAAAGGAAAGAGCTGTCTCAAGAGATCAGAAAGAAAATTATAGACAAGCATGTTAAAGGTAAAGGCTATAAGACCATCTCCAAGCAACTAGATGTTCCTGTGAGTACAGTTGCACATATTATTCAGAAGTTTAAGATCCATGGGACTGTAGCCAACCTCCCTGGACGTGGCCGCAGGAGGAAAATTGATGACAAATCTAAGAGACGGATAATCCGAATGGTAACAAAAGAGCCTAGAAAGACTTCTAAAGAGATTCAAGGTGAACTTCATGCTCAAGGAACATCAGTGTCAGATCGCACCATCCGTCGTTGTTTGAGCCAAAGTGGACTACATGGGAGACGACCAAGGAGGACACCATTGTTGAAAACGAATCATAAAAAAGCAAGACTGGAATATGCCAAACTACATGTTGACAAGCCACAAAGCTTCTGGGAGAATGTCCTGTGGACAGATGAGACAAAAATCGAAGTTTTTGCCAAGGCACATCAGCTGTATGTTCACAGACGAAAAAATGAAGCATATCAAGAAAAGAACACTGTCCCTACTGTGAAACATGGAGGAGGCTCTGTTATGTTCTGGGGCTGCTTTGCTGCGTCTGGCACAGGGTGTCTTGAATCTGTGCAGGGTACAATGAAATCTCAAGACTATCAAGGAATTCTAGAGAGAAATGTACTAGCCAGTGTCAGAAAGCTTGGTCTCAGTCGCAGGTCATGGGTCTTGCAACAGGACAATGACCCAAAACACACAGCTAAAAACACCCAAGAATGGCTAAGAGGAAAAAATTGGACTATTCTAAAGTGGCCGTCTATGAGCCCTGACCTCAATCCTATTGAGCATCTTTGGAAGGAGCTGAAACATGCAGTCTGGAAAAGGCACCCTTCAAACCGGACACAACTGGAGCAGTTTGCTCATGAGGAGTGGGCCAAAATACCTGCTGAGAGGTGCAGATGTCTCATTGACAGGAATGACAGGAAGCGTTTGATTGCAGTGATTGCCTCAAAAGGTTGCGCAACAAAATATTAAGTTAGGGGTACCATCATTTTTGTCCATGCCTGTTTCATGAGTTTATTTTTTTACATAATTCTGTTGAAGCATGGTTGAAAAACAATGTCTGACTTTCATTGGTTAACATTTATAGAATTTTTATTTATTATTACTTTTGTCAGATTAAAGTTATTTCTGTGACCATTGTGACTTTTTCTTTCATTGACCAAAGGGTACCAACAATTTTGTCCACGTCTGTATATATGGATCTCTTATGTCATCTATGTGGAAAGCAAAAGTCTCAAATCTATCTATCTATCTATCTATCTATCTATCTATCTATCTATCTATCTATCTATCTATCTATCTATGCCATATATTGATATATGTATATATAGTAGTTTGCATATATATGTATAGAGTCTCTGGTCCAAAAACATGCACGGTAGATTGATTGGCACCTTGGAAAATTATCCCTAGTGTATTAATGTGTGTGTGTGTGTGTGTGTGTGTGTGTGTGTGTGTGCCCTGCGATGTGTTGGCATTCCATACATGGTGAGACCTGCCTTGATGCCCAAAGATGCCTGAGATACACACACACACACACACACACACACACACACACACACACACACACCAAAATTCTGCAAAGCTTTATCAAGGCCAAACTTCATCAAAGCCTCGATTTCATTTAACAAATGAAAAATGTAACTAAAATAATGTTTCTGGCTTTCATATTTGATTTCATCATACGTGTTGCTCCAACATCAAAGCTCAAATCAATCTTCGCTAATGCGAGTCCAAACAGAGCGCTTTGATTCACTGAGAACAGTACGAACGAACGACACGTAACGCACAGTGCTAATACACTAATGGTGTCCATGTCTGGTATTAGATCTCAAACCATATGACATAGGAATGTTGTGTGTTACGGGCTGGAACTTTCCCCACATATTTACATCTCAGTCTTAAAATGCCTCAATTTATCTGGAATACCTGCACACCAACCAATCACGTGCCAGCGAGACAATCGAAACATTCGAACAGATACATGAGCTAAACTAATGTTCCCATTCATCATCGGAATGGGGAGAATGTTATCTATAATGATTCTGACTTTGTCTTGACTTTCAGGTTTCTTTAATCCATTGCCAAATAATGTGCTGAAATGACATTGCGGCCCACTTTGCATTTTGACCACATCGTGGTTCAACATGCGTTTTTGGAAGCTGGGGTCAGAGCGCAGGGTCAACCATGATATGGCACCCCTGGAGCACAGAGGGTTAAGGGTCTTGTTCAAGGACCCAAGGGTGGCAGATTGTTGATACCGGGGCTCAAACCCTGACCTAGTCAAGCACATAAAACCACTGAGCTACACCCATCCATTGGCTGCGTTGGTTCTCCCCCTCCACCAACCATGTTGGTTGGCGGAATGATGCATCAAACAGAAAAAACAAACAAGCTGCAATCTATTAGTGGGATCGACATATTAAATCCTAAGACATTGGTCAGGTATGGATGCGAAGGACACAGTAGCTAAAATAACCACAGACACTGTGCAGCTTTAGTAGTCTGCCTGTCTGTCTGTCTATCTATCTATCTATCTATCGATATACGTATATATAGTAGTCTGTCTGTCTGTAGTAACCTGTCTGTATGTCTGTCTGTCTTTTGATCTATCTATCTATCGATATATGTATATATAGTAGTCTGTCTGTCTGTAGTAGTCTGTATGTCTGTCTGTCTGTCTGTCTAAAATAACCACCCTACGACTGAAAATGAAAAGTCCAGGTCACATTCATTCTAATAGCAACCGACTAAATCTGGCTATAAATTCTATAAGTTACAATGACCACAGACATACCGACACTGTGCAGCTTCTGATTAGTAAACCATTGCCTGGCACAAAAATCTGAATATCTATTGTGTTGTGCTGATACCTCAGAATATTGCACACATCCTACCCAGCCTGCCTAGTGTCACCAGTTCAGGCTGCTACTGGTAGTGTTATTGGTAGGAGGAAAGATTTCTTGGCACATGTTGGGCCTCCTGCCACAAGTCATTCGAATGCCACATGCCATCTGAGCCCCGTGTCGACTATGCGCATGCTTTAATCGCAACAATTTACACGTCTGATAATGGCTACTTCCAGAATGATAATGTACCAAATCACAGGTCCCAGGAACACTGAGTTCATTGGTCTTCTAAACGGGAAAAAAAAGATCTGTGCACAAGCTTTTGAATAGAGGACGAGTGTACGGCTGTTAAATCCCCAGCCAGACTTGTTTCAAAGACCTGTAGTCAGAAGGCTGTTCCTTATAAAATGGCCAAAGTATGTGTGTGTGTGTGTACATTTTCAATAGTTTTCGAGATTGTGGCGGAACGAGCGAGCGTTCCTTTAATCTAATGAACCTGCTCAAAAATTCTCTTTTGATACGTGATCACATTCGATAGAAGAGCTACTTTGAAAGCGGACACTTTGAAAGCGCAAAATTCTCTCAAGTATCAGTACGGGGTGGAAAGTTTGAACAGCCCCCCGGTGACTCAAGTGTTGAAGTTAGTAAACGAGATTTTTCGCCTCGATTTATTGCTATTTTCGACAAAAACGGAACTCCTGAACGCCGAGATTTGAGCCGTAATTGCAATGTACATGGTGCAAAAATAGTACTAGGGAAGGTTTCGTGTAAAGATTAAAGAGGAATCTCTGTAGCCGTCGTAACTGAATATCCGAACCTCGCTTCGAATTCTGTAATACCCAATTATCATTCATTCATTCATTCATTCATTCATGTTGTATCGCTTTATCCGACTTCACTTTCGGGTCGCGGGGAATTTGCACCTACCTCAGGCATCAAGGCACGACTCACCCGGCACCTCCTTTCGGAATTCCGGTATGGAATGCCAACCTATCGCAGTGCGCGCACACACACACACACACAAACATGCAAAACTCCACACACACATATGGTGGAGGTGTCATTCGAACCCCCTACCCTGGAGGTGTTAGCCAAATGTGCTAACCACTAAGCCACAGTATAGCCCTCATACTGAAGTATTATGCCTTTTAAAAAACCCTTGAAAAAAAATAGGGCAAGATATTTAATTAATTTAATTTTTTTTGAAGGTTTAATATTTGCTCCCCATTCACACCTGAGACCTTGTAAAACACTAACGAGTCATTTTGACGGGAGAGCATGTTTACGCTGTTACGCAGCTGTTGACATATGTTATGCAAGCTGTCATTTCTTCAGTGTTGTCACATAAAAAGATAGAATCAAATATTTACAGGGTGTGTTTACTTCTCTGCGATATTGGATATATATAAGGGGCACGGTGGCTTAGCACGCTTGCCTCAATCATCTCGGCCATGTGTGTTTGGAGTTTGCATGTTCTCCCCGTGCCTCAGGGGGTTTTTCTCCGGGTTCTCCGTTTTCCTCCCGGTCCCAAAACATGCACGGTAGGTTGATTGGCATCTTGGAAAATTGTACCTAGTGTATGAATGTGTGTGTGTGAGTGTGCCCTGCGATGGGTTGGCATTCCATCCAGGGTGTATCCTTAATACCCATAGACGGTTGATATAGGCACAGACTCCCCGTGACCTGAGGGAAGATTGGATATAGCAGTAGAAGATGAATGAATGAATATATATATATATATATATATATATATATATATATATATATATATATATATATATATATATATAGTGGTTTTAGCACGTTCGCCCCAAAAACCCCTAGGGTCCGGGTTCGATTCCCATCTCGGCCATGTGTGTGTGGAGTTTAGCATGTTCTCCCCGTGCTTCAGGGGTTTTTTTCTACGGGTTCTCCGGGTTTCCCCGGTCCAAAAACATGCACAGTAGGTTGATTGGCACCTTGGATATATGGATATATTGGCACATATATATGTATGTGTGTATATATATATATATATATATATATATATATATATATATATATATATATATATATATATATATATATATATAATAATAAAATAAGGGGAATATGTTTCTTTACTACTAACAGTGTTACACAATAGAAGCCTAATTGGCTGATTTATAGGCAAATCTGTTACAGGGCTTGAATGTCTTGAATATGAAAGTGAATGGGTGTAAATGTACATGAATGTTATTAATAAAACATTGCCAGCATATTTTATATCAATATTACATCAACAGCCATTTGAAAGGTATTGCATTCCGTTCGATGGCGTAGCTTGTTGCGGCACGGGCTTGTTCAATTATTAACTGTGCAAAACCATAATTGCACAGGACGGCTTTTTTGTGTGTGTGTGTGTGTGTGTGTGTGTGTGTGTGTGTGTGTAAGTGCATGTCTAGACTTACTCTCTGGATTTGTGGAAATTGCAGCGCATGAGCGGGATTTTGATAACCTGATCTCTGACTCCGACAAAAAGCTCGCTGCGGCTCTGCAGGATGAGCAGGCTCAGGATCGGCTCTCTCCTCCTGCCGGGGGAAAAGCCACGTTTATTCATACGTTTAGAGACTTGCAACAATCACTTTGTTAAATATGCTATCAATTATTGGTTTTGTCTTTATTTATTTATTTATTTATTTATGTATTTATTTATTTTTACCTGGAGGGAAAAAGCTCAATCTCATCCAGCAAACAGCTGCCTGTGGTTCGGTTAAGTGGAGAGAGAACCTTCTTGACGGTGCCATAATCTGTAACAAACAAACAGACGGGTGACCAAAAAATACGTTAGTAGCAATAGAGCAGTAAGGCATCTTTCACATACCCGGCGACGGGAGATAATAAATGTACAAATACTCTGTACTCTGTCCCTGTGCTTAAATAGACTTTTCTAGTATTACTATTCACTATTTATTTCTCAGACGACTTTTACTTTCGCTCATTATATTTATTTACACCAATATTTTCCGCCACAGGCTCGTTATTTAATGTATCGGTTGAAATGACGGTTATTTTTCCTTCTCGTTTCTTGTCTATTACGCACCACAGGAGCTAAAGAGTTGTGAGCGTGTACAGGTTGTGTACAGTATTGTGTAGCGATCACGTACAAGTTGTGACATAGCTATAAATAAAGCAACAAAATGTATTGTCTTGTATGGACTACAGTCCAATCCAGTGTCTATATGGTAATAACTGAAGGTGGAAGGCGCTGGGCTACTGATCGGAAGGTCAGGGGTTCGAGCTCTGGTATCGCCCTTAACAGGCCCTTAACAGTCTGTGCTCCAGGAGCGATGTATCATGCTTGAACCTGATCCTGTGACCACAGCTTCCAAAAAAACAAGCTGGGATATGCAAAAAAAATAAAAATACAAATTTACTGTGCAGTAATGTGTATATAATGTATATAAAGGCTCATTTTAAATATAGAACAATCCCTCACATCCAAAAACACACTTTTTTGTAGACAGTCTTCCAGGCGAATCCAGTGCAGTGCGTCATATGACTGAATATAGGACGCTCCGTTTGACAAGAACCGAGTTGACTTGGCCGTATTAGCGAACGATAAACAAGAAAACCATAAATAGGATCAGTTCAACCCTGATGATGCAACCTGAAGGATATCTAAAGACGAGTGAAAAGGAAGAGGAACGCTTTAATCTACAACGAAGAGGTCTCTACTAAGTGTTCCTAGACAGCATCCGTAACGTTTCCGGTTGACAGTAAAGATTTTTTTGCCGTCTTAGGATAAGCACCTTAAATGCATTCGGCGGTGAGGAAAAAAAACAACAATTTTCCACGCCGTGTGCACTGACAAAATGACGTGACCAAGAAGAGAGAGTCAGTGAAGTCAACACAAATGATCTCTGATTGCGGGCTATTTTTCTCCTGGAAAAAATAATAAATAATAATAAATAATAATAATAAAAGCAGGATTCAGAAGGAAGAGGATCTTCAGTGACCCTGCAATGACCAGGGTAGACAATGAAACGCAGATTTAATAGTATTGTGAAATAGGCAGTTCAACTGAATGCACAGGAAGAACATCTCGGATATCAGATCAACGTCTGGTTTCCAACAAGGATAAATAAATAAATAAATCATTCATTACATTTATGTAGTGCTTTTTACCCTTTAAAGCGCTTTACATTACGAGAGGGATATCTCCTCATCCACCATCTGTGTGTTGCATCCACCTGGATGATGCAACAGCAACCATAGTGAGCCAGAACTCCACACACACACACACAGCAGCTTACTGGTGAATAGTAGACAGAATGATGAAGCCAGTCAGTAGATATGGGGGTGGTTATGAGGCCGTGATGGTCAGAGGCCAATGGGCGAATTTGGCCTGGGATTTTTAAGGACAACAGAGAGTCAGGACCTCGGTTACATTGACAGTATAATGTCCCCGTTACTATATTGGGGCGGTAGGACCCACACAGACCACAGGGTAAGCACCCCCTGCTGGCCCTCGCTAACAGCAGAAACCTAGTTTTGTCATCCATTCAGATAGTAACCAGGGTCAATCCTGCTTAGCGTCAGTGGGAAAACAGTCTTTGGCTACAGGGTGATATTATGGCTACTGGCAAGTATTCTCAACTAATGGAAAGGAAGTGTGTGGCATGACTAGTGGACACGAATAGCAAACTTAATCACCATTGAAACACTGAACAGGATCTTTAATGATTCTCGATAGCACAAATGACATCTCCTGTGACTCTAATAAACATGAACAGCATCTTTAGTTAATCTAATGAGCAGGAAAAAAAACATCTCTGAACACAAGGATCAACTTGAATGACTGTAGTGACTAGGAAGGACATCATTTACGGCTTCAGGTGGCAGGAAGGATCCCTGCAATGACTTCGAGTGAACAGGAAAGACAGCGATAATGAACCTAAGTAACAGAAAAGACGTCTATAACGCCTCTAATAAACCAGAAGGACATCTTTATTAGTGCCTTTAATGAACACGAAGGAAATCTTGCATTAAACGCTATTTTATTTATTTCCTGCATTTAACAATCTGTCCCAAAGCAGCTATACCCAAATATGTATATTACAAATATGTAACTTCAGCATCCTAAATTATTCCCTATAAGCGAGGACAATGGCAAACGTCCTGAGAACGTCCATAGAAAGAAACATTGGGGGGGAACAGAAAGGAACCCATTCTGATCTGACTGACTCTGAATTTCCATTCTTTGAGGTTCCATCATTGTTAAGGTTATCAGCTGTTCACTGATTGAGAAACGGTCAGTGGTTTGAACTGAACAGAAAGGGCATGTTTATAAATACAGTCAACAAGAAGGGCATATTTAATACTTTAGTAAATATACAAGAAATCTTTAATGACTATAGTGAACAGAAAGGACATCTTTAGGGACTCTATTGAACAGAAAGGACATTTTTAGTGACTCTAGTGAACAGAAAGGACGTGACTAGTAAATAGAAAGGGCATCTTTAGTGACTCTAGTGAATAGAAAGGACGTGACTAGTAAATAGAAAGGGCATCTTTAGTGACTCTAGTGAATAGAAAGAACATTTTTAGTGACTCTAGTGAATAGAATGAGCATCTTTAGTGACTCGACTGAATAGAAAGGACATTTTTAGTGACTACTGAATAGAATGAGCATCTTTAGTGACTGTAGTGAGTAGAAATGACATTTTTACTGAATATAGCGAATAGAAATGACAGCTTTGGTGACTCTAGTGAATAGAAAGGACATTTTTAGTGACTCTAGTGAATAAAGGGCATCTTTAGTGACTAGTGAATCTAGTGAATAGAAAGGACATTTTTAGTGACTCTAGTGAATAAAGGGCATCTTTAGTGACTCTAGTGAATAGAAAGGACATTTTTAGTGACTCTAGTGAATAGAAAGGGCATCTTTAGTGACTAGTAAATAGAAAGAGCATCTTTAGTGACTCTAGTAAATAGAAAGGGCATCTTTAGTGACTAGTAAATAGAAAGGGCATCTTTAGTGACTCTAGTGAATAGAAAGAACATTTTTAGTGACTAGTGAATAGAAAGAGCATCTTTAGTGACTCGACTGAATAGAAAGGACATTTTTAGTGACTCTAGTGAATAGCAATGGCATCTTTAGTGACTCTAGTGAATAGAAAGAGCATCTTTAGTGACTCTAGTGAATATAAAGGACATTTTTAGTGACTACTGAATAGAATGATCATCTTTAGTGACTCTAGTGAGTAGAAATGACATTTTTACTGAATATAGCGAATAGAAAGGGCAGCTTTGGAGACTCTAGTGAATAGAAAGGACAGTTTTAGTGACTCTAGTGAATAGAAAGGGCATATTTAGTGACTCTAGTGAATAGAAAGGGCATCTTTAGTGACTCTAGTGAACAGAAAGGACATCTTTAGTGACTCTAGTGAATAGAAAGGACATATTTAGTGACTCTAGTGAATAGAAAGGACATCTTTAGTGACTCTAGTGAATAGAAAGGACATATTTAGTGAATCTAGTGAATAGAAAGGGCATATTTAGTGACTTTAGTGAATAGAAAGGGCATCTTTAGTGAATCTAGTGAATAGAAAGGACATTTTTAGTACTACTGAATAGAATGAGCATATTTAGTGACTCTAGTGAATAGAAAGGGCATATTTAGTGACTCTAGTGAATAGAAAGGACATTTTAGTGACTTTAGTGAACAGAAAGGACATCTTTAGTGACTCTAGTGAATAGAAAGAACATGAGCATTTTAGTGACTCTAGTGAATAGAAAGGACATCTTTAGTGACTCTAGTGAATAGAAAGGACATTTTTAGTGACTCTAGTGAATAGAAAGAGCATCTTTAGTGACTCTAGTGAATAGAAAGGACATTTTTAGTGACTCTAGTGAATAGAAAGGGCATATTTAGTGACTCTAGTGAACAGAAAGGACATCTTTAGTGACTCTAGTGAATAGAAAGGACATATTTAGTGAATCTAGTGAATAGAAAGGGCATATTTAGTGACTCTAGTGCAGGGGTCACCAACGTGGTGCCCGTGGGCACCAGGTAGCCCCCAAGGAGCACATGAGTAGCTCTCAGGCTTGCTATAAAAAGTGCACAACTCATCAGTGAGATGCGTCTATAATGTAAAATGTAGTTAATTCGTTGTTGATAGTCACTGTCAAAAATCACAAGTGTATTCACATAGATAAATGAGTATCATTAATAATAATAATAATATATAACTAAAGGTAAATTTGTTATTTCAGAGGAGTATTTCAAACTGGTAGCCCTTTATATGACTCGGTGTCCATGTAGTAGCTCTCAGTTACAAAAAGGTTGGTGATCCCTGCTCTAGTGAATAGAAAGGGCATATTTAGTGACTCTAGTGAATAGAAAGGGCATCTTTAGTGACTCTAGTGAACAGAAAGGACATCTTTAGTGAATCTAGTGAATAGAAAGGACATTTTTAGTGATGAGAAAGGACATCTTTAGTGACTCTAGTGAATAGAAAGGACATCTTTAGTGACTCTAGTGAATAGAATGGGTATCTTTAGTGAGTCTAGTGAACAGAAAGGACTTCATTAGTGACTATGGTCAACAGGAAATGCATCTTTATTGACTCTAATGACCAGGAAAGTTATCTTTAGTGATTCTAGAGAACAGGAAAGACATCTATAATAATTAAGTAAGCAACAGGAGGGAGATGGCTGTCATGAATCGCAAGGGCAGCTTTAATTCAATTACATTTTATTTGTTTCATTTAACAACAGACCCTCTCCCAAAGCAGCTGTACGAGAATAAATAGATTACAAATGTTTAAATTCGTCCCTACACAGTATGTTGATCCCTAAAGACCAAGCAAGAGGTGACAATGGCAAGGACAAAAGTCATCAAATTTTAGGAGGAAGAAAACTTGAGGGAAGCCAGTCTAAGAAAGGAATCCGTCTTCATGTGGACGGCACCAAATATCTGTCCATTGGCGTTCCATCACTATTGATGTTATCACCAAAGGCAAAACTGTTTGTGGCTAGTGCAGTCCTAAGCCACTGAAGCAGTTTGTATTAGTTTATACTGTTCCTATTGATTGCAATCCAAATCGATCCCCATTGTTCTTTAGTTTCATGTTTAATCTTTAATGACTCTAGTGAACAGAAAGGGCATCCTTAAAAACTCTAGTGAACAGAAAGGCCATCTTTAACCACTCTAGTGAACGGCTATTGCATCTCTAATGTCTCTACTGTAGAGGAAGGGAATCTCTAATGGCTTTAGTGAACAAGAATGGCATCTTTAATGACTCTAGTAAATACGAAGGGCAAATTTAGCTACTCTAGTGATCACAAAGACAATATTTAATGACTCTGGAGAGCATCACGAGCATCTTAAATGGCGTGGCTGAAAAGAAACACACCTTATGACATTTTAATAACTCTAGTGAACAGAAAGATCCTCTTTAATGACTCTAGTGAATAGAAAAGGCATCTTTTGTGAATCTAATCCACTGTGAACAGGCGGGAATAGCCTCTCTAATGGCTCTAGTGAACAAGAATAGCATCTTTAATGACTCTTGTGAACACAAAGGGCAAAAGTAGTGACTCTTGTGAACAAGCAGGGCAAATTTAGCTACGCTAGTGAACACAAGGATGATCTTTAATGACTCTGGAGAGCATCAAGAGCATCTTAAAAGACTTCGCCTTATGAGACCCTTATGGCATTTTAATGACTCTGGTGAACAGAAAGGACATCTTTAATGACTCTAATGAATAGCAAAGACATCTTTAATGGCTAGTAAACAGGAAGGACACCTTTAACACAAGGGCCATAATTAATGATTCTAATAAACATGAACATCAGCTGCAATGTCTCTCGTGAACAGGAAGGACATCGTTAATGACTAATAATCACAAGGCACAACCGTAGTGAACAGAAAGGACATTTTTAATGTCTCTAGTGAACAGGAAATGCCTCTCTAATGATTCCAGTGAACATAAGAAGATCAGTATCAACTCTAGTGAACAGAAAGAGCATCTGTTACGTCTAGTAAACAGGAAAAGCATTTTCAATGACTGTTGTGAACAAGTAGGGCAAAGCTAGTGACTCTTGTGAACATGCAGGGCAAATTTAGCTACGCCAGTGAACATGAGGACGATCTTAAATGACTCTGGAGAGCATCTTAAATGACTTTGCTTAAAGGAAATGACTCTTATGGTATTTTAATGACTCCAGTGAACAGAAAGGACATCTAAAATGACTCTAGTGAACAAAAGGGACATGTTAAATGACTCTAGTGAATAGCAAAGGCATCTTTAATGACTCAGGAAGGACAAAGGAAGGACACCTTTAACAGGAGGGCCATAATTAATGATTCGAATAAACATGAACCGCAACTGTAATGGACTCACGTGAACAGGAAGGCCATCTTTGATATTTCTAGTGAACAGGAAGGCCATCTTTGATATTTCTAGTGAACAGGAAGGACATCTTTGATATTTCTAGGTAACAGGAAGGGCATCTTTAATGACTAACACTCACAAGGGACAACTTTAGGAACTCTAGTGAACAGAAAGGACATTTTTAATGTCTCAAGGCGACGGAAAAGTACACCTTTAACGGCCCCAATAAACACTCACGTACCGGTGAACAGGAAGCGCGTCTCCACTGACACAAATATGCACGTCGAATGGGATCTCGAGAAAGCCACGACACCCATGAAAGGATGTCAAAGAAAACAACCTTCTTTTCCACTCTTTCCCCGAAAAGCAGGTGCCCTCGAAACCGAGTTAAGTTCAAACGTGCCTTGTGTTCAGCCTGGAAGCATTAACCACAAAACAGCCATTAGCTTCTTGCAAACGACCTTTTGTGGAGTCCAAAAAGACTGAATTAGCAGCAGAAACTTTCGGACACCACCCCCCCCCTCCCCCCCCTCCCCCCTCCCCTCACCCCGTCTCTTTATATGTGTGGAAGTACTTGCAGCTCATTCAATGGCCTCACATTATCATGAAGAATGGATGGATTATTGAGTTCAATACCTGAGATATTATCCAAGGGAGTATTTACTCTTGATCTTATTTTCAGCTTCATAGAGCTTTAAAGGTACTTTTTTTTATGGAACATATATCGTAAGTGTAGAGACCATTGATTTTTAGACCCTATGAGGAGCATCGATTTGGTTGATAGTCCTGTCGAACACAGCTTCAGCATGCAGGGGAACCAAAATCTGCACACGAAATTACCCATGCTTCACCTAGTCTTGGCCAGTGACGACAATTCCTTTTTTTTTTTTTTTAAATACTTATTATCTGTAATTAGCAACAGGTCAGACGCCTGGGACGAAAAAAAAAAAAAAAACTCCACCAGGTTATTGATGTAATCTACAGAAGCTACAGCGTGCATTTCTCTTTATGCTTTAATGAAAATGAACCTATTAATTAGCAAGTAGCAGTTATTAAAGCCTTATCACCTCCTGCTGCTTTACACAATGTTAGCAAGGTTTTCCGGTGACAGAAATCCTCTGACAAAGAAGTAATAAATGTTTCGTTTTTATGAACAGTTCCGGTTCAACCTCTCGAACCCTTCGCTCTTCCTCACAGGGGTCTTCTTCATACACCCACGGCTCGCTTAACAACCATGGGTCATAGAGCTTTCAGCTGTGTTGCTCCTCATCTCTGTAATTCTCTCCCAGATAACATCAGCAACTATATATATATATATATATATATATATATATATATATATATATATATATATATATAATATAAATATAAAATATATAATATAACTATACATATACATATATATACACACACACACACACACACACACACACCACACACACACACACACACACACACACACACACACACATATATATATTTTTTTTTTTTTCCTTTTTCTGTTATTTATTATTTATTGTACGATGACCTTGAGTGATCTGAAAGGCGCCTTAAATAAAAATGTATTATTATTATTATTATTATTATTATTATTATTATTATTATTATTAACACATTCTTTGAAGCTCCATATATTTAGCTTTTGCGCTCACAATGGCTTCACTCAAAATGTGGCTCAACTTTACACTTATTTAACCTTGTGGTCAAAATCCATGCAGAAAACTTGAAAAAAAAAAATCATTTTGCACTTTTATTAAAAAAAAAAAAAAAAAAAAAAAATATATAATATATATATATATATATATATATATATATATTTTTTTTTTAATAAAGTGCAAAATGATTTTTTTTTCAAGTATATATATATTCGTACACTTCGTATATATTCGTATATTCGTATTCGTATATATTCGTATATATTCGTATAATATATATTCGTACACTTTTTATGAACAGCTCAGACGCCTCTTTTCAACTGCCAAAAGTTCTTGTAACGTTTCTTTCGAACCAGGCAAAAACCATCTCATGAGGACCAGGAACAGGTCGGGAGTCTTCAGGTGACTCGCAAAAAAAACGGAGGAAAGCGACTCAAAAGGTCAAGCGAACAGGAAGAGTCTCTAGTGACTCGGAAAGAAACAGGAAGAGCATCTCAAAGGTTACCCGAAGATCCTGGTGAAGTGCGAACGCATCCGTCATCTTCCCAACGAACTAGAGGCGCATCTCAAATAAAAACAGTGTGCATGACTTTGCTTAAAGGAAATGACTCTCATGCCATTTTAATGACTCTTATGAACAGAAAGGACATCTTAAATGACTCTAGTGAACAGAAAGGACATCTTAAATGACTCTAGTGAATAGCAAACGCAGTCTAATGAGAGACTAATGACTCTCGAGGAAACAGGAACAACACACTGAAATGATGTTGCAAGTAAAGGGAAAGAATGTGAAATAAAAGAGAGGAATATACTTTATTTCGCATGTACTTTTACAGTAGTGGGAAATGTTTATTTTCCGTAACCCTAGAGGTGTTTGGATGCTGGGGTCGGAGCACAGGGTTCATGAGCCCCTGGAGCACAGACCCTTGCCTAAAAGCCTGGAAAAGAGCAGAAGCTTGGCCCTCAAACCCTCAAACTCCAAATCAGTTACTCAGAGCCTTAACGGTTGAGCTAGCACATCCCTGAGCAACTATAATGTAAAAAACAAAATCATCTATGAATGTCGTGTCTGGGGTGAGCAGGTAAAATGCACGGATTTACTATGAACAGCATCTGTAATAACTCAAAAATTAAGGGCATTCATTCATTTCTGGTTAATTTCAGTGTTATTTTTTTAGTGGTTAATCTTTCAAAATCTCTCTCTTTATTAAAATTGTTGATTTATTTAATATGTATTCTACTCTGGAAAGTATTCTTTTAATATTAATTTCCTGTTAATTTAAAAGCACTTTTTTAGTGGTGGTTTGAATTGTAAAATATGGGACGTGGCTCCTTTAAGAATTCTGTTCCGGTTGCTTTTTCCATATAAACTGGTGATACGTTTAGGTTATACGAAAGCGCATTTCATCACAAAAGATAAAATGTGCTTTATATTCCGTAATACGGATTTGGGAATGCGATGCGCTTGCGTAATGTTCCATACGGTAATATGCTCTAATATAGTGAATAATTCGGGGAAATTTAGCAAATGTTGGTGGAAGTTTCTTTATTATTCATTTGTTCTTTTTTTGTTCTTTGTTGTCCGGGGTTTGTTTATTCGCCAACATAATGGAGAGTGAAGGAGTAGATCACTCACACACTAATAATAAAATTAGTGCCGTTAAAGTGAATTTACTTACAGCCCTAAAATATATATATATAAATGAAATTAAAGGGCATCCCTAAGGCTCCTAGCGAACAGGAAGCACGTGATTTATAGTGTATCCTACAAACATGAAGATCATCTGTAATGATTCTAGTAAACAGGAAACGCATCATTAATAACTCTAGTGAACAAGAGAAGCGCCAGGTATTCATCTAATAAACAGCAAAAAGCAGCAGGGTTTTCTCCAGTGAACAGGAAAAGCATCTCCTAAAACTCAAGCAAAACATTCGGATTTAATGAACAAGAAAAGGCCATCTCCAGCGTAGTGTATCTTGTAAACAAGCCGGAATTCTGAAATAGCTCAAGTAAAGCAAAAAATAAATAAAAAAATAAAAAAAACATCTCTAATGTCTTTTTTTGGGGGGGAAGCAGGAAAGGGCTGTGATCGATGAAAAAGAGGCATCATTTAAATAAGTGAACAGCAAAGAGAATCTTTAATAAATAATAATAAATAAATAAATAAATAAAGTCGTCACTGCTCATCGTCTCTGTGATAAAGGCCGCTGATAATTAAATAAATGGTGTCAATTAAAATCCGATAAGATAGCGTGGC
This sequence comes from Kryptopterus vitreolus, assembly GCA_030449085.1. NCBI lineage: Eukaryota > Metazoa > Chordata > Actinopteri > Siluriformes > Siluridae > Kryptopterus > Kryptopterus vitreolus. The sequence continues at coordinate 13,080,467 of JACRUU010000018.1, forward strand.
TAGAACATGACTGTCATGCGTTTGTTATTTCATATCCAGATTAAATGCACTCAAAAAATAATAATAATAATAATAATAATAATAATAAAAAATAAACAATAATGCCTAAGAGAGAACCTAGTGTATGCTGGGAATCATGGAAGGATTTTAGGATCAGACCTGTTGCCAAATAGATGATGTGGTAGAGCGCATCTTTGCCCTGCACAACATCCACGGCGACATGAGAGAAGCGGACGTTATCCTCCATGAAGTAGGGCACGGGGACAATGGGCTGAACCACTTCGTGCATCAAGATGAACTTCTGGGCATCTTGCAGGTTCCTCTCGGTTAGGTTCACGTAGGAGCCATAATCTATTGTCCCACACTGGAAAATAAATAAATAAATAAATAAATGAGTGAAAGAAGCAAGAGCCATCCCAAACTATGAGATACATCACCATCCATTTACGTCTTAACACGTGAAGTAGAACAGAAGAGCGATCTGCAATATAAGACGAGGCACGGAACTCATATTTATATATCATCGGCTATAACGCTGAGTCATCAGGCTACAATATAGAGATAAAGATTGGTTTGAAAGTGCTTTAGTCAGCATTATGGAATGCCAGCTCGATTTTTCAGCCCGTAGTGCTACAGTAACAGCAGATGCTTCGACATCAGTTAACATTCATATTACGTGCTCGTTCCGAGCTGCAGACGAATTCAGGGTTGAAAAAAAGGAATCCGTCTGTTCGAACATTTTTATAACAGTTATGCTATAGGGTTTGGGCGAGACCCTCCCCTGAGACGGCCATTCTGGACTGGGTTGCCATTCCATTGCAGGCTACAATCATACACACAGACACAGACAGATGCACACACTGACACTCATTCAGATAAAGGCAACCAACGGACACAATAATACATTTTTGGAAAAACTAGATTCGGAAGCACAGGGAGACCATGGCCACTCCCACACACTCCGAGCAGAACTGCCATTCAAACCTGCAGACCTGAAGAGGGAAATGTGCTAATTACCAATCCCCACTGGAATCAAAATTCATTTCAAATGTCTCAAGTCATGACTGTAGTAATATGATAATTACCTCATTACGTTGGACTAGAACTTGAAATGGCAGAATTTGGAAAATATGGTTTCATACTGGTCTGGTCTTCACACTAATCTGGGATTTTCATATATAAAGTCAATCACAATAACAATATATAATATATTATATATATATATATATATATAGTATATATATATATATATATATATATATCTATATATATATATATATATATATATCATCCATCGCCAGGGTCAGGGTTTGATTCCTGTCTTGGCCATATGTGTGGAGTTTGCATGTTCTCCCAGTGCCTCAGGGTTTTTTTCTCCTGTTTGCTCCCGGTCCAAAAACATGCACGGTAGGTTGATTGGCACCTTGGAAAATTGTCCCTAGTGTATGAATGAATGTGTGTGTGAATGTGAGTGTGTGGTGCCCTGTGATGGATTGGCATTCGATCCAGGGTGTATCCTGCCTTAATGCCCATAGACGCCTGAGATAGGCACAGGCTCCCTGTGACCCGAGGGAAGATCGTATAAAGCGTTTTCAATGTACTATAAATTAATACTATTTCATGTTTCTAATACTTTAACAAACTGTAACAGAGGTTATGATTATATACATCTCTCTCGAAATCTCTCACTTTTATGGATTATTTAATATTTATCTTACTTGTAATATATCTTACTTGTAAATTAATTCATTTATTGTTAATTTCACATTTTAAGTGTAAAATATGGGATGTGGCTCCTTTAAGAACTCTGTTCCGGTTGCTTTCCATATAAACTGGTGATACGTTTAGGTTATACGGAAGCGCATTGCATTCACAAAAGAAAAATGCATATATATATATATATATATATATATATATATATATATATATATATATATATATATACACATCAACAATTTTTACTTTTACCGTATAAAGAGACTACTACCTCAAAACAGCTTGCCTTGTTTATGACTTTTTAATTGCCTTTACACCAGGGTTTTTAATCTTGCCGCTTCTTTACTGTACACCTCAAAACAACGGTGTTTGCGTTCTCACTTAAATGAATTCTCTTTTTATCTATCCTCGCTAATTTCATGCGAACCGCGGACACAACAAACACCTCGGACACTGATTTCACTGTTTAAATGCCGGCACCTTAATTAGTTGACCAGATAATCCGATCTAACCGGACACATACTGATAATGGAAGCAGACCTGATGGATAAGGTCAAACCATTCCACAGTCTGGGGCTGATAATGAAGAAAGAGCAATCACTCTTGAACTTTAACCAGGACCATGGAACGGACATGAGTAATTGGACAGAGGATGGAAGAGACCTTACAAATAAATCAATCAGGAGAAACTGAATTATCTTAGGGGAAAAGGTGCAACGGCTGTAGCTGCCACGGAGTGTCACGGAGTATAAAGGGAATTATTTCTATGTCGTTTTCCAATTTTATCATAGGGAACCCCTCAGGGCAGGAATGTTCACAACCTTTTTCGCCAAGCGTCCCGGCGCGTTGTGCCGTTTAGCATTTCAACCAAACACCTGGTAGTCGTTTAAAAAGGAACATTATTGGGTTTAAGATATTGGATTTGAAATCAAATTTGGTGCAGATTTGGTGGTTGGAATAAAAACCTGCACTCAAACTGGACTTTTGTGGGAAAGACTGGACAACCCTTGGGTTTAGGGCACTCATGGAATTTTTATATTTTACACAATAATCCTGCTTTGGCTATTTACTCTAATTCTTGCAGATTGATATTAATAATCAAAGTGAAAACGAAATCCAATTAGGACGGTACTCTCTGGGTAAAAACACTGACAAGATCTCTCACCCAGTATTTTACATCATGATTAACCAAGAGACATAACGAGGAATTTACAATAGAGCCCCCCGTCATATTTTTGTCATATATTTCCAGTAGGCGGGATTGTTCCACGTGAAAGAAAAAACATCTATCATACTGCTTGAAAAGCCGACATTTCTTAATGACCAGCCATAAAATGTATGATTTATGCGCTCGCACATTTTGCCGCCAATTGTCACATCTGTGCTGAGAGCATAAGCCTTGGGGTCGATGAACTAGCAATCCACGTGCCCATTAGTACAGACAGTAAAATATATATTATATATATATATATTTTTTTTTTTTAAATTCAGTTTTCTATTATAATTCTCTCATAATGATGCGTAATTAAATTCGTCTCTGCGTTATAATGGCAGACAGAAAAGACAGGCAGAAATGTTTGCAAAGTTGCTGTCAGTGAAGCTAAAATGAAGATAATTAGTCATTTCCCGTCAGCGCCAATGTCTCATTGGCATGTTATTTAACCAATTAACCAAATGTCTAGAGCCAGGAGAGCGTCTCCGTTTGTAGACAAAGAGCCGTCATCTAGACACGGGAAATGCTGTCGAGGGACAGTTTCCTCTGTCCTTTACTTATTCCCTTCCATTTCGCTATTGCTTTTAAATGCAGGACAAATTTCCACAGTAGAATTAGGGCGAGCTTTATTTATCTGTTCCCGATGTGTACTTAACCATGGCGTATACGCAAACGGTGTGCAGGCACAAGCGGCATCACATCGATCGTAATTGACACGGCTTATGTCATCACTATAACGGCAAAAATTTTACAGTTCATTCCTCTTCTACCACTATAGCCGATCTTTCCTCTGGTAACGGGGAGTGTGTGTCTATCTCAGGCGTCTATGGGCATTAAGGCAGGATACACCCTGGATGGAATGCCAACCCATCGCAGGGCACACACACACTCACAATCACAATCACGCATACATTCATACACTAGGGACAATTTTTACAAGGTGCCAATCAACCTACCGTGAATGTTTTTGGACCGGGGGAGGGAAGGAAACCGGAGAACCCGGGAGAAAAAAGAGAAAAACCCCCTGAGGCACGGGGAGAACATGCAAACTCCACACACACATGGCCGAGACGGGAATCGAACCCGGACCCTGGCGGTGTGAGGTGAACGTGCTAACCACTAAGCCACCGTGCCCCCTCTCATTAAATATAATCATGGCAATTCCTGTTTCTCTTTAGAGCACTCTACCAAAGACCCAAAACTGAAAACGTGTACAGACTGGCACCAAACATCTTTTTTGTGATTCTTTCAAAGACCAAATCAATCCCCAGATTGCCAGATGCTCAACTAAGCCACGGACCGAATCTTCGGGAGCCTTTTTGTAAATGTCTGACATGGCAGTGTTAAGGCAACTAGGCGAGGAAAGTATTACTGAGCACCACAGGAGCCTCCATCACTCTGATTTAGAGGTGTGTATTGACGCTGGGAACATATCGTGTGTTGTGTTCTTTTATTTTCATGGAGGCAGGAGGATTTGAAGAGGAATAAGAAAGGGTTTACTGACTGAGTAGATTGGACATGGCATGGTGTTCAGCAGAAGAGCCAAGTAACGAAGGACAAATACTTGGTTATGTTACTTAAGTAGAAATTGTGGGTATCTATACTTTACTGGAGTGATTCTTTTTACTTCTACTCCTTCCATTTTCATACAGTTATTATCTGTACTTTATATTCCCTACATTTAAAAAATAGCCTCGTTACTCCTATTTCATTTCGGATTGTTTTGTTTTTTATTCCGACTTGTCTTCGATCAAAGAAAAACCTATCCGGATAAATCGTTCCATCCGGATAGAGTGAATGTGATTGTGGTTGGATGAGAAGTATAAACATATACCATTCCGACACCCTATTGGTTTGTACGTGACCCATCGCACCTGCACACGACACAAATCACGTCACACTCCAGCGAGGATATAACCAGTGTTGGGGTCGTTACTCAAAAAAAAAAAAAACGTTATTTCGTTAAAAGTGATTATTTCTCCGTTACTGGCTCATTTATCATACGGTTGCTTTTCTCTTCATCCTCTGCGAATGAAGCTACAGAGGGAGTTCTGTAGAGAGACGCTTGAATAAATTAGCGTTTGCGATTGGCGCTTTTGTCCTTAACGGCATTTCTCCCCCTTACGTTACGTTTATACTTTAAGTAGTTATGAAACCAATACTTATAGACTTTTACTTGAGTAAAAAATGTCTACAGAAGTCCTTTTAAACCCTAGTTTCTATACTTCTACCTGAGTAATGAATGTGAATACTTTGGACACCAGTGGTGTTCGGATGGTGCTGTGTGATGTTCATTCATCATTCGATATTTTTAGGATGTGGAAAGTAATAAGTGGGCACGGTGGCTTAGTGGTTAGCATGCTTGCCTCACACCTCCAGGGTCCGGGTTCGATTCCCGTCTCAGTCATGTGTGTGTGGAGTTTGCATGTTCTCCCCGTGCCTCAGGGGGTTTTCTCCGGGTTCTCCGGTTTCCTCCCCGGTCCAAAAACATGCACGGTAGGTTGATTGTAACCTTGGAAAACTCTCCCTAGGGTGTGAATGTGTGTGTGCCCTGCGATGGGTTGGCATTCTATCCAGGCTGTATCCATAGACACCTGAGATAGGCACAGGCTCCCTGTGACCCGAGGGAAGATCGGATAATGCGGTAGAAGATGAATGAATGAATGAATGAATGAAAGAAGTAATATGCAGGTAAACGAATCCCCGGGGTAGCCCGGGTAAAATATCCATTTACATTTTGAATATTTATTTAACTAGCTAGGTTCATTAGAAATATTGCACATGAGTAAATGGGAAAAAAGCAGATCGAACTTTTTACAAGAATATGATTAGAATTATTAGACAGGCGAAGGTCTCTCACATACCCTGGTACCCTGATGTAGTGAGCGTCATATACTGTAGATTCATGCTGTACAAGTTTAAAGGTTTTGTGTATTAAGCTGCAGCAGATGTGGGAAGTAATAAAGTACAAATACTTTGTTACTGTATTTAAGTCCATTTTTCTGGTATCAGTACTTTAGGTCATTAGTTTCCCCAGACAACTTTATTCTTTCACTCATAAAATGTTTTACACAAATATCGGTGCTTTCTACTGCTTACATTTTCACACCAGCCACTTTTTAAAATGTTTTTTATTACTGCGCACCAATTTCAGCTCATCCTGTCACTGAGCGTCTTTTTTTAATCTGCCACTGGTGTATCATTTCTTGGCTGTAGGCTAGCTTACAGCGCTAGCAAAAAAAAATTTGAAATTTGTTTTGTATTAATGGCTTAATCAAGTCAAGGAGCTTTGTTTGTCATATATATAGCTGACGTAGTACACGGAGAAATGAGACAACGTTTCAGGAGCTACATAACAGGATACAGAGCAACTAGTCCTAGCCAAATAAAGTAGATCGCGTGCAAACAGTGCAAAACAAAGGCCGTGCAAAACAACAACACAAGACAGGGTGGGTCGAGACGGGAATCGAACCCGGACTCTGGCGGTGTGAGGCGAACGTGCTAACCACTAAGCCACCGTGTCCCCCTAAACCTGCTTTATATGTTATATAATATAATGTGCAACATCAAACATCAAAAATAGTATGACATTAATATAATTAGGGTTGTCAATCGATTCAAATATTTAATCACGATTAATCGCATGAGTTAACTTGTGATTAACTTGTGCGTTTTCAATGTAGCATCAATGAATACTTTTCAAGTTTCTAATACTCTAATTAACTGTTTCACATGTAAAATATGGGACGTGGCTTCTTTAAGAATAATGTTCCGGTTGCTTCTCCATGTAAACTGGTGATACATTTAGGTTAAAAAGGAAGCGCATTGCATTCACAAAAGAAAAATGCGCTTTATTGCATAATTACGGATTTGGGAATGAGATGCGCTTCCGTAATGTTCCATACGGTAATATACTCTAATATAGTGAGCAGATCATACCTGTTGTGAATGCGCAGCTAGTAGGTGTAATTCGGGGAGATTTAGGAAGTGCGAGTAATGCACTGAAGTTTCTTTATTCATTTGTTCTTTGTTGTCCGAGTTTCATTCATTCACCAACACAACGCAGAACGAAGGAGCAGATCACTAACATAGTAATGCACACTGAGTTCATTACACGTTAATAACATTAGTGCCATTAAAGTGAATTTGTGTAAACGTGCTACCTCTAATAATAATAATAATAATAATAATAATAATAGCAATAACAACAATAATAATAATAATAATATGATGATGATGATGATGTAAGGGCCAGCATGGCACTAAAACAGATCTACTTTTTACTAGTATTGTATATGTCAAAACATAAACTTTAGTGGAAAAAGTTGTAATCTTTTTTAAAAAGAAAGAAAGAAAGAAAGAAAGAAAGAAGGAAGGAAAGAAAGAAGGAAAGAAAGAAAGAAAGAAAGAAAAAAGTCTTGGGAATCTATTACTTGTTACCTCGGAACAGTGAGACAAAGGCAAGTGTTGTTAATAACCACATTAGAGTCAGTAACAAAAATGGAAACATGCTGTAATAAAAAAATGAAGTAAAAAAAAACATGTTGGATGTTGATTGATGAAAAATGGTTAATCATAGATATTGCTTTTTTTCTTTTAATGGCTTTGAAAGGGAACACTATGTACCCACCTTTGATTATCAATCAATAATCTGAAGCTATGTTTTTTTTTATGGGATGGAGTATAAGATGTTGTGTGGACTGCTAAAGAGCCCTAACCTCAACCTTACTGAACACCTCCGGGATGAATTGAAATGCTGAATGGACCCCAGGGCCTTCCCATAGTACATCAGACTTAATGGGCCGAATGAGGACAAAAGCACACTCTGAAATGTAGGAAAACATCTTCCCAGAGGAGTGAAGGTTGTAAATTGGGAAGTAAATGTGATACAGCACAGTACAGTGTGTTTTGATATTCAGCACTGGGAATGTCTAATCAGTATGATTGAAAGTCACTTAGATTGTAAAGTGCATGCTAAAAAAATAAACAAATAAATAAATACAGACGGTCCTCACCGAACAAACGAGTTCCGTTCCGAGAGATCTTCCCTAAATTGTTCGTAAGTGGCGTTCGCTATTCACTATGTTTATAAGATATAAGCTATAATAATAGTAGTTTTCTGCATTCCTGAATTCTGAGCTTATGAAACATTATAAAAACTATAAAAAGTGCCTGTATTAATGACTATATTACAAAAGTCTGTTATTCTACCATTCAATTTTATTATTGAAACGTTTAATAATAAAATTGAATGGTATTAAGATCTTAAGTCAAATCTCTTGAGCACAATGGAATGCCAGTTACAGGTGGCACACTGTGTTACGGATAATACCACCTCAGGAAGTTATTCCGCGTGTTGGGAGGAAACTCACATGCGCAACCACACAGACAAGCATCCCCGGCATCCGATCTTCCCTCGGGTCATGGGAAGTCTGTGCCTATCTCAGGCGTCTATGGGCATTAAGGCAGGATACACCCAGGATGGAATGCCAACCCATAGCAGGGTACACACACACTCATTTTCACACACACATTCATACACTAGGGCCAATTTTCCAAGGTGCCAATCAACCTACCGTTCATGTTTTTGGACCGGGGGAAACCGGAGAACCCGGAGAAAAACCCCCTGAGGCACGGGGAGAACATGCAAACTCCACACACACATGGCCGAGACGGGAATCGAACCCCTACCCTGGAGGTGTGAGGTGAACGTGCTAACCTCTAAGCCACCGTGCCCCGGCATTGTGACATCGGGCCTAAAAAACCTGTGAGCTTTCCCAGTACACTGTTATACCGGATTTTAATATCTAATTAAACAGTTTGCAACATGCTTCAATTAATTAAGATGTAATGCATTACTATAAAAATGCAACTGCTTTTGTAGTTGTAAACATGTGAAGTTTAATGGAAGGCAAGGTGGCTTAGTGGTTCGCATGTTTGCCTCACATTTTCAGGGTTGCGGGTTCGATTCCCACCTCCGAAATGTGTGTGTGTGGAGTTTATCATGTTATCCCCTTGCTTCAGGGGGGTTTTTCTCCGGGTTCTCTGGTTTCTCCTCAGGCCCAAGCACATGCACGGTAGGTTGATTGGCACCTTTGAAAATTGTCCCTAGTGTGTAAGTGTGTGTGCCCTGCGATGGGTTGGCATTCCATACAGGATGCGTCCTGCCCCTGACAAAGCGGTAGAAGACGAATGAATGAATGGATGAAAGTGAAAAAGTTTTGGATTGACCACGCCCTCTTAACCCTCCCCCCCTTTATTTGTCACATGTACATTACAACACAGTGAAATTCTTTCTTCGCATATCTCAGATTGTTTTCGCAAGCTGGCTTCAGAGCGCAGGGTCGGCCATGATATGGCGCCCCCTAGAGCACAGAGGGTTAAGGGCTTTGCTCAATGGACCTTCCAATCAGCTCCTTAGACCACTGAGCTTGTTATTTTGAAAGTTTTAAATAAACAAAAGCAAAAGAAAAGCGTTTCTATCTAATTTATTGCAATTTAAAAAAAAACAGAACGTGGAGCCATTAGACGGGCATTTAAAGCATTAAGTCAATTCAACAATCTTTAAGTCATGTTCACTCAAGTTTTCAATGAAACATTACTTAATCTTTTTTCCAGGCAACCCGTTTCCTCTCATTTTTTTTTATAGTAATCTCAGCTCAGCCAGGCTTACGGTGCAGAACTTCCCCGTGCCACCTCTCCGTCGTATTCTTGAAGCGTAGACGGGAAACCGTCGCCGCGCCCTAATTCCTCCTCCTGATGGAGTGCGGGAACGTTTCGGTTAAGCCTCCTGCTTTCATTTCTGGACTCCGTGTAATCAACCTCAATCAGGGGAGAAATAATTTCACCAGCGCACGCTCCATGTTGCCCTTTCATGCTCGGAATAGACAGCTACTAGTTTTACATCGGTGCAGGAAGCCATAAATCCGGGGCCTCGTAAATCTTCGCTCGCCGATGCTGACAAATTCTTGATGAAGATGTCACGGAGGCTGAGATAAAGTGAGGCCCGAAATGCTCGCCAAACAGAAAACCCCTCCCTTCCCAGAAGAGAAGTTTTTTTTTTTCTTTCTTCTTTTCTTTCTCCCCCCCCTTCTGCACGTCAGCTACAACTCTATTATCTCTTTAGACAGGATTCTCAAATTCAGCTGATCCAGTACAAAAAAAATATAAAAATTAATACGTGCTGAGGAGACGGTTTTATTTAAAATGGAGTCAAAAGCGTATGAGAAGGCTCAGAGTCTCCAGATGGCCACGGGTCTCCGAGCGAATTAGAGTGCATTAAAGGGCTCAGCGTCAGCCGAAGTTATTCGACTCGCTATCATTTCAACTCCTGCCATTGAGCTCTTTACGCAGCCGCACACGCTTTCCTCTCAAAAACATCATTCTTAATCCCACGATCCCTGCGGTCTGACTTTTCCGATTTTTCGAGCGGGAAAATTAAGGGCACTTCTTCTTCTTCTTCTTCTCAGCAATCATTGTAGTTAAATGATCAGAAACAGCTAAACATAGATAGTGGCCCCTTTTTTTTATAAGCTCTTTTGTCATTGTAAATTCTCTACTCCTGGGTTTTATAAGGTGAGAACCTTATTAAATAGTTTCTCAGCGATCCGAGAGGAAGGTTCTTGGGATCGGCTCCGGAGCCACTGTGACCCTCGCCAAGCCAACTAAAGATGAATGAACTGATTTTAATGAGAAAGGCTCGTTTGCAAGCTCAATTTTGCATGCTAATCATTCCGGAGGGCAAAATACTAGTATTTTGTTTACTGTTATGTATGTACTGGTACGCACTGTAATTTTTTTTTTGGGGGGGGGGCTGGGGGGGGGGGGGGGGGGGGGGGTATAAATGTATAAATGTAATAAATGTATAAATGTAATAAAATATAGAGTAATCATTTAATTGAATAAAAATACAGTATGTAAAATGTACAGGTACTAAACGAATGGTTTAGCATTAAAACGCATTGAGTATTGTATATTGCCAAAAAAAAAAAGTCGTAAAAATATTGCAGAGTATATTTGCGGTCTCCGCAAACAATTATTATTTATGCTCTGAGGTAAAATCAACAAACGGCTGAGGCTGCAAACTCTGAACAGCGACTTTGAGAGGGTCGACTGTATTCCAAATAAATTACTCTCTACTGTTTCTTTCAGAAATACCGCCTCCAAGTGTTAACTTTCACTTTATCCAATCAGATCTCAGCCATCACATAAGGCCATTAGACCCGGATCAGATCCGTACATATCAAACATTAAGATATAAAAAGTATTAATGTTAACACGTAATGTATCATTCATTTAATGCGCCATCTGGTGGAACGTCAGGACAAGGTCAAACGAATGCATTCATAATTATATGATTTGATTTGGATCATTCTGTACCAATCTTTGGCGGGCTGTAGTTTGCCCACCCTTGCTTTAACCAATCAGACGTCAACGCTGAGGTCCTCTAGAAGGCGCACTTTCACATCTTTCCATTGGACGGTCAGAAAGCAGAATGTTGTATCCCGTATCCGTCGACCAAACTCAAATATATCCGCAAATATACAATATATCCACAAATGGGTGACTGAGAAGGAGAAATTGATCGCAGATACACTTAAAAAGGAAATTTGTAAGACGAACTTTTAAGAACAGTTGGATGTCCTGAGGAAAGGTCAACGAAAACAGTAAAAAAAAATAAATAAAGATTTAACCATTTATACTTTTTATAATCTGTAGAATTTTTACTACAACCTTCATTTCAAATCTCCAGGAAAACCATTCATTCATTCATCTTCTACCGCTATATCCGATCTTCCCTCGGATCACGGGGAGTCTGTGCCTATCTCAGGCGTCTATGGGCATTAAGGCAGGATACACCCTGGATGGAATGCCAACCCATCACAGGGAACACTGCATGTTTATGGACCAGGGGGGAAACCGGAGAACCTGGAGAAAAACCCCTTGAGGCACGGGGAGAACATGCAAACTCCACACACACATGGCAGAGACGTGCTAGCCACTAAGCCATCGTGCTCCTTCAGGAAAACCATAATTCACATAATTATTTTATTTATTTATTTATTTAAATAATGGTCCAATTAAGTGATAATTGAGTGATAATAAATATGCAATAATTATTAAATCCTTAATGTTTTTTTTTAAAACACATGTTAACTTACATTATTACTTTGTTGCCAACCCAGCAAATGTATTAATTATATGGTTTATGGTTTGTTAATGTTAACCGAAGCAGTAAATAATGTAGATAGGGGGGGCCCTTAATGTGGCACCTAATCGAAATTCACCTCATAAAAAGCCACATTCCCAAATACAATTAGGCCAGACGTAAAGCTATAAAAGTAGGGATTAAGGGACGCCTTGACTTAATTGAGTCAATTAGGAGGCTAAGGCACACAACCAAAGCCAGACGGAGTTGTGTGCACTGAAAGGTTAAAATGGTCTGCTTTGACATTTTGCATTTCTTTTTTTTTTTTTTGCATTCATTTAATGATCCTCAGCATTGTAACTGCCATGTGGGTGCCAAAAGTCAAGATCAAGACCTGGTTTATTAGAGTTATTATCAAACTCAAGATTTAGCATCTTGTTTGCCTTCAGTCATTTCGAATGAATAATTCATAGAATATGTGTGCGAGTGCGTTTCAAACAACGTGAAGATAATCTACAGATAACACAGTTCTACCTACCACCATTAATTCAGGTTAAGTTTATAACTACAATACAATATATGATGTAAAGAAAAAAAAAAAAAAAAAATATATATATATATATATATATATATATATATATATATATATATATATATATATATATATATATATATAGATATATATATATATATAGATATATATCTATCGAATAGAGAGAGAGAGAGAGAGAGAGAGAGAGAGAGAGATTCACAGAAGAACTCTATATGGAGTATTTTGGAGTATTTCTGATATCATCAGTAAAAGTGATTTTCTGACAGTTAAACATTCAATTAAACTAATATGATACTTGACCTGGTACTAAAATGAACTCACTTAAATACTAGACACACTGAAGGCGTATCACATCTTAGTAAGTAAAAATATCCTCTAGAAGTCTAATTTATCGAATACTTATTTGCATAAGACTGCAGTAAATTGGACATTTCTGGACATTCAATCATGTATTTTTCTTATGTTGTCATTGCTTATATCATAAACTTAAAATAAAAGTGACTGGCTTGAATTGTAGTTAAAATATAGCCATTGTATTTGCTGTACTTTAAAGTAGGGCTGCCGCATTATTAACGCATTAACATAAATTCACTAATGTTATTAACGTGTGATTAATGCAGCGTGCATTACTATTCCTTCGCTCTGCGTTTTGTTGGCGTTTGAACGGCAAAAAAGAACAAATGAATAAAGAAACTTTAGTGGATCCACTCACGTTTCCTAAATTTCCCCAAATTACACCTACTAGCTGCACATTCACAACAGATATGAGCTACTCACTATATTACCATATATTACCGTAAGGGACCTTACGGAAGCGCATCGCATTCCCAAATATGTATTACGTAAGCGCATTTTATCTTTTGTGAATGCAATGCGCTTCTGTATAACCTAAACCAGTATCACCAGTTTATATGGAAAAGCAACCGGAACAGAATTCTTAAAGGAACCACGTCCCATATTTTACAATTAAAACAACCAATAAAAAAGTAACATTGAAAATAACAAGAAATGAATTCATTAAAAAGAAATGAATATTAAAATAATAATTCCCAGAGTAAAATAAATATTAAATAATCAACAATTGTATTAAAGAAAGAGAGGAATTTATATCATTACAACATCTGTTACAGTTAGTTACAGTATTAAAAACATGAAAAGTATTCATTGATGCTACTAATGGCAATCATATGATTAAATATTTGAATCGATCGACAGCCCTACTTTAAAATCATTACAGAAAATACTTGATGAATTTCATATGTACACATTCTACATATTTTATGTTGTTTTCGCAGTCTACGATGGAAGTTAAAGTGAATCCGTCTATCCGCATATGAATCTGCAGGTAGAGAATACATGCAAACTGACCGCCGCTGACCCTAAGCCCTTGAGAACGTATTTGGTCTCAAAATAGATCCGTATGCTGGATCGTTTGTAGTGCAGATCTGTTTGTACCTCACCTCAATGCTGTTCATTTCCATTTTTACCGAGCTATAAGCAAAATACTATCCTCATTAAATTCACTGCCGTCCTGACCCGGCAACTACAATAGGTGCTGTAAATCCATTGTGGTGTGCTGCACGTCCACGCCTTATGTTTATGCATTGACATGTGCATGAAAGTAAAAGCATTTTCACGTGTTTCCCTTGTACTCATGCACACCACAGTTCCGGACCAGGTGGCCAAGTGAAAAACTGGCAATTAAATAAAACGTTCATTCATTCATTCATTCATCTTCTACCGGTATATCAGATCTTCCCTCGGGTCACGGGGAGCCTGTGCCTATCTATGGGCATTAAGGCAGGATACACCCTGGATTGAATGCCAACCCATCACAGGGCACACACACTCACATACACACACACACATTCATACACTAGGGACAATTTTCCAAGGTGTCAATCAATCTACCGTGCATGTTTTTGGACCCCGGGGGGAAACCGGAGAACCCGGAGAAAAACTACCCGAGGCACGGGGAGAACATGCAAACTCCACACACACATGGCCGAGACGGGAATCGACCCCGGACCCTGGAGGTGTGATGCGAACGTGCTAACCACTAAGCCACCGTGCTCCCATCTAAAACTTTCATAATGTACAAAAATAAAAACCATTAATATTGTGCACCTTCAAGCTACACAGGTTAATAACATGCAAGCTATATGGTTAGAGTGCCTTCAGAAGGTATACACTGAGCCTCACTATTTCTTTTTTCCAACAGAGATTAATTTTGAATCTAATACAAATCACTAATCATCCCTTGAGATGTGTTTACAACTTTGGAGTCCATCTCCATGTGGTAAATTCAATTGATTCGACGTAATTTGGAAAGGAGCACACTTGTCTTCATTGAACACTGTCCGAATGCACTGTACAGACGCTCCCCACCCTACAAAGAAACACTTTACGAACTTTCTTACGAAAATTTCTTCGGATTTGAAAAAAATGCGCTACTATCTAGTCAAGGAGCTTAACGAATGCAGAGCGTAGGGAAAGGGTGCAATACCCATGTATTGCCTACTTCCTCCTCCCACCATCCACACATATATTAATGACATCATATTGCCACTGTATATATTACTGTATTATTGTATACTGTTTATTAATTTTCAATGTATTACTGTTATTGTTTTGATAACTTTCCTTAAGTCCAGAATTCAGGTATGCACGAAACAAGCGTTTTTTTTTTATAGTTTATAATCTTACGAACAAATTCATACTACGAACACACTCGTAGGGTGGGGGCGGTCTGTATATGCCAAAAATATTATAATCCAGAACAAGTACCAGATTTTATTGCTTTGATTAATGAAACCATTCATGTAACAAACACCATAATACACCAATTATTACATGATTGTTGCTTTTTTTTGTAGTTAAAGTGCAGTTAATGATGGTATCTGTCATACAGAGGACTCGGAATAACGTTTCTCTTCTCACATATCATGTGTTTACATATGCAATATGGCATATGAATAAACATATGAACAGCCGGTGCAATATAGAAAGGTGTATGAGTGTAACTTCCGCCAGAAGTAATAGCAGCACTGACATTTACTTTACGCCGACGTGTTTTGTTTAGGTGCGGGTTTGCTTTTGAGGTGGAGATAGGTTCCAATGGTATTAAAAAAGCTCATGAACAATATGAATCAGACCAAATTTAAAGAACAGTTTTATATATATATATATATATGCAAATCAAAAGTTTGAGAGCTGTGAGAGTGCAGGGCATGCATGTCTTTCCTTGCCTGGCTGCATTCTCTACCATTCTTATGCTTTATTTCCTGTAATACACTAGTCAATGCTCAGCTCACAATTCAACTACTAGCCTACGGTGATATCTATGGCAATATTAATAATGTAATACAAGCGCCATCAATTCCACTTCATATTAAAGGTTTTTTTTGGAACTACTGTATGTGTATATGTTTAAAAAAAAGATTTACCATGTTAATAGCAATGATTTCAATCGTGTAAAGCGAGTCTAATAGTAGGAAACAAGGGGATCTATTTATTGAAATATATATAGACTTTCGGACTTTCTGCAAACTGTTTGGCTCATTCTATTTCACTCTATTGTGTAAAAGAGAGCCTTTACGGATTCCTTACCTGGAAATCCGGGTTGGGGTTTGGATACGGAAGCCATGCCGAACGCGAGTTTTCTTGGTATTTAAAAGGCCCACTAAACACCTGGGTAATGGCGCTCAGGTTGAAGGCACACACTGCCGAGGCGGCAATGCTGTTCCTGAGGGAGGAGAGAGAGACAGAGAGGAGTCTCAGACACCCACTCATGCACACCCACTCGCACACTGTCCATTATCAGTACATCAGAGGCCCTAATGTGAAAAAATGAGTCTGTCTGCCGCTGCCTCTTACACAAAGCCACATTTTAGAACCATTAAAGCGATAGAGAAATCATAGTGCCTTTACATCCAATGTGTTCGCTAACATTCAACTCATTCTGCATTCGTTCTTTACTAGTATAATCACGCATCGCTTTCATCTGAGAAGCCAGAGAAAGTGGAGTTCGGGCTACATATCTTAAAGGACTTTGATCCCAATGCACTTAAAACGCATCTAGCGCTCTTTGAGGAACGCTTCAATATTTTAGGTTTTCCGAGAATCCTCTATCGAAAGTTAGAACCCTTGAGGAACATCTTTAAATATATATATACATGATAGATAGGTAGACAGAAATATTACCCCTACTAACACCTGACTTAACCTAAATATCCATTTTATAGACTTAGATAACTGGTTGTAAGTGTAACTTGAAGCGACATGATAAAAAAAAAAAACCTGACCTCCGCTTTTTTGGCTTTCACATTTTTTGCTGTAAATCCAAAAAAGCAATCTACAGACAAAAAATCCACAGCGGGGCAGAAAGATGTGCTGTGATCTTCTGCCAAGAACATCTAATCATATCTGCGTACCTCCGTTTGTTGCTTGAAAGGTTTTCAAAACGTGTAAAAAACACATTTCAGCCTTGCTAGTTTAACTAGCTTCAAATCCTCTCTGTATATTAGCATGGCTAACTAGCTTTAAGAGAGGAGGTAATGTGCGGAAATGTATAGAAACATGTTCATGTCGGACTCCTCTTTAGAATAAAGGGATTAACATTTACGAATGAAAATAAACGTCCTCCGAAATGTCACGGCTGCTGAGATCATATTAGCAAATCCATGCCTTTTTTATTAGCCAGGTTTTTATGATTAGCTACAGTGTGAAAATGACATAATGTTCTCTGAACTCATGTCTGGTGTTTTAGTAGCACCGATTAGATTAATATTCCTGGATACAACTTCATTTTTTTTTTTAACAAGAAAAATGATCAATATTTTATAGACCAGACATCAAAAAATGTTCTT
>JACRUU010000018.1:13102964-13140464 GCA_030449085.1 Kryptopterus vitreolus
GGGTTACACCATACCCTTTACGCTGTGCATTTATCATATCAATAGTCCTGCCTCGTCTCAGATAATCTCGGATTAGCACAGTCCCAATAATACAATTATATTTAATGGACCCTATTTTATTTATTTATTTATTTTTTAACAGAAGGTTTGTATTCGGAATGAGGTGCACGAATGGAGTGCTATGGAGCACGTTTATTGGGTAATCAGAGCCCCAAAATGCTTATTCAAAACACCAAAAATGGATCTGCACCTTCTTACCTCACAGACCTCATCACCCCCCCCCTGGTTCCACCTTCTCTCAGAGTAAGAGGTCATTTCAGTTCAAGGCTCTTCTCTGTTCTGGCACGGAGGTGGCGGAATGAACTTCCCCTGGACTTCCGAACAGCAGAGTCACTGGCTATCTTCAAGCAACCACTGAAGACCCCTAACGCTATCAAGAAACACTTAACCTAACACTTCTTCCTTTTTCACTGTCTTGGGCTCACACAGAAAAAAAGTTTACGGTTGCTTGTATCTTAAGTTGATCATACAACAGTTCATTTTTGTTCTTAGATGGAGACTGTGTGTACCTCACTCTGGATAAGGTAGCCTGCAAATTGTTGTAAATGTATTGTAGATCCAGAGCACAGACAGAAGTGGTTTATGTATATGACATTTGTAACCTCTAGTAAACTATTCCCCATTTTTTTCCCTTTTAATCTAATGCCATATACACAAACCACACATAACTTTATACACACCTGGATATTATTGCTCCTTTTCCCTACCTAAAGAGCCCTGACCCATCATTAACAGCTATTAACTTCTTCAGCCATCTACAGGAGCTCGTGTGTTGAATCGGAACTCACGGGCCAGCATTCGCTTCCCACGTGCATCAATGACCCTTGGTCCCTCATCAATTATGCCTTTGCCACCTCATTATTGACCCTGTCTCCAGCTCACAACTGTTTCTTCCCTGGATCGCTTTTAGGTAAATAGCACTGAGGACCAGGACCACTCCCCCATTCAAATACCTAACACTTTTATCATGCTTTAAAACATCAACAGGTCATTGGTATAAGGCACTAGGATCATAATCGGAAGGTCAGGGGGGGTTTTGGGTGTTCGAGCCCCGCTAACGCCAATCTGTCACGATTGGGTCCTTGAGCAAGGCCCTTAACCCTCTGTTCTCCACGGATTCCATATCATGGCCGACCCTGCATTCTGGCCCCGGCTTCCAAACAACAAACTGGGATATGCGAAGACACAATTTCACTAGACTGTAGAATATATGTGACAAATAAAGATTATTCCATTATTCTAATATATTTTACCCATTAACAGGTCCCATAATAAAGAGTTAATCAGTGCCATTCACTTACTGCTCATAATGCTACAATATAATGCCATAATGTTGGTGTGCTTAAATATACACTGAATGGAACACAGGCATTGTCCATAAATCCAGTGCATTACTCCTTACATAAGCGAATTTATGCAAGCATTATGCACAACTAGTGGAAACCGGATTTATTAGTTACGTGTGAAAGTGAACTATTTTTTTTTCTTTTCTTGCACAATATACAGTAGGGTGGTCAGATTATCCTTTCATAGAAAAGAAGATAATTAGGGAAAAGCACATAATTAGTGAGAAATCGATGCTAGGCACTAGAAACAAGCCCCCATCCTCCCCATACACACACACACACACACACACTTCTTCTTTGTGGTAAATTGTGAATTATTCATTACATATAATCTTTTTGCGTTTCCTAGAAATGTATTTCTGATTTAAATAAAAGGGTTTCATGCCGTTCTAGTTTATACCACGGCAGGCCACTGATCCTTAATATAAATCCAGCTGCATTTCAGACTAGACGTTTCTATTGAAAAGCCTTACCGTTTAGCCATTTGGAGTTGTACTGAGCTGTGCGGAGCGGAGGAAGGCCTCCCAGGCTGCGGTAAATCGCAGGATCTCGGCCGGAAAAGTCCATGGCGGTAGCTGCGTAGAGCTCTCCACTGGAGGTAATAAGTGCTGTGGAATTATGGAGGGGGTTGTAAGGACATCGTGCCATGCCACTGATCTGGTCATGGATCTCTGTTAGGTTGGTCAGCTGGGACAAAAAGAAGAAAAAAAAATAAGCGAGAGAGAGAGAGAGAGAGAGAGAGATCATTTCAATATCCCAATACAAGTGTTTGAAAGCGTACACTTATGGTTTTCTACTCATCCTGTGCAACATGGTATCTCATTGTCTTTTTCTGCCACTATGATAAATTCAAAGATTGATTAAACAACCTAAAAGCTTTATGTATCTTTGCTGAGTTTTATTTTTTAATATTTAATATTCCATTGTACATGAGAAAGGGGCGCGGTGGCTTAGTGGTTAGCACGTTCGCCTCACACCACCAAGATCCGGGTTCGATTCCCGTCTCGGCCATGTGTGTGTGGAGTTTGCATGTTCTCCCCGTGCCTCAGGGTTTTTTTTCTCTGGGTTCTGCGGTTTCACCCGGTCCAAAAATATGCACGGTAGGTTGATTGGCACCATGGAAAATTTAATGAATGAAAGAATGAATGTACATGAGAATTCTGCTATAAGTTTCATTACATTCAAATTGTCCAAGAATGCAGAAACACTCCCAATTAACATTGGGCATCAGGTACAGCTAGATTTCCATGTGGTACTGTATGCACTTTAATCCAGAGCACCTACAATGCAAATCGACCTAGAAATACATACTGAATAACAATGGTTTATATGAGTTGTCTTGACAACAAATGATAAAATGCTCTTTCCCCCCACAATAAAGCAATGAATGGATGAATGTTGAACTCAGTAGGAGGGCATCACATAAAAGAACTTCTGATGGTTTTGATTGTTATTTCAGGTTGCAGTTTAAAAAATCGCTGGAGGACACGCGACATATAAAAGTAGGTCGTAGAGTAGAAGAGCAGAAATGAGTAGAGATTATAACAATGAGATTTAATCCAGGAAGATGTCACTATTCTGATATCTATGAAGTCATCTAGAATCGCTCGTCTAGATTAAACTAGGAGGGTGCATTTTAATCATGTTGCATTTTAAACGATGTCCATCGCAGCAATCAATTTATTATCATACATACATTACAGAGAATAGTATTAATGTGCAATTTTGAGCTACAAGGAACCTACGGTTGTTTTAAATAACATAAAACGTTAGAATAGGAGTCAGCTAATGGTGTTTAAAGTGGTCCTTATAATGTCTGTTTTATCAAGTCTCATTTTCAATCTAGGCCATTAATGTTGAAAAGCAGTGTGATATATTCTTGCTTGGGAGGATGGTGATGGGGAAAAAAAAGAGGGAAAAACATAGCCGGGTGTCATCAGTATAGCAGTGGTAATGTGAAGCCATGCAATCTGATTCCTGAGCCCCGTGATTAAATGTACAAGAGGAAAAAGTGAGGGCCGAGAGCTGAACCATGTGGAACACCCACAGTGCGGAAATGAGTTGATTCAACTGAATTCCTCTAGAATACACACAAAGATCGATCCTGTAGATATAATACAATTCGGTCCGAGTATAGCGCGTGATTCCAAAGTCAGCGGGGATGGAGATAGGGATCTAGCCATTCACTATTTCAAAAGAAAGTGACAGGTTAGGAAAAATGAGGACTGATAGTGTAAACTTTTCCCTACTGGGTAGTTTACTCCACTTGTGAAAACTGTCTGTCTGTCTGTCTATCTGTCTGTCTGTCTGTCTGGCTAGCTAGCTTACCTAGAAGCTAGCAAGTTATCTAGCAAGTCATCTAGCAAGCTAGTTGCAAGCTAGCTGCAAGCTAGCTAGCTAGTTATCTCTCTGTTGCAGCCCAAACAACTTCTTTTTTTTCTGTTGGGATGTTTATCAGTCTGTTCATCTGTCTGTCCATCTGTCTGCGTGTATGTTTTGTATGTGAATATAACTATCTTTCTACATAAAACAAGTCATATCGAATTGAACTCATATAGTTATATTGAATCTTTTTTAAATTACTTATATTGAATCATTTTTGCACTTATTTTCAAGCTGAATTTTTTTTCAATGAATGAGATAAAACGCGGGTAAGAATTGAAGCAAACATTTTATCCCTGAGACAGAGAGCAGCATGAATTCAAAAAATAATAAAAGTAATGCTGATTTGGGAGTGCTGGCTGCTCCATGTGAGGAGAAGCTTGTGTCAACTTTTTTATCCGGTTTTGGCACACACACACACACACACACACACACACACACACACACACACACACACACACACATACACACACAAATTCTATGAAGAGTAATAGGTTTTTCTGCACATTAGATGCAAACAACATACACATTGTTTGTCCATGAACATTCATATATGTCTGGTAATTGCTATACACACTGTATATATTCTGGAAAAGTCATTATAAATCATATTTGGCTTAAAGATATACAATTTGGATTTCACAAAAAGTGCAACACTGAAGACGCAAATATGTTCCATATATTTGGAAATAAATACCATGCCAGCGTTGTCAGACCTGATCATGCAACTGGTCCATATGAAATAGAATCTGAGAAATTTGTCAGAATAATTTAGGACTCGCTCTATCTAACTAAAAAGAAACTCAATTATGGCTCAAAATAAAACCCGAATCAATCAGAGCATAAACGCTAACGTCTACAGAATTCATAGGCAACGCTTTTGCTATTATGAGGAAAATTGCAGTCTAATGGCTTTTTCAATTCGATAACAATAAAATCAGAGGCTGTTTTCTTAAATTATATAATGCACCTGGAATATACTGCCAAAAACACTAGTTCTTTGACTCAAACAAGGTATTTAGAAAATAATAATAAGCTTTTGGCACTTTTGGCAATTTGAAGTGTTCTACTACTTTTTTTTTTTTTTGTCATTAGGGCTTAATGAATAAAAATTAAATATGAACAGCTACAGTTGTATATGATGTTGGTTTCCACCTAAAGAAATAATAATATCAGTCGTAGTATGGAGTGGCCTAAGGCACTGATCGGAAGGTCAGGAGTTTGAGCCCCAAAATTGCCAAGATGCCACCCTTTGCTCCTTGAGTAAGGCCCTTAACCCTCTGTACTTCAGGGGTCGCTGTATCATGGCCGACCCTGTGCTCTGACCCCAGCATCCCTACAAGATGGGATATGTGAATAGACAATTTATCTTTGCTGTAATATATATATATATATATAATATATATATATATATATATATATATATATATATATTCATTCATTCATCTTCTATTCTACCACCCACCGATTCTTTACCGCTTTATCCGATCTTCCCTCGGATCACGGGGAGCCTGTGCCTATCTCAGGCGTCTATGGGCATTAAGGCAGGATACGTAACTGGATGGAATGCCAACCCAATCGCAGGGCACACACACACACACATTCACAATCACACACACATTCATACACTAGGGACAATTTTCCAAGGTGCCAATCAACCTACCGTGCATGTTTTTGGACCGGGGAGGAAACCGGAGAACCCGGAGAAAAACCCCCCTGAGGCACGGGGAGAACATACAAACTCCACACACACATGGCCAAGACAAGGAATCGAACCCGGACCCTGGCGGTGTGAGGCGAACGCGCTAACCACTAAGCCACCGTTGTCATATATATATATATATATATATATATATATGGCAATTAAAGACTATATATATATATATATATATATATATATATATATATATATATATATTATGCCATTCTGTTAAAATCAAAGGAATATCTTTTATGTTACAGAGAAATGAGAAACCTGTTGAATTCATTTGCAGTTAAAGAAAACTTTTCATACTTACATTCTGGGGTTACTGGAATGTATTATACGCTTTTAGATATATATATAGAATATATATACATATATATATATATATATAGTATATATATATATATATAGATATATATATATATATATATATCTTCTATATATGTAAATACTTTAAATTAAAACGTATATGTCCAGTTTGAGTCTTATGCAGTGCTATACTTATGGGATAAAGAGCTTCCAGGTATTGTTTGGGATTTGAGCCTTGCTATGAGGTGCAGGGTTGCTGCTCTACTTTCGGCTTTGTTGGCAGGCATCTGGGAATTAAAATCTAATACGAGAGCTCCAGGACGCCAGTGAAGTCAGTGTAGCAGTGGACTGACACAGCTGACCTTAAGAAGACAGATGACAAGTGCAAAAGCTTTCTGGATCTCTTTGAAGGGCCTAATAGAAAATGCAGAAAGACCAACCAGAGGAGCCAGAGGCCGAAAATAAGTTTCGCCAAGGATAAGGAACTGAAAATAAGAATCTGTGTGGATTAGGTGACGTGTCCTGAACTAAAGCTGTAAATTGCCATGAGTAGATGCAAATGCTAATGGCAAAGTAATTACTGTTGTGCGGTGGGAGAAAATACAGTGCGATGAGACATATAGGTGTAATGATGCTAATGCACGGCAAGAGCCGAGTAATGATCAGATAATAAAGAAACGGCAAGGACCGAGCGAACACGGATCACAAGGAACACAAGATTCATTCTCTTAACGTCACCTTCGTTTTCATTTTCCACATGGACAGATTCTTATTTATTGCATTTTACAATTCCAGTTCAAGTTGATTTCTTATAGTGCTTTTCACAATGATCTCAAAATAGCTTTTCAGAATGTCAGAACAAAAATTTAATAGAAATGTCAATGCTCTTCTCAGAACCGACACGACACGTCTTGCACGGCACGCCATTTTTCCTTAATGATTCCTTTTCCTTACATTTTACGTTTAGTACAATTTTTCCAGTGAAAATAGAGATTGTGTTTATTTCTAGTGTTTATATTCCTGGATTTATAAACTGGTCTTCATCAGATATTGTTCCCGGGTTCAGTTTATGTAATGTGAAGACTCCTATGTTCATAAAACTGCAGATATGTGATAAATAAGAAGTAAAGAGGCATAACAGGCATAAAGAATGACATATAAAAGGTGTACACATGCAGGTAGCTAAGAAATTACAGTAATACGGTGTAGTCCACACTAATATTACCATTACTAATATTAATATTAATGTATATATATATATATATATATATATATATATATACAGACGTGGACAAAATTGTTGGTACCCTTTGGTCAATGAAAGAAAAAGTCACAATGGTCACAGAAATAACTTTAATCTGACAAAAGTAATAATAAATAAAAATTCTATAAATGTTAACCAATGAAAGTCAGACATTGTTTTTCAACCATGCTTCAACAGAATTATGTAAAAAAATAAACTCATGAAACAGGCATGGACAAAAATGATGGTACCCCTAACTTAATATTTTGTTGCGCAACCTTTTGAGGCAATCACTGCAATCAAACGCTTCCTGTAACTGTCAATGAGACATCTGCACCTCTCAGCAGGTATTTTGGCCCACTCCTCATGAGCAAACTGCTCCAGTTGTGTCCGGTTTGAAGGGTGCCTTTTCCAGACTGCATGTTTCAGCTCCTTCCAAAGATGCTCAATAGGATTGAGGTCAGGGCTCATAGACGGCCACTTTAGAATAGTCCAATTTTTTCCTCTTAGCCATTCTTGGGTGTTTTTAGCTGTGTGTTTTGGGTCATTGTCCTGTTGCAAGACCCATGACCTGCGAACTGAGACCAAGCTTTCTGACACTGGCTAGTACATTTCTCTCTAGAATTCCTTGATAGTCTTGAGATTTCATTGTACCCTGCACAGATTCAAGACACCCTGTGCCAGACGCAGCAAAGCAGCCCCAGAACATAACAGAGCCTCCTCCATGTTTCACAGTAGGGACAGTGTTCTTTTCTTGATATGCTTCATTTTTTCGTCTGTGAACATACAGCTGATGTGCCTTGGCAAAAACTTCGATTTTTGTCTCATCTGTCCACAGGACATTCTCCCAGAAGCTTTGTGGCTTGTCAACATGTAGTTTGGCATATTCCAGTCTTGCTTTTTTATGATTCGTTTTCAACAATGGTGTCCTCCTTGGTCGTCTCCCATGTAGTCCACTTTGGCTCAAACAACGACGGATGGTGCGATCTGACACTGATGTTCCTTGAGCATGAAGTTCACCTTGAATCTCTTTAGAAGTCTTTCTAGGCTCTTTTGTTACCATTCGGATTATCCGTCTCTTAGATTTGTCATCAATTTTCCTCCTGCGGCCACGTCCAGGGAGGTTGGCTACAGTCCCATGGATCTTAAACTTCTGAATAATATGTGCAACTGTACTCACAGGAACATCTAGTTGCTTGGAGATGGTCTTATAGCCTTTACCTTTAACATGCTTGTCTATAATTTTCTTTCTGATCTCTTGAGACAGCTCTTTCCTTTGCTTCCTCTGGTCCATGTCGAGTGTGGTACACACCATATCACCAAACAACACAGTGATTACCTGGAGCCATATATATATAGGCCCAATGGCTGATTACAAGGTTGTAGACACCTGTGATGCTAATTAGTGGACACACCTTCAATTAACATGTCCCTTTGGTCACATTATTTTCTGTGTTTTCTAGGGGTACCATCATTTTTGTCCATGCCTGTTTCATGAGTTTATTTTTTTACATAATTCTGTTGAAGCATGGTTGAAAAACAATGTCTGACTTTCATTGGTTAACATTTATAGAATTTTTATTTATTATTACTTTTGTCAGATTAAAGTTATTTCTGTGACCATTGTGACTTTTTCTTTCATTGACCAAAGGGTACCAACAATTTTCCACGTCCTGTATATATAACGTCTGTATATATATACAGATATATGCAAATATATATCTATATATATATCTATATATATATATATATATATATAAATATATATATATATATACATATATATGCAAACCTTTGCATAGACTTTAACACATATATATACATACACACGTATATACTGAATGAGTGTGAGTGTGTGTGTGTGTGTGTGTGTGTGTGTGTTTGTGTGTGTGTTTATGTTCATTCATTCATCTTCTACCGCTATATCCGATCTTCCCTCGGGGCACTGGGAGTAGTGTGCCTATCTCAGGCGTCTATGGGAATTAAGGCAGGATACACCCTGGATGGAATGCCAACCCATCGCAGGGCACACACACTCACAAACACACACACACACATTTATACACTAGGGACAATTTTCCAAGGTGCCAATCAACCTACCGTGCATGTTTTTTGGACCGGGAGGGGGGAGGAAACCGGAGAACCCGGAGAAAAACCCCCTTGAGGCACGGGGAGAGAACATGCATACTCCACACACACATGACCGAGACGGGAATCGAACCCGGATCCTGGCGGTGTGAGGCGAATGTGCTAACCACTACGCCACCGTGCCTGTGTGTGTATTTATATGTGTATATTTCAAATGCTATTTTTATATGGTTTTACTCCAGTGTCTGCAGTATATCAAGTGAATGACTTTAACACAAAAAGTGGACACAGCAATATTGAAACACGGCAGCACTGATGATTCATAGCCCATCGGTCAAGAAATTGGATTAATGCCTAGAAGGTCATGAGTTTAAATCCCAACACCACCAGTACTGGGCCCTTCAGCAAGGCCTTTGACCCCTTCATACTGTTCTTTATATAAAGTGTTACATGTTTGTTTTTTTTCTTTAATGTCTTTAATATTCATTCTCAAACCGCTATTTCTTTTTCGCTTATTAAACGTGTTTCTATGTGAGTGAGGGGAAATTTCTCGTAAATGAAGCCGACCACTAAATGCCATTGGGTTTAGCTAGTGCAACTGCTGTCCTTTAGATAAACACTCCATAAATCTGTCCTACAGGAAGCTCGTATTCTGTGTCGCCTCACTCGGATGTGTTTATCTCCCAAGCAGCTGATGGCCACAACACTCGCCCTGTGTGATCGGTGTAAAGGAGGGATTATCTCAAATCCTGGCTAGCGGAAAGCCTGGACGTCTTTCAGCTCCCTTCAGCTTCCTTAGAGCTCATTTATTTGCAAGGAAAGCCGAGGGTGAATTTGTATGTTTTGGCTAAAGGAAGTGCCGTCCGCATGTCTTCGCAGGATGGGTGAGGTTAAAAAAAAAAGAAAAAATGAAAAGAGGGCTTTCACTTTTTGATCGAACACCTTCACAAAACTAGCATCTGGCATCCCTTGCGGATACGACGCAACGACTGTAATGCATATTAAGAGGAGGAGCTGAAAGATACTTTTCACACTCATACAGCTGTGTTTAGGCTACATTGAGCAGCTTTGCGTTAACATTTTCGATTCGCCAATCACGTCGTGGGGCCACACAGTGGTAACTAAACTTCACAAGAATAGCATGTGTGTTGGGGGGGGAAAAAAGGAACCTTGTGGAGTTTCGCCCAAATCTTTATAAGAACGCTATTCGTTTGACAACATGATGGTGCATTTTGGAGAGATAAGTGTGACTATTGACCAAAAAACACACTTGTTTCCAAATTCACGAGGACAGTATATAAATATACAATGTGCAGGAGTAATGAAGGGACTATTTCAACAAGGCACGCAGGTATCTATTCAATTCATAAACGAAACATGGAAAAAAAACCTTTGCATAAACTGACCCCATATGCAGAAATGCCATTTAGGGCTGTCTATGGACAATTGCACGATCGCGACACGTTAACCCATGATTAATCGCACATTAATCACACGTTTTCAATTTACCTTAAATGATTACTTTTCATGTTTCTAATACTCTAACTAGCTCTAAAAGATGCTATAATTACATACATTTCTCACAAAATCTCTCCTTTTAATAAAATCATTGATTATTTCATATTTATTTTACTCTTATTTTACTCTTATTTTTTTACTATTTTTCTTTCTTCCTTGATATTAATTTCTTGTTAATTTCAATGTTACTTTTTGTTAGTCGTTGTTTTAAGTGTAAAATATAGGACATGGCTCCTTTAAGAATTCTGTTCCGGTTGCTTTTCCATATAAACTGGTGATACTGGTTTAGGTTATACAGAAGCACACTGTATTAACAAAATAAAAATGCGATTCCGTCATACGGATTTGGGAATGCGATGCACTTCCGTAAGGAACCATACGGTAATATACGCTAAAATAGTTAGGAGCTCATAATTGTATGAGCAGCTAGTAGGTATAATACGGGGGGAAATTTAGTTTCATTGAATTTTCGTTTTTTTGTTCTTTGTAGGGTTTCGTTCACATAATAATGCACTCTGTGTTAATCATTCGTTAATAAAACTAGTGCCGGTAAAAGTGAATAGCGCATTAACTTTGACAGCCCTAGTGGGCTTTGGTACGTCATATATATGATGGTGGTAATTTGTCATGGCAATTAATAAAAGCCCAAAATAATGCTCATTTATCATTAGAATACAAAACATGTTGGTCGTCACATCCATACAGTGTGTGCTTGTTGAACATCCCATTTCAGATTTAGTCCTGCTGTTAGAATAACCTCGAGTACTCTGAAAAGGAGCTCGGAGCCCCGCTGTGGGGATTTGTGCTCATTCAGCAAAAAAAAGAGATAAGTGAGATCAAGCGCTGATATCGAGTGAGGAGGCTTTGAACATAGTCCTTGTTCCAGCTAATTCTAAAGGTGTCCAGTTGGCTCGAGGTCAGGGCTCAGTTCTTCTGCTGCAAAACTTGGTAATGCGTGGAGCTTATTTTCTGCACAGGAGAGCTGGGAAATTGTACAGCGTACAAAAGCAACCCGAACCGTCGTGTGCTTTTACACTTGTGGTACGAGTAGTGTAGTGTACGCAATTCATTCCAATTACTTTATACAAGTTAACTGATTACATTCCAATACTTTTCAATTTCTTTTGTTTGTCCACTAGGTGGCGCTTTAAGTTAACAAGCTAAGAAAAAAAGGTTCAAACCCTCGGAAAAAAAAAAATTATTTTTCGAAACTGCAGCAGATTGTCATCATTCAAATCCAAATCACATTTCAGTTGAAAATAAAGTGTAATGAATGTGTAACGTAACACAAAGCCTTGCAAAGGATAAAACGGTCGTGTTTTGTTAATACAAGTTTCCGAACTGGAGAACACGTTTATCCCCTCTTTTATATTTAATCCTAACATAACAAATGGTAAATGCGCCTTTGTTGCACGGGTTTCGTTCATTCGCCATCCCGGCGCATAGCGATTAATGCGTTAACTTTGTTAGCCCTAATTAATATGAATGTTTCGGCTAGAGATGATGGAGGTGGGCGGGGCAAAGTGAAAGGAGAATTGGTAAATTGTGTTTACTGCGTTCTTGCTTGCTTTAGTAACGGCATGCATTCTAACTGCACCTGTCTTCTCTATAATAACAGAATTTAGTGGTGGACTGACTCAGGTACTCCACTACTTAAGGGCCCTAAAGGTGTTGGGAAGGTTACTTTGAAAATGTAATAGATTACAAATGTACCCTCTTCAAAATGTAATAAGTAACTGTGGAATTTTCCAATTACTTTTGTGTACTTTTTTGATTACTTTCATTTGTCCACTAGGTGGCACTTCAAGTTAACATTCTATGGAAAAAAAAAAAGGAAAAAAAAATGTTCTATTTTTCGAAATGAAAATCCTGCCGTAGTCTAAAAACACATGAAATTGTCACTGTAATTTTTTAACATTTTCATTCATTCATTCATCTTCTACCTCTATATCCGAGTCTGTGCCTATCTCAGGCATCTATGGGCATTAAGGCAGGACACACCCTGGATGGAATGCCAACCCATCACAGGGCACACACACACACACATTCACACACACATTCATACACTAGGGACAATTTTCCAAGGTGCCAATCAACCTACCGTGCATGTTTTTGGACCGGGAGGACCGGGAAACCGGAGAACCCGGAGAAAAAACCCCCCTGAGGCACGGGGAGAACATGCAAACTCCACACACACATGGCCGAGACGGGAATCGAACCCGGACCCTGGCGGTGTGAGGCGAACGTGCTAACCACTAAGCCATTGTGCCCCCTAACATTTTCATAAGTAACTGTAATTTAATTACATATTACTTCTAATTTAATTACTGTTACATTTATTTCACAATTAAATTATGGAACACTGTTGCATGTAACTAGTTACTCCCCGACCGTGATTATTTTCATTGCTGTACAGCCATACCATGTCACTCTGACAACACTATGTTGTTTATTTGGACAAACATCAAACAAAAACCAAGCAATGAGAACGTTTAAAAACACCACGTTTAAAGCATTCACACTGCGGGAGCACTCGGAGCAGACGTAATACTCGGTAAGTGTGAAATCGTGGCTTGAAGTGCTATCCAGCTACTCCACAGCCATGCCTAAGCTACGGCTTACACAACTGATGTAACCTGATGCCTTCTGATCCAAAAATAGTTCATCTTATAGGCTGAAATCCTTTTTTTCATATATATATATATATATCCTGTTGGCAACAAAGTGCTCCCGCTTTCCACAAGTGAAAAAAACAAAAACAACTACCACCTCCGAAAGAGCCACTGAGGGGAAGATCATCACCGCAAATAAGCGATCTGCCCCAAGTGGCGGAATGGATTTACGGGTACTCTCGTTACTAAAAGACCAGGATTCCCACAGGACCGATTGATATGCATGAAAGGAAACAATGTGTGACATCCATAAACATAATCGTTTTATTTCTCTGCTATTCAGCCGTATCAAATCCCAGACCACATAAAGGAGCTACGATACATTTAGGTGGTCAGGACATTGGCATGGAAAATACGGAAACTGAAAACAAAAACACAATGTTAAAAAAAAAAAAAGCGGGACATTTCAAATGGTTAATTTGATGCTACATATTTATTCTAGGATAATCTGTACATTTTGCAATTAAAGAGTAGTCTCTCGATGCTTTATGTTTAAAATAATGTTTTCAACATCCATGAATGATCCAGTCCCTTGTTTTCCACATTTTATTTAAAAGACAGAAGATTGGAGGGAAAAATGTATGAAAAAATGTTTTTATATAAATGTTTGTGAATGTACTCAACATTTAAGCAAGAATTTATTGAATTGTTTTTTATAGTTTTTAATTAATTTATTATGTATTTATTTTACCCTAACCCTAAATGTACCCCTAATCCTAGAAGTGACTAAATATTGAACAAATTATATATACCGTAAATTTCGGACTATAAGCCGCTACTTTTTTCCTAGGTTTTGAACCATGCGGCTAATAATAAGGTGCGGCTATTCTGCAGATTTTTTCCCGACCGCTAGGGGCTCTAACCGGAATTAGAATCAAAACTAACACAAAATAAATGCAAAGAAGAAGAATGCGCTAGTTCCTCTTTAGCAGATATAAGTGGGTAGAAGCGGATAGAAGGAGGACAAACTCTATCTTTACAAGGTTAAGGTGACGTCATTTCACACACAGGAGAAATGAAGGTAAATAGCGCTTATTTTCTCTTGGTTCTGTCCCGTTTTAATCAGCAAAATTTCTGCTCAGTGCTCTCTCTCTTCCCCTGCTCTTTTCCCCACACACACACACACGCACACACACACACACACACACACACACACACACACACACACACACACACACACAAATCAGCCAAAGTTGTTCTTGATTTTCCCTCTCCCGATATAAGACCGGTTCACTCTACAATCCCCGTCCGGGCTCGTAGCACATACCTAGTGTCGCAGACACGGACGCTCGATATATGTTTATGCCTAACCTTTGTCTGTTCCCGATTCACGGACTTCCAAGTCTCCGGTACTCCCGGTACCACGGCGCGCAGAGCGCAAGGCTCCCTAGCCTGTCTGGCCGCTCCGTATGAGCGGCGTCTCCTGAGTTCTTTATTCTAATAAATCCTGTTTTGTTTGAATTCCGGATCTCCGCGTCTCTGTGCAGCGTCCACCGTTACACCGTGTTAAAATACAGGTTAGGAAAGGTTCTATTTAGGTACATACATGTACATTTACAATTCAAAAGAGGATGCGGCTTGTATGCAGGTGCGGCTTATTTATGAATTTTTTTGGGTTTTTTTTTAAATAGAGCAGATGCGGCTTATATGCAGGTGCGCTTTATAGTCCGGAATTTACGGTATATATAGGCTGAAATATTTGTGAACATTTTTAATAGACCCCACTTATATTTTAAGCTACATTTAAAAATAACTAACAAATTATGTTGCCCTGATATTGTAGATTACATCACATTTACAACATCTGGCAGACGCCCTTATCTAGAGCAACTTACAACTGACCAATTGATGGTTAAGGGCCTTGCTCAAGGGCCCACTAGTGGCAACTTGGTGGTGGTAGGGTTTGACCCCGTGATCTTCCAGTCCAGAGGCCATCACCTTAACCACTGGGCTATAAAGTGCCATATAACAATTTATTATTGTGCTATAGTCAACTCAAATATTCAGTGCATGAGTATGTTTTTGAGAATGGTTCAACCAGCTGAGAAAGGTGACAATCCGGGGTGTATGACTGTATTGTAGGTAATTAATAAAAAAAATAATAATAATACTTTTACTTACTGTGCGATTGGTACAAATTGGAGTGAAGGCATTTGTGCCACACGTAAAAAGCCTGTCCCCGTTCACCAGCAGGACACGGATATAATTTTGGCATTCTTCCTGTATTAATAAAAACAAAGTTATAATAAAAATTACTGAAACAAGCCTGGAAAGGAAGAGCAATGACAGGGCATGACACAAACCTTATCAAATACCTAATAACAACAAAATTGCATCTACGTAGAACATTATTAATCTTTTTTAATTAACCCGTTATGATCTCATACTTAACATTCGTTTTTTTATATAAAAAAAAAAAAATATATATATATATATATATATATATATATATAATATATATATATATATATATATATATATATATATATATAATCGAATTGTATAGCAGTCAGTATAAAACAAACATATTAGTCTTTGTACAGTAAAAGCATTAAAAAACCATTCTCTCAGTCACATGACCTTTTTTTTTTTACTCTTTATTCCCCTTAAATCGCTCCTCATAAAATGATCTCAAGATGATTAAGAGCATAAATTACTGAACAGATGTGTATATATATTGATGTTTACTACAGTTTTTCATCTTGTTAATGTTCTAGGTTGATGCCAGTTTGTGGCTCTATATAAAGGTTCTCCATCTATACATTTAATCCAGTATGGTTTTCTGGTGCAATTTACACCTCTAAAAATGTCTAAAAATGTGCATCCTTCTGTTCAAGATTGTACTTTTATTATACCAATAATACCTGCAAAACAAACAAGAAAACAAATTAATGATAGATAGATAGATAGATAGATAGATAGATAGATAGATAGATAGATAGATACATAGATAGATACATAGATAGATACATAGATAGATACATAGATAGATACATAGATCTCCAAATGGCTTCTACATGGCCATTACTTTGACATAACAATTCAATTATATTTTGTTATTTAATTTACGCTTAATTTCAAAACAGTTTTTATTTATTAAAGTCTAGTCTCTAATATTGACATCTAGAAAAAATCAGCAGTGATTTTCAATCTGCACTTTTTTCCCCGTCCCGTTCTACGCTTTCGAAATGGATATAATTCAACTTCTCTCTTCCTCGAGGGGTTAATTTCATGTTTGGTTTCTACAGAGCTCGAGGGATTTCTGCTGGAGTCTGAATCATGATCTTTTACCTTGGGCCATATCATAAAAAGAAATAAGACGTTTTCCCTTTTTATTTTTCACTAACACAATTTGGGCCAAGAGGTAATGGTCCGCTCTGTGTGTAAATAAAGGCAGATTTCTCAAACTCATCACAGTTTGAAGTGAGGGGTTAAAAAAAAAAACAAAAAAAAAACCAAGCTACACTTTGTGGAATAATGCCCTCGCTATAGCTGTGCGCATTACAAACAAATGGAGAAGACTGAAGCGCATTAATATCAATCAAAGGTTCTTTTTTTGCTTTTCATGAGACGGCCCTGACGGAGCCACATGCAGACTAGTAAAAAAAAAAAAAAAAAAAAAAAACTTACATTTCACAAGAATAGAATCAAATAAATAAATAAATAAACAGTTACATTAAAAAAAAAAAAAAAAAACAATCACTGTCACAGACTTGGCAGGGCCGGAACTGATTAAGCCTTCTAATCTTAGCTGTTTCAGCTGATACAGCGAAAGGACGGGAAAACAATTCCTTGCAAACGGCATCTCATAACCACCAGCACTCAGGGGAAGGTGACTTAGCTTGTAATTCTGAATGATAATCATATGTTGGTCAGCACGGTCCTTATTATAGGCCTTTAACTGCGTCTTAAACCACATCAGAATAACTAAACTACAGCGGAAGCCCTGGAGGTCAAGGCCGGGTCATATATACGGAAAAAGCCATTTCGATTAAGACGAACCGTAATTGAACATATCCAACAGCAGGGTTTTGATATTTCAGCACTTTAATAGGTATATAAACCTACATTTGATCAACACCATAAGCTAAGCGCCTTTAAAAAGAAGGAATACAAATGCTACATAAAATTCTATACAAATGAGTTCATTTTAATGCAAATAGACTAAAAAAACATAAATACATTTACATTTATGATTTTTGACACCTTATTATAAGAGTATAAGACATTATAAGAGAATATTAGTGTCTATCAAAAGCGGCCCAAAGGAGGATAAACAAGTCACAAGCTCAAGATTTACTGATGCGTGTCTCGAAGTTGACCTCATTCTAGCAAACTGCTTATATAAGTTAATGCTGTCGATCATAAAAAGACTAGAGTTAGAATGTAAAGTGCATTACAGCTTTCACTGATTGGTCAGAGTGGAAATTCGAATCCCACTGAAAGCGCCTATTATTTGAATGTGAGCATCTGGACTGGACGGCCATGTGTCTGTGTGTGTGTGTGTGCATCAGTAACCTGGGAATAGATAGAACAATGATGCTCAATGGGAGGAAAGCAAGCCAGTCGACACATTGTATTGCTCTGGGCAATGCTCTATTGGGGAAACCTTAGGTCCTGGCAATCGTACGATGTTGCAGACCAAGTACATGCCGTTCATGGCAATGGCATTCTCTAATAGCAGTGGCCTCGTTCGGAAGAATAATGAGCCTTGCGACACTACCCAGAAGGTTTAGGAATGGTTTTAGGAACATGAAAACGAATCCACAGGGTTATTTTGATCTCTCGTGGCATTTGAAGAAAAAACAAGGAAGGAAAGTGCATCGTACAGAGGTGAACTGGAAACGAAGGGTACTGACTCAGTACTGACTCAACGAGAATGGGGTTATTATTTGCACTAGACTTGCTGCGACAGTGTTCAAGGTTAGATCGGTATTAAGTCACAACACCATTACGTCACTTGCCTAACGTGGCATAGTCTCTCACTGTTGCTTTGATTATTTTATTTATTTAATTTTTAATTCAAGCAAAATAAGCCATTTAGTTTAGAAGAGAACAGACACTACATTGCACTGCAGTGCATGCCATTTCAAAACGCAATGCAAAAACGCCTATTTAGCAGTATTTTGGATTTAAACCAAATGCAAACCCCGAACCTGAAAATAGGTACGTTTCCATTACAAATCTGCGTAAAACATTTCGATATTTACGAAATGTGGATAAAAAAACTCTGTGGACTAAAACTTGTTCTCTCTCTATGTCAATCAAAAAAAAGGGCAGGCTTACTTATATCGCAGCCAATCGCACGTGTCTAATCACGTGACCTGGGGTTGCAAAAAAATCCTTTTTTTGTGAGTTTCCATTAGCCGTATTTTCAATTGGCTATTTATATTGGCGCATTTTGGAGGGCGATGGAAACGCACCTAATGTTAGCAAAGAAATCTGCGAAATTTGCCAGATAAAGGTGGAATCATCCGGAGGAAATACAAGCTGATTTTTCCCCGGGCTGGAGGAGGAGGAGGAGGCGTGGGGTGGGGGGGGGGGGGGGGGGGGGGGGGGGGGGCGGGGGGGGGGGGGAGGTGGGGTGGGGGGGGGGGGGGGGGGGGGGGGGGGGGGGGGGGGGGGGGGTGGGGGGGTGGGGGGGGGGGGGTGGGGGGGGGGGGGGGGGGGGGGGGGGGGCGGGGGGGGGCGGGGGGGGGGGGGAAGGGGGGGGGGGGGTGTTTGGAGGTGTATTGTTAGTCGTTATATTAATGAAAGCACCTTGTTTCATATATATCATTTTATGAGGTTTAATTTTTTTCCTCTTAATTGTTGTTGTTTATTCACGCATTGACTGCCAAGTTACAATTAGACTATTTAAAACCAAAGGAAAAGAGGGAATCTCCAACGGATCGACGCCCAGCACACCATCCCGGTATTCCCTGTGTTGTAAAATTAAAATATAACCGGGGTGAAAATTTCCTCATCGTCACAATTTGAAAAAAATCTCAAGGGATTTATAAAACAAACAAAAAAACAAACAAACAAAAAAAAAACAAAGTCAATACTGAATTACATAAAGGCTTGGACATACATGATTAAGCAGGACTTCCTTTTGAAAAAATCTGCTTAAATTTTTATACTCGTTTGAAATGGTCTACTATTACCTGCACACTATTATAGACTTTTAAACACAACCTTTAAGGATTCCCCTTCGCGGGAAGCAAAGTGTAAATGAAAGAGCCGTGTTCTTAACTGGGCTAAAACTGGGTTAATTTCATACAGAAGCTTAGAAATGAGGTTAGCTTTAGAAATAGATTCTAAGCCACATCCCTGGTACAAACCACAGAGAAATACGCCGAGACACAATTCTGGCCCAGGATTCATTTGTGTAACAAAGCATAACTCCCCTGTTCTGTTTGCGTGCGCAGACAGATGCCCGTGATAAATTCCCGCTAATTGACCCGGGTCAGAGTTGCGCTATGCAACCCGAGAACCTCCATTTTTACAACCTTAATTAGGTGCGCTGACACTAGAGTCGCGAGTGTGCGCTCACCTCTGATTTCCCTCGGCTGAAACAGGCACCTTTGGTGAACTCATCACAATGCCACTCCGCCTCCTGTAGAGACAAAAAAATAAATAAATCATAAAAACACTGCAGACAAAATGACAATAAATAAACAAAAACACTTATTTTGGGGGGGTTCGTTAGGAGCGCGTTTAATAATTAACATCATCGTGAAGTATACAGTGTTGTAATAAAACAAGCATTGAGGAAGTAACGTGCTGTAACGGTGCAGCTTTGGTCGAGCTAGCCTTCTGCCTCCTGGAGACGTAAACACACCGAACGTCTCATTTAGGTACATTATGATAATGGACTATGTCACGGCATCGAAAAAGACAAATGGAGCTCGATGTTGATTCTGAATCCCTCCCGATGTTTATCGACTGATGGATCATTAATGAACTTGGTGAGAGGGCAAATCTCAAGCGCTAATGCTAACATTAAAGCAAAAAGCTTTTCAGGTCAGCTGCAGTGAGCAAGATGGATGTTGTAAACATTTTATTTGAAAAGAAAATTACTACTAGATAAACAGAGGTCTCAATCTTGTGGGAGCTCTCTGGCTGAAAATCAAAGGTAATAAAACAACCCCACGGGGAGAGGACAGCTAAGCCCGTACCTTCTTTTAAGGGAAAAATACATAAATAAACTTATAAACAAAAATCAGCACTGGACAATATGTAATTCAATCTAAAACAAATGGAATGAAGTAGAAACGACTGATTTCAAGCCCATTCTGTAGATTCCCACCATATATAGTTTTGTGTACATGAAATGGATAGATTTCATGTTCACCGGAGTTAATTTATTTAAATCCCACTTCACTCAATACATTCACGTCACGCAAATGAACAGCTTGAAAAGGCGCGCATGAAATTTGACGGTATAATAAACACGAACGAGGCGGATTATTTTCTCAAAATGTCTTGGGAGGGTAACCTACAGGTAAATAGACTAAGCAAGTATTTTCTAATCACAGTACGAATTACACAAACATCGGAACGACGAGCTTTGTTTGGTTTGAACTAAAGAGCTCATCTTTTCTGTTTGCTGTAATTGGGGTTTTAAAGTGGCACGGCATGAACGAAGAGTTGGAAAACAGGACTTGCAAATAAACACCAATCGTAAGCCTGATTTGGTTCGCAGTGAGTGAACTCTGTAGTGCATATGGAGTAGCTTACGTCTGTCATGAGACTATACAGTAATGGTTCTAATTGTAAGGTAGAGTTACAGATAATTAGTAGAGATTTGAATGCTTTTATTCAGTATTCTCACCACATGTCGGTAAAACAGA
Organism: Kryptopterus vitreolus; assembly: GCA_030449085.1. Taxonomy (NCBI): domain Eukaryota; kingdom Metazoa; phylum Chordata; class Actinopteri; order Siluriformes; family Siluridae; genus Kryptopterus; species Kryptopterus vitreolus. The sequence goes on from JACRUU010000018.1 coordinate 13,124,123, forward strand.
ATATATAATCATATCAGGTCGGTAAAGCTAATATTTCTAGACACCATAATATTACCTTAAACTCATGGCAGAAAGAAACACACCATAAAAGATACTTCTTTGATGAACAAAAATCATTTTTCTTTTTGTGTTATCATTTTGTACTGGTATTAATGGAAACTGATATTCTCCTACCCAGACTCTAGTGGTAACTTAGTGGTAATTTATTAGCGATTATTACATATAAATACATATTAATATAAATGTATATTCGGGAACATTTCAACCACAAAGTGGACGAAGCATAAGCAGATCACTATGCATTTCAAGCAATTTCTTGAATGAGTTTATTGTTTTTTTTAATAATGATGTACACAACTCACTTCATAATGGAAAGATTTACATAGAGAGAAAAAAGTAACAAAGAAAGGATGATGGATGGACGGACGGACGGATGGATGAAAAGAAGGAAGGATGGCGAAATGGATATATAGAAGGATGGAAAGTTTGACGTTAAAATGGATAATGATAGGATAGAAGAAATAGTGGTTGGATGGAGGGATGGATGGATGGATGAATGAACGGAAGGAGTAAAAGATGATTAGAGGCAAAGTGTAAAGAAGGACTGGGAGTTAAAATAGATGTAAGGATGAATGGATTGCATTGAGTTGAATGGGGCTTGAATGTAGGCCGTTTCTCTCGCTGTATTCTTTTTTTCCCCTCTCGGGGAAAATGAGTTGGCTCAATTTAGATTTACATTTACATGGATGGAAAGAAGAAATAAAGGAAGGATGATGGATTAATGGGTGGAGGATAGATAGATGGAAAAGATACTATATATATATATATATATATATATATATATATATATATATATATATATATTGGCATTTTGGGATGTCATTGTTGTCCACAAAAAGTAAAGAGGAATCACATGATATCTTTGTCTGAGCAGAAAAAAGACTGAAAGACTGAGACCGGACACTTACACAGACATCTTCCTTTGTATTTCTATTTAATTTGATTGCTGTCTAGGAATTGTATTGATAATAAGGAGATCCCCCCAGCGGGCTGATAATTACCGACTGGTCCAAATGCTAAACTCTACTGTGCAAAAGCTGAACGCTCGAGTCCTGCTGTGTGCTGCTGAAAGCATCGGCCTCTGCTTTGCTGCTTTCTCTTTATTTATTCGGAGTGTTTTACAGTTTGCAGGACAGATGAGAGTTTTGCGCCTCCTCTCCTCTCAGCTGTAAAACACCCAGAGTCAGAACGAGAGAATATATGAAAGTGTTATGTAATGGCTTTTGAGGCTCTGAGTATTTAAGATGAAAAAAAAAAACAGCTCCTGAAGAAAAGAATGTTAGAATTCAGATTAGCATAAACATATTACAGTATAGTTTACATATAATCCATTAATGAAGACAAAAAATAAAGCATACACAATTATTAAAATAGTCAGATTGGATAGATTATTAATATAGCCCACAATTAAATCATTGTTTAAGTTTCCTATCTATCTATCTATCTATCTATCTATCTATCTATCTATCTATCTATCTATCTATCTATCTATCTATCTATCTATCTATCTATCTATCTATCTATCTAGCAAGCAAGCAAGCAAGCTAACAAGTAAGTTAGCTAGCTAGCTATCAAGTTAGCTAGCTAGCTAACAAATACAGTAGGTACATATAGTACTTTGTTTGTTGTCAACAGTTGATCCCTGGTTTGTTCTTAAGGTTTGAGGTGTCACACAATCTTCGATGCTTTTCTCCATAACCTTTGTACAGTTTGTTTTGTAGTTATTTGCATTAATAGTATCTGCCTTTCAGCTCAAATCATTCTGGCCTTTTACTCCTGCCCACAGAAGTGAAACCTCCCTGGACTTTTCTTTTCTTTGTTATTTCGAACAAGAAAGAGACCGCTTTGTGTTGCGACAGTAAATGTAAGTATTTTTTTTTTTTTTTGTCACACATCTGCAGTTTTTCCAAGTATCTGCTCTGTATTTCCATATGGGGAGACTTTAACTTCACTACATTTCAAAGTCAAATATCGTATTTATTTATTTTTATTTTGTTTTACCCAAGTACATTTTGCAAAATCAGCCGCTCCTTTTTATTTATGAGCGGATAGAAACCGGTCAGGCACATAGCACGCCTTGTTTTGATAGACACTTGGGTGTATCTACTTAGCATGAACATACAGTTCAACAGAAAGTAGTTTTGAGAGGAATAAATGTTGATAGAGAACATTAGATTTTAGGTGTGCAATTTCCTCAAAAGAAGGTTTTGGGTTCCGGATCATTTGTGTTTGAGTCATTAATATCATACATTGGTGTGTTAAGAGTAACATTAGAGTTTTTTCATGTAAACTGGGTTGATTGAGGAAGCGTCAGGATCCCCCAGGCTCACGGCACTCACTTCTGCCATCTTGTTGTTTCTTCTGTGCCTCATTTTTTAAGGGACATTTTTTAATGACATGATGCCAAATTATCTCATGGGATTTCTGTACCTGAGATTCTCTTGTCACCCTGCCTGCCCTGTTCCCTCTTTCCTGTGCCCTTTTCTGTTTTTCCCTGCCCCTGGATTTATGGTTTGGATGTTGTTTTGGTTTCTGTTGATGTTCCTGCCTTCCCATTATTGTCCTGTTTCAAGTGTTCGTTTGTGATTTTTGGTTCTCCCTGCTTGCCATATTTGCCTGCACTCATACCCTGGATTTTTTTAATTTTTGGTTTATGTTTTTGCCGTAGCCCTTCTGTTCTAGTACTGTATTATTTTTGAACCCCTGCATTTTAGATCCTCCATTCACTCACCCCCGTTCTCTGACAGGAAGAGTCGTCTGATAAAAATGATATTATAGGTATACTAAATAATAGTACTTTGGACACTTATGTACATGTAATGGGGGAAAAAAGACATGCTCTTATTTAAGGGAAAGTGAACTCTTTTACTTCTACTGGAGAACGTGCACTTCGTCCAACACTGCCCTGAAGTAAAGTTCATTCATTCATTCATCTTCTAACGCTTTATCCGATCTTCCCTCGGGTCGCGGGGAGACTGTGTCTATCTCAGGCGTCTTGGGGAATCAAGGCAGAATACACCCTGTTTGAAGTGCCAACCAATCACAGGTCACACACACACACTCACACACACACACACACATTCATACACTAAGGACAATTTTTCCAATGTGACAATCAACCTACCGTACATGTTTTTGGACCGTAGTGGGTGGGTGTGGGGGGTTTGTGGCGGAGAACCCAGAGAAAAAACCCCTGAGGCACAAGGATAACATGCAAACTCCACACACACCTGGCGGAGATGGGAAGCGAACCCCTGACCCTGGAGGTGTGAGGCAAGCCTGCTAACCACTAATCCACCGCGGCCCTGGAGATTCTTTAGACTGATTAAAGCTCTACATTATGTCCTCATAATTTTGCGGTCACCATGTCTATCACATGAGGAATCCTACATGTTGAATATCTCATTACAAATGAATTCCCCCAGAGCCTTTATCTTAACCTCCATTCTTCTTGGAAGGCAGATCACTAGTTTTTCGGGGCCCAACTGTGTGCATTTTGTATAAGAGTATTAATAAGGTCAGGCACTGCTGTGGGGCAAAGATCCACAGAACACAGTCAGCATTTAAAGTGATTGCAATGGTGGTCATTGGAGTTGAGGTCAGGAGTTTGGTTACTATAACCTTGGCAAATCACGGACCTCTTTTTGTGTATGAGGGAACTCACATAAATAGGATTTGGATTGGAATGTCATGTGTGTTAAATCTCACCACTACCAGCCAAAATGCTACCGTGGCCCTTGAGCAAGGCCCTTAACCTTGAACTGCTTTACTGTGTACATGCTGTGCTATGGGCGTCTGCGAGATGCCGTAAAATGACAATGTCATGCTTGAATAGGGTTGGAAATCGAAATAATCTGGAATCGGATAGTTGTTATATCAAATACTTGTTATATCAAATAAAAATACCGATACAGAGTCCGTATTTAAGGCCTTCGAGGTGCCGGGTGATTCTCATTTGCTTCTCGTGTCTCAGGGATTTTTTGCGCCTTCTGGTTGACTGGGATTGTTATTGTTTTTACAGCGCTTTTGTTTTCGCACCTTACGTATCACCTTGGATCCTTTATTTACCCTGTTGTTAACAGCACCACGGGAAGCAATTTTACATGTGAAGACAAAGCTAAGTGTAATTATTGTAATAAACTAATAATAAAATCAAGGTGTCGCAACCAACATAACTATGCATCTTCGGCTGGATCTCCGTTTTTGGAATCTGAAACTAGGAATCAATAAGAATCGTCAAAATTTAAAACCCTGTGTGTGAACAATTTTTACTTTAGTTCCATTGACGGAAAATGTTAATGCAATGATATTGCACCACAATCTGGGTTTTAATCTTTAAGTAAGATTCCTACGAGGGGCACGGTGGCTTAGTGGTTAGCACGTTCGCCTCACACCTCCAGGGTGTCCGAGTTCAATTCCCGTCTCGGCGATGTGTGTGTGGAGTTTGCATGTTCTCCCCGTGCCTCAGGGGGTTTTTCTCCGGGTTCTCCGGTTTCCCCGGTCCAAAAACTTGCACGGTAGGATGATTGGCACCTTGGAAAATTGTCCCTAGTGTATGAATGTGTGTGTGTGTGCCTTGTGATGGGTTGGTATTCCATCCAGGGTGTATCTTGCCTTAATGCCCATAGACGCCTGAGATAGGCACAGGCTCCCCGTGACCCGAGGGAAGATCGGATATAGCGGTAGAAGATGAATGAATGAAGAAACAGGTACAGACGCTCCCCGCGTTATGAACAAACACGTTACAAATGTTCATCGATACGAACAAACCTGTCCACAAGCTAAAATTTGATTGGATTCGAAAAAAAAGCAAAAAACACTAGCTATCCATGGAGCTTAACAAATACAGAATGTAATACCCATGTAATGCCTACCACCACTTCCTCCTCCCACCATCCACATTAACCGTGACATTCCATGGTAAGTATTTGCTGTATACATTACTGTATTATTTCATACTGTTCATTCATTTTAAATGTATTATTAATACTGTTTTGATAACTTCTCTTAAGTGCAGCATCGAGGATTGCCGTAAACTACCATTTTTATAGCTTATATCTTACGAACATAGTCAGAAGACATGCGTAGTCAATAGCGAACGCCACAAACAACTTACATCGTAACTCGCTGCTAAGGTATATAATGTTTGTTGCTGGTTTAATGCCGTGCAAGGAAGTGAAAAGATCCCTATATTAACTCACATATAATCGCTACATTATGTTTCATTAACATCTATGAATGAATTCATAAACTAAACAGTTCCAAAAAAAAGAAAGAAACACTTCTCAATAATACTGTAAGCCTTATTCCGTCTCTCTCTCTCTCTCTCTCTCTCTCTCTCTCTCCCCCTTGCTCAATGTTCTCTCCGCGATATTGTTGACTTGTCCTGGCCACATGAAGGAATGAATACGACAGCAAGAATATATTAGGGTTTGTTGCACAGAATGGGCTTACTGTTGTCTCGCCCATGATTGTGACCTTTTCTAAATCCCTCGTGTAAAATCGTACGGATGGTCAAATCACTGTGGTTCTTTGTTTGGGAAAAAAAGTCTACGTATAAAGTAAATGCCTACGTAAAATGCAAATGGATGGTGCATGAATTCTAGGAATTTCAGCCTTTTTTTCCTCCCTGCCCCGGCTCATGACATAACAAAGTAATGTCACTTACTTTTCCGAAATATTAAAGGTGTTTATTTAATTTTTTAATTTATTTATTTATGTTTATCTAGCATAAAATTGCCTGTAAGAATAAACAGTAGTCAGGGATCATTAATGATTTAAGTGCATGATTTATTAGATCATTAATAAAGGAGACAAGGGCTCTGTAAATTATAATGGCTATTCCTGTTGTCATTACTAAAAGCTTGCTATTAGCTCGTTTGTCAAGATAATAGTGCCGCTAATTACGTTTAATCTGCTTTATTCCGTATTCAAGTGATTTTTGCCTCAGCATTCAGTGCCCTAAGTCAAATATGCAGATGATTTGTTCTGCCAAAAAACACACACACACACACACACACACACACACACACACACACACATGCATGCACACATATGCCCTTGGTGTCAGCCCTGCGTGGTTTGTGCATGCTGAGCCGTTCTGCTGATGTGCAGCTTATTTGTAAAGACGAGTGTCCTGAAATAGGCTGCTGAGGCTGGAATGTGTGTTGGCGAGCTGTCAGAGAAGAGAACGCTCTGTGTGTGTGTGTGTGTGTGTGTGTTTTTCACCTCTGTTTTCCAGCTGTATGAAGCTATAAGTGAAGTAATAACGTTCTTACAGAAATGGGGAAAATCTATCTATCTATCTATCTATCTATCTATCTATCTATCTATCTATCTATCTATCTATCTATCTATATCTATCTGTCTAGGTCTATCTATCTATCTATCTATCTATCTATCTATCTATCTATCTATCTATCTGTCTGTCTGTAGGTCTATCTATCTATCTATCTATCTATCTGTCTGTCTGTCTGTCTGTAGGTCTATCTATCTATCCATCCATGCATTCTCCACCTATTGGCCTTTAAACCACACAAAAAAGGAAATCTGGTCCAACCTATTCCTCATAAGTCGCAGTATAAACTGATTACGGTTCACCTTTGTGTTCACATCAAAAAGGAAACCCTGTCATATGGTCCAACTTTATTCCTCATAAGTCGCAGTATAAACTGATTACGGTTCACCTTTGTGTTATCAAAGTGTCATATGATTTGTCCCGTTGTGTCTAAATATAAAATAACCCCTGTTCTGAAAGGTCCCTGATACAGCAACAAGAAGTTCTCAAAACACTTTAGGGACAAAGTTGTGTCTTTTAAAAGTTGGGCTATACACACACACACACATATATATATATATATATAAATATATATATATATATATATATATATATATATATATATATATATATATATATATATCTATATATAGATATATATATATATAAAACTTTAAATGTCCCCACGGAGCACTATTAAATCCATTATAAAAGAGAAAATGGGAAGATTAAGCACTTGCTACAAACCTGACAAGAGAATGCCTTCCACCAAAACTTATACAAGAGGGGAAGAAGGGCAGTATTCAGAGATTCCGCTGCACCAAAACACTAAAGACAAAACCGAACATTCTGAAAGGTTCCACAGTAGAAATTGGAGTATCTGTGGGGATTTAATAGAACAGTGGCCAAAAATGGTTTATTTTTATATGAAAGAACAAGAAAATACATTTGTAGTTTGCCAATTTGCATGAAGTTTTACTCCCAAAACGCACAGAAGCAGGGTCTCCAGATTTGATCTGAATGAGTTTAGTGCTTATGTAAAAATAACTAACTAATAAAATGTGGGCAGGATCATGTAGTCAGAATACTTATTATAGGCAGGAATTGAAAACCTGGTCAAGATTTATTATAGGACGGATATCCATAAATAAAGGAGGATCTCTGATAAAGATGAAGATTGGTGGGTTTGGATGATACTTAGGAAGGTTATATAATACTTCACATAGTACTGTGTTTGTCAAAAGTTTTAAACCACACAATCTTATGATCGTTAACAAGTAAAACAATTAAGGGTAGGAAGATTTCCTTCGTCCAAACAAATATACAAACATTTCTGATGAAAAATCCTCCCTCAAGCCTGAATAACAGCTTAAAAAACTAGTGGCATCCACGTAAACGATCCACAGTGGAAACTGGAGAATAAAAGAATAAGAAATTACATTTTAGTTTGCAAACTCTAAACATACATGAAATATGTGTTCATGCCTCTAATACACCTTACTGATATAAAAAAAAAAAAAACAATGTTCAGTAGTTCACCCAAGGGGAATCCAACAGGATTTAGGTGCAGTGACTGGGCAGACCATTCCATAACAGATAACATTCCAGGTAATGCTTACAAAAAGGGGACTTCTGGGAAGTCACCTGCAAAAAGTCTCCCACATTTCCCTGTTCTAAAACAATACTAAACCATTACATTTTCACCTTTATCAGCTAACATCTACACTTCTGTTCTTTTTCTATCTATCTATCTATCTATCTATCTATCTATCTATCTATCTATCTATATATATATAATATATATATATATATATATATATATATATATATATATATATATATATCGGTCTGTGTCTGTCTGTACATATATATATATATATATATATATATATATATCATACATACATATACATATACATATATATATATATATATATATATATATATATATATATATATATATATATATATATATATATATATATATATATATATATATATATATAGATCGATATATATATATATATATATATATATATATATATATATATATATATATATATATCAGGTGCTACCATCTTTCCTAGTAAGGGTTGCTCCCAGTAATTTCTTTCATCCTGGACATGGCCAAACACCAATTCCTTTCATTACACATGAAAATGAAGAGCAGCACCCTAAAGCTTTCAAACGCGAGATGGAACTTTTCCTCTAAATAGAACATGAGCTAAAATGATTGCTATGGGAGAGTTCACGGTCCAGCCTGAGCATTCGAAACCTTTTATTGGAAGTAATTGAATTAGCCGGCCTCAGGACTTCGCTAAAGTTAATTAGCACAAGTAATCGTTTTCACCGGCAGCGGCTAATTGCAGGGGGTGAAATTAATGAAATCCATTCTAATGATGAGATTCTGTCATTTACTTCCCACGCGGACAGGGATGTATAGAATGTAAAAGTCCAAAAGTGTTATCTCGAATTCGCGCTGGGTCGGAAATGTGAACTTCCGCTCTGATGTCCGTGTGAATATTTTAGATAAAGTAAGAAAACACTCTCATAAATAAGACAATAAGAATTTTTTGGCGGCACGCAAAGTAAAGCCAACAAACATTACGACTTTCTATTGTTAAGCTACACAATTCATGGCCAACAAGTGTTACTACATTTCTTTATGCTCTGTAATACTTTGCCGAATATCATTTACTATTTGCCTAACAAACAAACAAACATGTTTTCCCAGTGTGCATCAAAAATTAAATGGAAAAAAAAACACCTTTTGTTTATAAATATGAACAAATGCAACATACACGGACCAATATTCAAGATATACTCATTCCCTTAAATGACTTTTTATAGATAAACAAAATAATATATTATATATAAACTTTTGTCCCAAAATGTGAAAGACATAAACAACATTTTCAATGCAAATTCCTGAATTTGTTTGTTTCTAAGTATTTCTTTTATTGAAAAAAGGCAACTATAAAAATGAGTATTGGTGTGTTAGAATAACGTACAACAAAAAGAGTTTATTTTGTGATTTCAAGTTTTTTTTCATTTCTTTGAGGAACAAAAACGTCTTGCAGACAATCCGCTGCCTTAAACATAGCGATAAAAGTATCAGTGTCGAAATAAATGTCTCGAAACAATTGTGTTTCTTCATTTCGCATGTTGCTCAAGCTGGCCAATCACAATTCTTTGCGCAAAATACCATATATGGACGGGAAAAAAATAAACCAACCTCCTGAAACCTCTTAGCAATCGGACCTGACATCACTGCCGGCGAGTCCGAGCGAATCCGCTCTCTATTTGATATGAATATGAATAGCTATGCGGTGTTATTAAAGCTGTGAGTGATAACCCTTCCCCTCACCTCAAACTTAACCATTCGCACTTTATTTAATTCCGACTCATTTAGAATCATGAGAGTGTATCGATGTCAAGGGACAAGCTAGCTTCACCCTCAGCTAATCCTTATTCATTCTGCGTCAGTCCCCGAACTCCAGACTAACACAGCACCGGGGACACAGCTCTCACCTTATGGAGAATTAATGCAGGGAAAGACAAGAGGAGGGGGAAGGATATTTATTTCACACTCGGCGGCTTATTAATGGCAGATTTATTATCTCGCTTGCTCTCAGGAACCTGTTCAGCTAGTGAATAGATGAGGGAAGTAGAGTGGGCAGTTTAGCTCACAACACAGTCTGATCTGAATACAATGCAAATTCATCCTGCCGATTAATCAATGCCTGTAGGAGCGCCGGGTACAGTAGAGTATGCGCTAGAATAAAACCGAAAAAAGATGGAAAAGACCTTCTCCGGGTAAAATACAACATTTTAGCACCGCCTGGTTTTTTCCCAGAGTAACAATTACAGGAATGAAGCAATTTGGAGTGTTTTTTTGCTCATTTTTTGCTAATTGTTTTCACCCCAGTGTTTTTTTTTTTTTTTTTTTTTTTTTGCAACTAAAAAAAAAGGATTCGTGTGCAGATCATTTAATAATAAGACACAATCAAGTGATCAGGGTAGAAAAAACAGGTCAGGAATGCTATCTATGATAGCAAAGGTTTATCTAACATACACATCCGAGGAACAAAAGTGTCAAGCCCGACGAATAGCGCTCACATGCGCCACAACACATCAAGAATAACAATGAAGCATTTGTATAGTCCGTGGGCCTCGTTTATCAACGGGCGTTCTTGGCTTATGCGTTACGACTTCTCCCGGATATAGGAATGCAAGAAAAAAAAAATTTAAGATGGAAAAAAAAAATGCAGTTTTTAAAACGTGTTTTTTCACCATCGCTTTTTCTTTTGCACCTTTTGCTGCTTACCATATATGGCTATTTGAGGGCGTTTCGTTATGCAAATGAGCAGCACATCAATCTTGGAATGTGTAGGCCATTCTGAATGATTCATGCTCACACGCTCTGCATGAATAATTATATCAACTGTAATAAATGCTAATAACTAAATTCTGGCAGAATTTTCATTTTAATAATAAAAAAAAAACCCTTGTTTTAAGCACCGTTTGCTCAGTGAGTGATCTTTTTACATCTATAAATGGATTTGTGTTGTGTAATAAACTAAATGCATGATGGTGGGAACCAGTTTTTTTTTTAATATCTCTCTTTTCGACCTGTTTAACAAAGACCCCAAAGAATCCCTCAAATGATTTCTTTCCAACCAATAAAACTATTTACACTCTGTTGCTCAAAACATTAATAATTACATGGGTCGGCAGATGCCCTTTTAAGTTATAAGCATATATATTTGTTATAAGCATATTGCCATTTACATTAACAGCATGGTAGACGCCCTTATCCAGAGGAGAGGGTTAAGGGCCTTGCTCAAGGGCCCACTAGTGACAGATTGGTGGTGCTGGTGGTAGGATTTGAACCTGTGATTTTCCGGTCCAGAGTCCAATGCCTTAACCACTAAGCTACCACCTCCAATACCGCCTAGCATATCTGTTTGTTATAAGCATATATATTTGCTATCTCATATAACAATACTCATATTCACATTTACATTTAGTAACAATTCCATATGTGTACTATACATGTTTGAGAGATTCCGTCTCTCAAAAGCAAGAGAAAAAGAAGTATACACTCATGGGTTAGTGTTCATAGGATCATTTTAAACATAACTTAAGAAAGACTACTATTTTAGTTTTTAGGCCATGTGCAGTTATTCAGTCTGGGAATTGTAATAACCATGTATCACCTAAAATCACCTGTCATTAACACATTAACATCTAATAATGGAACACACGAAACATATGGGAATAGGACCAGAACTAAATAGCAGAAAAGATGAATATATACGCTATCTTCCCGCACAGGTTATTCTGTATACCCGATCTTTCAACGGCTAATACGATTTATTTAAATGCTTTTTTATATCTGTAATATTGAATCATACTGTAGGAACCTGCAAAAGAGCAATTTTAAAGCTTCTTTTTTTTATTTTTATTTTTTGTAAAGAGTATTCAAGCCAGGAGAAAATTTAATAGTGCATTGTAAAAATAAATCATGGGGTGAGTAAACAGAATAGAGGAAGGGGGAGGGGGGGGGGTGATGCTGCACCACACTGCAAACACACTATAGCTGCAAGATTTTGGAATGTAAAAGCCCAGGAAGTAGAATGAATCAACAGGAAGTAGAATAGATCATTCCTTGTACACTCCCACAATTCCTTGCACAGCCATTTTTTTAAAGAATACACTATAAACTAATATATTCATTCATTCATTCATCTTAATAGAATCAACAACTGCCTATCTACACTGCCACACACAACACACACACACCCACAATTCCTTAGGGCACAGGTGCCAATCATTCACCTCCAACCGTACATATTTTTGGACCGGTAGTAGGAAACCTGACAACCCAGGAGGAAAACCCCCGGTTTTTTAAGGGAGAATACACGGGAATCGAACCCCGATCAACAAACTAACCACTGGAACTAACCCATTAATATACCCCCTAAATATATAATATAATATATATATATAGGTGTAGGTATATCTAATATGATTATATATATCATATTATAATTATTATTATATAATTGTGTATATATATATATATATCTATATATATATAAACGTGGACAAAATTGTTGGTACCCTTTGGTCAATGACAAAAATTGTTGGTAGAAAAAGTCTTTAACATGGTCACAGAAATAACTTTAATTGTCCTGACAAAAGTAATAATAAATAAAAATTCTATAATAAAATGTTAAACCAATCCGAAAGTCAGACTATTAATGTATCACATATAATGTTTTTCAACCATGTCCTATATATAAAACATACAGAATTGGACAAATATGTATGTAAAAAAATAAACCCTTTGGTCATGAAACAGGCATGGACAAAAATGATGGAAATAAAAATTCTATAAATGTTAACCAATTCAGACCATTGTTTTTCAACCATGCTTCAACAGAATTATGTAAAAAAATAAACTTGAAACAATGGACAAAAATGATTACCCCTAACTTAATATTTTGTTGCGCAACCTTTTGAGCAATCACTGCAATCAAACGCTTCTGTCTGTAACTTCTGTCAATGAGACACTGTGAGACATGAGACATCTGCACCTCTCAGCAGGTATTTTGGCCCACTCCTCATGAGCAAACTGCTCCAGTTGTGTCCGGTTTGAAGGGTGCCTTTTCCAGACAGACTGCATGTTTCAGCTCCTTCCAAAGATGCTCAATAGGATTGAGGTCAGGGCTCATAGACGGCCACTTTAGAATAGTCCAATTTTTTCCTCTTAGCCATTCTTGGGTGTTTTTAGCTGTGTGTTTTGGGTCATTGTCCTGTTGCCATTTGCAAGACCCATGACCTGCGACTGAGACCAAGCTTTCTGACACTGGCTAGTACATTTCTCTCTAGAATTCCTCCTTGATAGTCTTGAGATTTCATTGTACCCTGCACAGATTCAAGACACCCTGTGCCAGACGCAGCAAAGCAGCCCCAGAACATAACAGAGCCTCCTCCATGTTTCACAGTAGGGACAGTGTTCTTTTCTTGATATGCTTCATTTTTTCGTCTGTGAACATACAGCTGATGTGCCTTGGCAAAAACTTCGATTTTTGTCTCATCTGTCCACAGGACATTCTCCCTCCCAGAAGCTTTGTGGCTTGTCAACATGTAGTTTGGCATATTCCAGTCTTGCTTTTTTAGATCTTTTTTTATGATTCGTTTTCAACAATGGTGTCCTCCTTGGTCGTCTCCCATGTAGTCCACTTTGGCTCAAACAACGACGGATGGTGCGATCTGACACTGATGTTCCTTGAGCATGAAGTTCACCTTGAATCTCTTTAGAAGTCTTTCTAGGCTCTTTTGTTACCATTCGGATTATCCGTCTCTTAGATTTGTCATCAATTTTCCTCCTGCGGCCACGTCCAGGGAGGTTGGCTACAGTCCCATGGATCTTAAACTTCTGAATAATATGTGCAGCTGTACTCACAGGAACATCTAGTTGCTTGGAGATGGTCTTATAGCCTTTACCTTTAACATGCTTGTCTATAATTTTCTTTCTGATCTCTTGAGACAGCTCTTTCCTTTGCTTCCTCTGGTCCATGTCGAGTGTGGTACACACCATATCACCAAACAACACAGTGATTACCTGGAGCCATATATATAGGCCCAATGGCTGATTACAAGGTTGTAGACACCTGTGATGCTAATTAGTGGACACACCTTCAATTAACATGTCCCTTTGGTCACATTATTTTCTGTGTTTTCTAGGGGTACCATCATTTTTGTCCATGCCTGTTTCATGAGTTTATTTTTTTACATAATTCTGTTGAAGCATGGTTGAAAAACAATGTCTGACTTTCATTGGTTAACATTTATAGAATTTTTATTTATTATTACTTTTGTCAGATTAAAGTTATTTCTGTGACCATTGTGACTTTTTCTTTCATTGACCAAAGGGTACCAACAATTTTGTCCACGTCTGTATATATATACAGTATATAAAGTTTCACCATATGCACTTTAGCCTCAGATTCCTCGTTTTTTAGACGCGAAACCTGATCTTCTGCACCTGTAGCCAATCTGTCTCAGTTCTTCAGGCAGGTTCACCACAAATGTCAAATCCCTATGTGCGTCACTCTATCCTTCCTAAACCAATCGACCAATTGTCTTCTGACCTCACTCATCAATAAAACACTTGTACTGCCTGTGGACATGATGTTTTGTTTTTTTTATTTGTTTATTGTGGCATTCCATGTAAACTCGAGAGAATGTTGAAAAAAAAATCCGAGCAGATGAATCATTTCTGAAACGCTCAACCCACTCTCTCCTGTAGCATCAATAAAAATGTCAAGGTCAAAATGACCAAGGTCACATTTTTTCTCATATTCTGACGTCTGATATTAATATTACCCGAAGCTTCTACCTGACTTGTATATGCATGATTTTATGCAGCGCGCTGCTGCCAAATAAATCCTGGCTGATTGGATAATTCCTTGCATTAATTAGCGAGGAGGTGGAGGTGTTCCTATAACAGTGGCACTAACGAATGCAGTACGTAACACCATACCATACATTTAATACATAATCACAGCCCACATGCATACTGTTCAGAGTAGGATCCAACTGGAGTTAAATTATGTGATTTTTATATTTTATTTAATTACAAATTTACCTTTTTTCATTACAAGTTAAGAAAATGCCATTAACAGCTGTTAACGGTAAAGATTCCCACCATGTAGTGCTAATTGTGGTGAAATGGAACATAAGAAATAGAATGAAATACAGGGTTTATTAACTTCAGTGTTCCTGCTTCGCACAAGAACATCTATTTAAATGTACTCTGATCCAACTCGTTAAAGGCTTAATAATTATCTCGCAGCAGTAGGTAAAAAAAATTATGTAATCATGTAAAATCGTGAAAATATTCAGAAAAGAGGGGGAAAAAATTGGAAGAAAACGTTGAGAAACCAAAGATCTGGCAACCGTGACAATAACGTTCTCATGGAATTTAGTGTACTCAACACAATCCCTTTAACCAATTTTACCTCTTTTTTTTACCTCTTTTACCTCGAAATCCGATTATAAGTTAGAACTCATAATCAACCAATGGTCATTTAATTACTGTTCGGTTTAATTACTTTTTGTTTTGGTCCTTCTCATCCAGACTGAAAGGATCAACAAACCTCTCCTGAAACCGTTAGCTCACAAAAAGAATAACCCAAGAACAGGCACAGCTCTGGATCGAAGAAACATCATTTTTCTGTCTGAAGATTGCTCCTCTGATCTGAACTTTAGTTCTTAATGCTACTGGGGTATCTACTGGAGAACACAAGCCACAGTAGATTATGATATCAGGCCTCTGACTCAATCGATACAAGCGTGAACTCTACAAGAGGAATTGCAAACCTGGGGGACACGCAGGGCAAAAAAACACTCATCTCACTGCTGCAACAATACAGCGGGTTGGGTTTTAGCATGATGAATGAAATCCTTAACCTGGAGAATGGACACACACACACACATAGAGAGAGAAAGAGAGAGAGAGAGAGATAGAGAGAGAGAGAGATATAGATATATGAGAGTATATATAGATATATATATATATATATAGTATATATATATATATATATATATATATATATATATATATATATATATATATATATATATATATACTGTATATATATATATATACTGTATATATATATATATACTGTATAAATATATATATATATATATATATATAGATATATATATAAACCCACACATATATATCCATCCATCTATCTATCTGTCTATCTATCCATCCATCCAAACTTGCTTTTTTTCAACAAGTGCTTCCCGTTGAAACGCATTATATAAAAAAGTGACACAAAATAAAGAGGGACATTCCTGTAAAATAACATATATAATATATAACATCTAACATATAATATAATATATAGGGGCACGGTGGCTTAGTGGTTAGCATGTTTGCCTCACACCGTCCGTATTCGATTCCCGTCTCGGCCATGTGTG
>JACRUU010000018.1:13145464-13365464 GCA_030449085.1 Kryptopterus vitreolus
AACAATTTTGTCCACGTCTGTAATTCTATATGTCTTCATGTGTAGTTTTGATGCCTTCAGTGAAAAGCTAAATAGTCATGAAAAAAACAACCTTTTAAATGACAAGGTTTGTCCAAAAAATAACTAAAATTAAATCAGATTAAACCCTTAAAGACCTTAAATCAATGTCAACGGCAACCGTCAAGGCATAACAACAGATGATGGTTTTGTGGAAATACAAAGAAGCTCATTGAGCGGGAAATATTAATTAAGTAGCAAGAAGTCAGAGAGAAGAACAAGAAACCATGAACCAAGAAACAACATGGGCAATCAACAAGAACCCAGACCTGAGGGACAAAACGGAGGAAAACAGGCACTTGGTAACAAAGGATCACAAAACACTAGATCTTAAAAAGGGAAATAAAAGCGAGGAAACAAAGGTTAGAGTGGCTAAAAGGGACTCACCAAAAGTGGAAAAAATTCATAAAAAACACACTAACAAGGAAACAACAACAACAAAAAAGATAGAAACAAGTGCCAATATGCATGGAACAAGTAACAAAGGTTTGGAGACCCATGGTGAAATTCACAACAAATTCACTGCTAAATATGCCACTGGAACATACAAAAAACAAACGAATTCCAAATAAAACTCAGTAGTCAGGCAGATGATGTCCAAATGTAGGTTGCATGCAGAAATGAAACTGCGAAAAAGCCTAGGAAAATATACCAGACTTGTAGACAATGAAACAAGGACAAGGAAACAATGAGGAAAAGGAACCCAGAGCGGTAAACATGGACTAAGAAACAAAGGCCAAGAAACAAGGACAGTCTAACAAAAATCTTCTGAGATACGAGAACCGAGATCCATTGACAAGAAACAAGGTCCAAGAAAACGCAGATTATAAAACATGGACCGAGAGGCACAAGGACAAGTTTGACAAGCCACTCAAAAACATGGAACAAACCGTAGAACTTATGAATGGGAAACACGTTTATGCGGGAACTTGCACAACAAAGAAGAAAAAGGTATAGGAATTACAAATAAGGCTAATTATTAGGACTTAACTGTATGTGGACAATGCACATGGTACAGGTAGGACTGGAGTAAACTGGGGAACGAGTCAAAGTATCGGCCACTTGATTCCTGAAAAAATCCCACCAAGTTCAATACAGTAAATGACTGCAGGTGTTCATTCATTCATTCATTTATCTTCTACCACTATATCCGATCTTCCCTCGGGTCACTGGGAGTCTGTGCCTATCTCAGGTGTCTATGGGCATTAAGGCAGGATACACCCTGGATGGAATGGCAACCCATCACAGGACACACGCAAACACACATTCACACACACATTCATACACTAGGGACAATTTTCCAAGGTGCCAATCAACCTACCGTGCATGTTTTTGGACCGGGGAGGAAACCGGAGAACCCGGAGAAAAAAAACCTGACACACAGGGAGAACATGCAACAGGCCGAAACGAGAATCGTACCCCGACCCTGGCGGTGTGAGGCGAACATGCTAACCACTAAGCCATCGTGCCCTTTAGAACTAGTTTTGAAAATGGAATATTAGTGTTGACGCTGATACTATTTCCTTTTGGTAAATGATTTTACAGTAGAGTCCCCCGGTGCTTCTACATGCTCTTAAAAAAAACAAAAACAAACAGTGTATAGTATAGACAGACAGTTTGGGACATAGCAATAAATGCGGGATAAAGTCCAAGCAGGAACTAATTAGCAAATGCTCAAGACTCATCTTGTTTTTTTGTTGTTTTTTTTTCTCTGGCTATGCTCGATTACAAAAACCCAACTGTAGGCTGTGGGATGCCAGAATTCTTTCTTTTTTTTTTTTTCTTTTTTACGTAAGCTTCAACACTCTCCCACGTGGCGCTTCAAAAGGAGTCCCTTGCAGACAGGGTGAAAGTCCAAATGATTTCCCAAAGGTGTTAAATGTTTACACGGCTACCCACCGAGTTACAAGATGCTTAACTCAGCAGGGGGACGGGGAGGGGACGATGACAAAGTGCAAATTACAGCCACATAATAATAGCGGTGAAAAAAAAGCTGTTCGCTAAAACACACTCGTTGAGGGGAAAACTGCTGCGTTTCGAATAGCTGGGAGGTGAACAGCGATGAACGAATAGAGAACGAGAGAACACGTCTTTCTCAGGTGCATTCTTCTCCTGTCTATATGACGAGAAACAAACAAGATACACGTTTCCTGCATGATTTTCCTTTCGTTTATGCTGCCTGTATTGCGTTTTTCAGTGCCAACATCACTTTTTTTTCCCGGCTCGGTTCCATAGACTCTCCGAACGGCAGTGTAATTTTGTCGCGCGCAAAGCTTCCGATAGCAACATCCGAGGCTGACCTGACGTCGCCGGAGCTTATGGGGGTAAAAAGTAAATGAGAAAAAGCCTGCTGCTTTCCTCACCTGGATCAATGAAAGATCCTCCAAGTGCAGCCTGAAGAGATGATTTCTAGGGAGGGGAAAAACAAACACTTGTATGAGGGATAAATTAGAAGAAAACACATTTATTCATACCAAAGACTATGAAGATTTAGGTCAGATTTCTACACGGGTGAGGAATAAATGAACATTTTTTTAATTCTATACATTTACTGTATATTATCATATTAGCCATTTTATGTAATATACATGATAGTAATATATCGACAAGATGCCCAAAGAAACCCCACAATTTTGAAGTATAAAATATCCATTTGTCTTTTTTCAGCCCTCCCTGATAAGGCACATATGTGTGTGTGTGTGTGTGTGTGTGTGTGTGTGTGTGTGTGTGTGTGTGTGTGTGTGTGTGTGTGTGTGTGTGTGCCGATCACATAAAGCTCGTATAAATGTTTGATGGTATCTCATTTGAGATGCCCAATGGCTATTTTAATTTGCCAGTATTTTCAGGACAGGAATCTTTATTTCATTCGGTGTAAAAAGCTTAAATTTTACTCCATTACATTCCATAAA
Source organism: Kryptopterus vitreolus (assembly GCA_030449085.1). NCBI lineage: Eukaryota > Metazoa > Chordata > Actinopteri > Siluriformes > Siluridae > Kryptopterus > Kryptopterus vitreolus. Next base: position 13,148,431 of record JACRUU010000018.1, read on the forward strand.
AACAGCCGTACTATGAAGCAAATACATGAAAAAAAACCCCAAAAAACGAGTCACTTGATCTCACATAAGAGTAACCGCGACACTTCTGTTGAATTTCATATTTTATTTCTATAGCGAGTTCTACAACAATGGCTCCAAGATTAAACTTATATTTAAAACTCACTTATATTTAACAATAGCAACATAACACTCAACTCTCTTCCCGAAAAAGAAGAATAAAACATTCCAGCATTGTTTAAGGGATCGTTTAGATTTTATTGAAGAAGAAATGTAAGACATGTCTTTTTATTTTTACTGGAGGATTGTACTTTGACTGAAAGCGGCGTACTCGATCCACAATTGATTAATAACTTATTTACTTTCCTATTCTTTCATGTCAAGGCTCAGATACATCTGTATCAACTGTTCAGCCGGAAGACAAGAACATTCATTCATTCATCTTCTACCGCTTTATCCGATCTTCCCTCCGGTCACGGGGAGTCTGTGTCTATCTCAGGCGTCTACAGGCATTAAGGCAGGATATACCCTGGGTGTAATGCCAACACATCACAGGGCACACACACACACACACACACACACATTCATACATTAGGGACAATTTTCCAAGGTGTCAATCAACCTACCGTGCATGTTTTTGGACCGGGAAGGAAACCAGAGAACCCGGAGAAAAACCCCCTGAGGCACGGGGAGAACATGCAAACTCCACACACACATGGCCGAGACAGGAATCGAACACCCTGGCTGTGTGAGGCGAACGTGCCCCTTCTGTTTGCATTATTTATATCTTTTTTTTCGATACCAAATTACACCTATATTATTGACCTCCTTCCGGAATCTTTTCTAAATGCAATTCAGCCGCAGGAAGACCGCCATAATTTCCTTTATTTAATATACAGCCATTCATCTATTATATACGGACGGATTCCTTGGCATTAAAAGGTCCCTAGAAAAGCTCTCAGACACAAACGTCTTGAAGCCATTTAAGAGCTTTTCAGCAATGCAGCCATTCAGGTAAGACATGAGGGTTTTTTTTTTTTTCCCCGAGACAGTTCTTTACAAAGCATATTTGAATGCAGGTGTTTATAAGACATTTCCATTTTATTCTGGAGAGCATTTGTTTCCCTAAACATTGCTCGTCCGCACTAAACCATCTGCAAACGCGTCCATCTCTATTCTCAGCTTTTGTTAAAGAAATAAAAAAGAGGACCTTCATCATGCTCGTCATGCGTGTATTTGAGTTCTGAGAACATTTTGAAAAAAATACAAAGTAAAAAATGCAACCACAAGGTCGTATAAAGTGGAAGTAATCTTATAGAATTTGAAAGAAGCAACGTATAAGGCCCAACAATGGTAGCTATAGAGAGGCTGGGAGTTTGAACGTAACATATTTGCGTTTGAGTAAGCATGTATTGAATTAGTTAACATTTGATTTGAAAATCGTTGTTGTGCTGGACAAAAAAGGTAGTCATCCATCATCTTGAGTTCATTTTGAGTGGAACGTTACACGAAAGCATGACTAAAAATATCCCATCATTCAGGAACATCGTCAGATTTGCTCATTTTACACTAGAACATTCGTTCATTCATTCATCTTCTACCGCTTTATCTGATCTTCCCTCGGGTCACGGCGTCTATGGGCATTAAGGCAGGATACACCCTGGATGGAATGCCAAACCATAGCAGGGCACACACACACTCACACACACATTCATACACTAGGGACAATTTTCCAAGGTGCCAATCAACCGACCTTGCATGTTTTTGGACTGGACTGAACATGAAAGTGAATTTTTTTTTTCCAAAAAACATTCTGTTTCACCTTCAGTCTGGACAGGAAATCTAAAAACTCACAAGCCATGTGATTTCAAATTGATCTGGATTACTTTTAGATTAGACTAGACTAGTATTATATATAGAAATATATAATATATATATATATATATATATATATATATATATATATATATATATATATATATATATATATATATATATATATATATATATATATATATATATATATATATACTATAATATATATATATAAAAAACTGTAAAGGGGCACACGGTGGCGTACGTAGTGGTTAGCACGTTCGCACGTTCGCCTCACACCGCCAGGATCCGGGTTCGATTCCCGTCTCATGGAGGCTCCTGTGGTGCTCAGTAATACTTTCCTCGCCTAGTTGCCTTAACACTGCCATGTCAGACATTTACAAAAAGGCTCCCGAAGATTCGGTCCGTGGCTTAGTTGAGCATCTGGCAATCTGGGGATTGATTTGGTCTTTGAAAGAATCACAAAAAAGATGTTTGGTGCCAGTCTGTACACGTTTTCAGTTTTGGGTCTTTGGTAGAGTGCTCTAAAGAGAAACAGGAATTGCCATGATTATATTTAATGAGAGGGGGCACGGTGGCTTAGTGGTTAGCACGTTCGCCTCACACCGCCAGGGTCCGGGTTCGATTCCCGTCTCGGCCATATATGTGTGGAGTTTGCATGTTCTCCCCGTGCCTCAGGGGGTTTTTTTTCTCCGGGGTTCTCCGGTTTCCCCCCGGTTTAAAAACATGCATGATAGGTTGATTGGCACATTGGAAAATTGTCCCTAGTGTATGAATGTGTGTGTGTGTGTGCCCTGCGATGGGTTGGCATTCCATCCAGGGTGTATCCTGCCTTAATGTCCATAGACGCCTGAGATAGGCACAGGCTCCCCGTGACCCGATGGAAGATCGGATAAAGCGGGATAGAAGAATGAATGAATGAATGAAAGAATATAAAACTGTGCAAAGGTTTTAGGCAGGTGTGAAAAAATGCTGTAAACAAAGAATGCTTTCAAAACTGGAAGTGCTAATTATTTACTTTCATCAATGAGCAAAATGTAGCGAATGAACAAAATCGAAATCAAATCAATATTTGGTGTGAACACACTTTGCCTTCAAAACAGCAGCAATACTTCTAGGTACACTTACACACAGTGTTTATGAAGGAACTCGGCTGGTCGGTTGTTCCATCTTGGAGAAGTAAACACAGATCTTCGGTGGATGTCGACGTTCTCACATCCTTCTGTCTCTTCATGGAATTCCACACACACTCCATGATGTAGAGATCAGGGTTCTGTGGGGGTCGTGCCATCACGTCCACTCCTCTTCAAAAGTTACTCACACCAAATATTGATTTGCTTTCGATTTTTTCTTTGTGTTCGCTCACTTTGCATTTTATAAATTGACAAAAATAAACAATCATTATTTATATTTCTGAAAGCGTCCTTTGTTTACGGCATTTTTTCACACCTACCTAACACTTTTTCACAGTACTGTATGTATTAATGCACATAAGTGTGTATGTGTGTGTGTGTGTGTGTGTAATATATATGTATATATATATATATATATATATATATATATATATATATATATATATAATATATCTATGATATAGATATATATATCTATATATCTATATGTTATATACTGTGTTTTTGTCTCAGCTGTAAGAATCACTTTGGCCTTGATAGACATATGTATTCTTCTGAAAATGAAATAATAAATTTAATAATTAAAAAAAAAACGATTAGATTCAATTTATTAATTTCATCATAGGTTAATTTAACAAGTTAGCAAGTTAGCAATGCAGTTAGCATCGATGTGCATTGAATCGGTGCAATAGATCTACGTACTGTATATATACATCGATGATCTATGATATGGGTTTATTCTAAAAATATCGCTACGCTATATTGTAGTAAGCACATATACTACGTAAAAGCTCAGTACTCGCTTCTCTAGCATGACGGCATAGCAGCAACCCCGCTGTGATTAAGGGTCATTAACGAAATTGACACATGTATCGATTGCCTCATACTACATTACAACCTGAAGCAATCAATGCTACCAGGGCTTATTATGCTGTACAAAAGTACAACACATTTGTTGAAATGTATTGACAGCTACAACAATCATTCAAATCTTTGGAATCAATCAAAACCAATAAAAAAGAGAGGGTTTTTTTTTTCTGAAAATTAAAATAATAATAATAATAAAACCTTAACACAGAAGCAGAAGCCAGACTTCCCTCTAGTATCAGCACATAGCGTTTGCTTAGCATGTAAATTAAAAAAAAAAAGCGCCCATGCTGAATTTATTTTGGAAGGTGAGATTTCAGTTTCCTAGAGGAAAAAAAACAACAACAACAACAACAAAAAAATAAAAATAAAACTAATTACTCTTCTGGCACTGTTTCTTTGGGGAAGTGGACTGTTAACACTCATTCATCTCAAACCCGCAGTTGTCACTAAATAATTGCTTGGAGATGTTCCCAGCTGCCAACACGTTTCCTTTCCTCGCTCTTTTTTTTTTTTTTTAAATGAAAAAAGCAGGTCTGCTGCAATATTCTGCATGAGGCTGGTGAAATCATCACTCCGGTTATTTCGAGATGGAGAGAAATGGACCAAAGACGCTCTCTCGCTTCTCGTTTCTTTTTTTTTTTTTAATTTCCAGTTAATGAAACTGTCTCACACCCGATCGAATTAGCAGGACCCCGGCATCGTGTTGCTAATTTGCACTCGTGCAGGATCGAATGAGAAACGAGCAGGCCGCAATAAGGTTGCCGTTTATTTATTTGAAAGTTAGTGTTTGGAGAAAAGTTCGGCCGTACTGACCGGACCACAACCTAAGGATTGAATTTGGCATGCTAGCACAACAAAGAGTTCATTACCTCGCCCCCACAATCAGCTCGTTCTGCCCGGGGTCGAAAGTCAGCTGTGAGTAATCCACCGTGCCCTCGGCTCTAAAGCGATGGAGCCATGGCTCAATTTCTGCAACAGAAAAGGAAACAAATCAGCGTTCGTGTTGTGCAGCCATATTTTCGTCATGTGTCTGGGTCTCTGCAGAACATCACATCTTAACCTTAATGACTGGCATCAAAGCCCTGCGAGTGATCGACACGTTTTTTTTTTTTTTTTACGGTCACGCCAATTTCAAGCTTGTCTATCTTCATTTCTTTTTTTTTTTCTTTTTTTTCTCCCAAGATACGTCTGAATTTGATCGCTTTTAACAGCGTGCCCCGCTTTCGTTTTACTGACGCTCCTAATGCAATATCACGCAACAGGCGCAACATTGGGGAAAGTCAGACTGAAAGATCAATGAGGCCAAATTACTGGAGAGAGAGAGGGAGGAAACTCTCATTAATACTTAATTGCCATTTATCACCAGGTATCATTTTGTCTATATGAGTTTAATGATGTCTGGATGTGTGTGCTATATATATATATAAATATATATATATATATAGATATATATATATATATATATATATATATATATATATATATATATATATATATATATATGTGTGTGTTGTGTGTGTGTGTGTGTGTGTATCTAGCATCTAGCATCATACATTTAGTACTTGACTAATAAGATGTACCATCAATGAGGCATTTTCCATAATCTTAGAAGATATAGTCATGTATAAGTCTTTCCCCGTACTTGTGTTTACGTACTTAAGTATTTTTTTTTTTGGTCTCTATTTTATTGAGTATCAATTATATCAATTATCTATCTGTCAATTTTTATATATATTATATATATATATATATATATATATATATATATACACACACACATACATACATACACATTTGCTTGAAAATGGCACTCAATTGGTTAGCAATTGCTGGCCCCATTTTTAGTCTCAAAAGTGCTAGAATACATTCCAATAACTTATATTTTTCACATTTCCGACAGTGATCGTTGCATCTTGAAGAGAGTCTTGATCCTGATTAATGCGGTGATGCGGAGCACAATTTCATTTGTATTTTAGGAAATAAATCCCCACAAATAAGGCGGCTTTTAGCTATCATGGGTTGCTGGTGAGGACTAGGGCATTCGTTCAATATAAGTAAAATGCTCACGTACTGTAAAAAAAAGAAAAAAGAAAGTCTTTTCTCATGTCTTAATTGGTGACTTTTACTCCAGCTATGTTTTCAGGTACCCTTTATATCTATGGGGCTTTTCTATTAGACAACTTTTGAAATCAGCCTCTGGGTCCAAATAAACCATGCCATATACGCATGTGACTGGTTGGTACATAAGGAAGCCCTACCTCGCTCCTCACAGTTTGTCTTACAGTTGTTTGTTGTAGTCAGTGGCTATCCTTCAATCCAGTTTAGGGATTATCTTGTTTCTTTTCTTTTCCGACGTTCTTTGTTTCGGTACACACGCACTGTAAATCAAACCGTATGCACTCGCACTCGCATCCACCTGTCCTCCTATTACATGACACCCTGAGGGCAACTCTTAACAAAGTACACCTTCTGGGTGAATTGCTACTGAGATGTACATAAAAAAAAAAACCTGGATCGTTTCACCATAATCCGCATTATGCAAATGCATTTTAACGTCGACATCTGACAGGAAGTTTGCCAGATATAGATGGGCTTGAGAAGTATTCAAGAGGACGAAAAACGTAGCGTTGCGAAGTAGAAGAGGCGAGATTCGTTTTGAAAACCCAAATCGGCGGACGAAATTGCAATCAGAAAGCGCGCGGGGGGTCAATCGATGTGATATGAAGGACGACGCACGGCAATCAGCATCGCAAACAAAGCAAAAGAAGCCAAAGTCAAATTGGGAAAAGTAATGACAAACTGAGAAGGCGAAGCAGAAAATCTTACAAAGGTTTGTGGGACTGGGCGGACTCAGACGGAGAGATCTTGTAGATATGTTTGCTCCAAAATGAAGTGCTTCTCATTCTAGACGAGAGATAGTGGGATTTTAAGGAATTACGCCCCAGAAAATGAAAGACGAATAGTGCTGAGTGTGTCGCTTGCGTGTTTAGCATTTGGAATGAACACCGAAGAGTTTTGAGTTTTTCGAAGAGTTTCGAAAAGTGGTTTCGAAGTGGTTCGACGTATTGGTCAACTTTTCTACTATGTTTGATGTTTTCCTGAACGCGATCATAATTCTGCTTATAAATGAGATTTATTTAATTTATTTAATTTATTTATTCCATCTTGCTGCATCTTTTTTCATTTGTGAAAAAGTGTTTGGCCGCTTTCTGGAAAATAAATAAATAAAATAAATAAAATACAATACAATAAATAAAAAAAAATTATATAAACAAATTTTATATATATTTATATATGTATATATTAAAGTGTGACAAACTTGCAAAAAAATAAGGAAATCAGGAAACACTTTTTCCATACCCCTGCAGTTACATCACCCCTGGAGTTTTAAGGACCTTGCTAAAGGGCCTTAGTAGTGGCCGCTTGGCAATAACACAGCTTGAACCCTTGGCCTTCCAAATCAGTAACCCAGATCCTTAATCACCGAGCCACCACTTTCCCAGTGGTCATGCCTTCACATGTACTAACTTTTCTAATCTTTACTACATGTTGCTTACATACAAATAATTATCATCTAATTATATCCCGTTTTTAAGGGATCCACATAACTTTTAAAAGTACTTAGTTTAGCCTTAGCCTTAGTTTAATGCCCCTTATTTCGGAGCGGACAGGCACGTTTGAGGTCCTCTCCACTCTTGAATTCTTTTCAAACGGAAAGCCGTAAGCAGATACCGCCCTCGACTGCGAACCGTGATATTGTGTTCGACAGTTATCACGCTATGAATTCATTTTTAGTCTAGATTTCTGCCTGCAGCTGTAAAACAAGACGCTCGCTTTTCATAGTCCGGGTTCAACACCGGAGCTATTTAAACATCCCAAGGCCTCCGCATGCAAAAAAGCACCCCGCTGATCCCTTTGAGACTCGCCGTGTATCGAATCTTCTCACCTGGACGTCGGCGAGTTGATTCAGTTTGGAAGCCGGTTTGAAATATCAGTCATTCCTCAGCTGACTCAACCCAGGAGCCCCTTTTATTTTCTCGCCTTTTGTGTTTTTTTTTCTTTTTTTTTCTCTTTCTTCTTTTAAATCTAACTCTAAATTTACTTTGGAAACGAAAGTTCTAATATCCCTCAAACCAAAATTACAGAGGGAGGCCAACCTAAAGCAAGCCTATAAATCAGACATGACAAGCCACTCCAAAGCCATAAACAAGCGGGCAATAAAAATGCAATCTTGGGGTGGAATTTAAATGGAGTAAGTAGTTATTAAACAGTGTATGTTATTTTACCACACGAGCGTCCTAGGCGACGCCAGACATCGAGGGAAAATGACCGAATGCATTCCTTACGTTACGTGCGAGGAAAGCACACGCCGAGCGATTCTGCAGACGGATATGGACTATGACAGACACTCCGGATGACATGTGCATTTTTAACAAACCGTAAAAAAAAATTCTTTACCCTATAGGCCAATTAAAGTTTCGCGAACGCTGATGTTACTAATCACCACTTTGAATCCGATACGGCAGTTTGTGTGTGTTTTTTTTTTTTTTTTTTTTATAAAAATCCAACCAGCCATTAATAATGAAAGCAGCATATAAAGTATATTTATATTAGCAGCACTTGAGCGTTTTCAAAGCAGGACTGGGAAGCATGAAAGTGCAAAGTTGCCATTTAATGCAAAAAAAAACCCAAAAAACAAACAAAAACAAAAAAAGGATGAATGTAAGCTGAGTTTATTCTTGTGTTTGCACGGCACCGAGATAAACCTTTCAAAGACAAGTCTGTGCAATCTCTGTTCTAGCAGGTCAGGATGTGATAGAAAGAGACCATCTGTTTTCCAACCCTGTAATCAACAATACATTTTTTTAAGCTCTACTACAATAAACAACAACAACAAAAAAAAAAGCAGTCATCTGGAGTTTGTAGTTGAAGAAGTTTAAATCTTTACACGCTTATACACTATATTGTAAGACCCACGGGCCTGTCATTTAACCTTTCTATTTATTCCACAGCGCAAACAGCTGACAATGTGTATCCGGGGCTTTCCTGAAATTTCGCGGTTCCTAAGAAAACACCAATCCAACCAAGACACAATCCCATTCACTGTCGCCCCCGCCCCCCCCCCGCGTATAAAAAAAGCTATATTTTGACTTTTATTTTTATCAACGGAATAATATTCTTTTACCACAGTGCTGCTGAATTCTCAAATTCCGGTTGGTCGGAAAGTGTTCATTAGTTTCCTGTAATAGCAGCTCTGGAAACAGTGCCTACTGTAATACAAATCACAGGTTTATATTAAAACACCTGTCGCAATAAATGACCATTTCTACAGCAACAGCTCGCACAAAGGGAGCTTATAAGGAGAATACGCCACATAATAGAAGCCTTATAATAACAAATGTGTAAAGGGTAAGTCTAATAGCAAATATCCTGTTATTGAATATCATTTATTTTATATTAACTTCAATATAGAAAATGACTGTATTGCTTATTTTGTGAACATTTCAGGATAATAAAAAAAAGGTGTGTACTAATTTTATGGAATCAATAGGTGTTAATCCTTCTGTAAATTAGGGGTTTTCATTTTCTGGTTTAAGGGGGGGGACATGATCGAATGCCGGTTTGTCAATAGTGTTATAATAATGGTTAGGATCAGACACAATATTAATAATGAGAACGACCTATTGTAGTGAGCGGTATATGAAGTGATAGCTTTATAACACCCACTATAAGCTTTTCATTCATTCATTCATTCATTCATTCATCTTATACCGCTATATCCGATCTTCCCTCGGGTCACGGGGAGACTGTGCCTATCTCAGGCATCTATAGGCATTAAGGCAGGATACACCCTGGATGGAATGCCAACCCATCACAGGGCACACTCACATTCACATACACACATTCATACACTAGGGACAATTATCCAAGGTGCCAATCAACCTACCGTGCATGTATTTTGACCAGGGGGGAAACCGGAGAACCCGGAGAAAAAAACCCTGAGGCACGGGGAGAACATGCAAACTTCACACACATGGCCAAGACGGCGATTGAACCCGGACGCTGGCAGAGTGAGGCGAACGTGCTAACCACTAAACCATCGTGCCCCTGTAGTTTTTTTCATTCAATGGAAACTAATTACATACAGGATCATTGTCTCTGAATAAAACAGGAAGTAAATAATTGACATAATAACAAATCCAGAACACAAGAAATTGCAGTATGATTTTACCTTTGCATGCCATTTAATCACCACCACAAAGAAAAAGCTTTGTTTTGCCTGTCCTGGACTTTAACCTTTAAAATACAAGGTGAATGTCGAAATTTGTGTTTAATATTAAAAAAAAAAAAAGGTAAGGAAACGTGTAACGCTTCAAGAATAGCCTTGTTAGTGTCAATGCACCAAAACAAGAAATCTCACGGGATAATAACCGCCGGTGTTATCCTCGGATATTATGAGATGACAACTAACAAAAAGAAATTGTGTTATGGCATTAGTGTCCTAATGTGCAAGGAAAAGAATAAACTAAACAACTTATGGAAAATAAAACCAAATGAAGTTGATTAGAAAACATAAAGGATAGAACCAAACAGACATTAAAAGTACAGAATGAATACAAATGAGGACAAAGCACATATAGGAATGGAATTATCAGGACAAATGAATCAATTTTAAGGATGTATTCCTAATATTTTACATTTCCAGCATTTGAAAGACGTCTCTATCCAGAGCGACTTACAACTGAGCAATTGAGGGTTAAGGGCCTTGCTCAAGGGCCCACTAGTGGAAGCTTGGTGGTGGTGGGGTTTGAACCCGTGATCTTCCGGTCCAGAGTCTAACACCTTAACCACTGGGCTAACACCTCCCCTAATATTTTGGATTAACAGCATTGAAAAAAAAATCACAATGGTCAAGGATCATATAATGGTCTCGCAAACCTTATAGGATTATATAATGGTCTAACATACACTACAGAATACACACACTATACAAACATACACTATATTATCATATAATTACCTTATATACCTTATAGGATTATATAATGGTCTCATTTACAATACAGAATACATACACTATATTATCATATAATGACCTTATACACCGTATAGGATCATATAATGGTCTCATATACACTACAGAATATATTCACTATACAAACATACACTATATTATCATATAATTACCTTATATACCTTATAGGATAATATAATGGTCTCATAGACTATATGATCTCATAAACATGCTATATACACACTATATACACCCTATAAACACCACTGTTTTTTTCTAGTTCATGATTTTGGACAGTTAGACTTCTGTCACTGATTTTGGGAGCTGGTAGCTCAATAGTTATTGGGCTCTGGACCAAAACTTAGCAGGTTAAGATAAATCTGCGCAAGGTTGTTTATACCTGATTGCTTGGTTGTAATCTCATATGCACACTATCTGATCAATACATACACTATAGGATCATATGATGCTCTCATATACAAACTATAGGATCATATAATGTTCTCATATACACACTATAGGATCATATAATGGTCTTATATATATACACACAATAGGATCATATAATAGTCTCGTATACACACTATAGAATCATATAATTAACCTTATATACACTATAGCATCAGATAATGGTCTCAAATACACTATAGGATCATATAATGTTCTCATATACACACTATAGAATCATTTAATGTTCTCAGATACACACTATATGATCATATAATGGTCTCATATACACACTACAGGATCATATAATGGTCTCATATACACACTACAGGATCATACAATGGTCTCATATACACACTATAGGATCATAGTATAGGATCATAATAACTCTGTATACACTACGAGATCATATAATGACCTAATATACAATTTAGGATCGTAATATTATCTCATATACAGTATAGCACCAAATGTTGTCCCCATTTGATCTCACAACCTCGGCTGTTCAAGAAAGCTGTTTCACTTGATTTTGGTGTGTGGATGTGGAAATCTGTGCTTATTCAGAATAAAGTCTGGTCCTGATGTAGAGAAAGAAGACCAGGCGTGCTGTCCATTTTCCAGTTCATCCCAAAGGTACAACCATATTTTCATGGAGCTCACTTTGTGAACAGGGACAATGCCATGGACCTCCCGCTGTCACAGTTTCAGTGTTACTGTTTGCATCTTTTGCACATCCCAACACTGCTACTGCTGCTCCGCTCGCTTCGTTAGCACATCATTGTCACTACTGTTTACACTTTATTACTTGTAAATTAGTTTTCCACTTGCACATTTCACCGTATATAGACATACATACAGTAGCTTATGGGTTGCTGTTGTTTTGTATTTGTGTACTTGTCCTGCGCTGTCTCGTGTTGTCTGTTCTAACCCGTTCTGTTTGAACTAAGTTGCACACGATGCACTTTATGTCGTCAGGACAACCTGGTCTAGTCCTCAGCTCTGTGTTGTGTCATGTGACTTTGTTGTTTAATGTTGCACCAAGGTTCCAAGATACCTCGTCTCAATTCACTGTGTACTGTATATATATGATATATATATATATATATATATATATATATATATATATAGATATATATATATATATATATATATATATATATATATATATATATATAGTTGTAATGACAATACTTGACCAGGTTTGGGTCTCATCGTTCAAGTCTAGGGACTCAGGTTTTGCCACAAAGTCCAATAACTTGTATACGTAAATATATTATATATTTATCTTAAAATATAGTCCGAATGTCAAAAATCTTTTGAAGAAAAGCGAGAAAGCGCGCGAGTCAGCACTCCATCGAAACGCCCCCAGAACATTTTAACGTTCCTTTAAAAAAATAAATAAAAATGGATCCCTGGAGAACAGTTGAGATCTTTCGTAAAATAATAGAAGGAAATAATAATATAAAAAAAGGCAGCATGTAGATACAGAGCTGCACATTACTCAGTGGACTCCATAATCTACGTCTAGTCAAAACTGCCCTTTCTGCTAAAACGCCTCTGAGGATATTGATAGAGAAGACATATATCATACTGATAGTATTTCAGTAGACAAAATCGAGGCTGTGGTCCGTGTTGTCTCTACAGACTTTGAGCCGCCATCTGTGAAATTGAAAAAATGACCACTTCTGGTGATGTAGTAGATGAAAAGAGAAGCTCTCGCTTTTATTGTTTCGGGGGAAGCGCACAGATTTGAGAGAGTGTTCTGAGAGACACACACACACACACACACACACACACACCACACACACACACACAGACATCCCGATGACATTATTGATTTTTCACTGATGCCGGTTCAAATCCGGCACGACAAAGACCTCGTTTACAGTTTATCCCCGTTATGAGTTTTGCGGCGTGCATACTGATTCCCTGACCGCAACCCAGACGTTCCAACGCTGCTGCTAAACGTTTTAATGTGGGATCGCAGACAGAGACGTCGCTCTGACTGGGCATAGATAATGTAGCCTATTACAGAGCTGTGATGTATATCACTTACTGAATATGATCGCTATCACTTGTATAGAATGTAGTAGGTGGAACGGAGGTCGATTTCAATCGTCTCGAGTTTGAATAGTAATAACGTCATGCACATTATTTCACAATGTTGTGAAAGGAAGGTGTCGGGCAATACATACAGCACTAGTATTTCTATTCTTTTCTTTTCTTTTTCCTCAACTAACCGATCATTCAAGCTAACATAGTTTTAACACGTGTTTATTTTCTTTTTCCCAAACTGTATGCAAACGAGGGTACAGAAGATGAACGGGCATTTTCCGATGAAAACAAATGGCATTAACAAAGTGTTGGGAAGTTTACTTTGGAAATGTAATATGTTGCAGATTACAAAATGGCTCTATTCAAAATGTAATAAGTAGTGTAACATCGCAATTACTTTCTAACAGTAAAGTAACTGATTACTTTTTGATTACTTTCATTTGTCCACTAGGTGGCGCTTTAAGTTAAAGTTCTAAGAAAAAAAAAACAGGTTCTATTTTTTCGAAATGAAACTACAGCAGATGGAACCCTATTTGTAATCTTTAACATTTTCATAAGTAACTGTGATGGAATTTTTTCTCAGTAACTCAAACGGATTACTGTTACATTTATTGTGCAATAAAAACGAAACGCTGTTACATGTTACTAGTTACTCCCCAACGCTTCGTAAAAGTATAGCAAAATCACCAGCAGTGGCTTTTCTTTCTCCCATTAGTTCCAACTCCCAAAGCATATATTGAAATTCTAGACTGTGCAACTGCTCTAAGCAGTGGAATTGTCAAACATAATGTAGGGTTGTCCAAAAGGATGTTACCACTTACATGGGATTGACTTTTATTTTAATAACATAATAACACACACTATATACACATAGTACACTTCCAAGTTGATACCTTCCTTCTCTCTTCCAAAGTCGGGTGGCCTTATCTATTCTGCAACAAAAGAAAAATTCAAATGATATGATATGATATAGGGGCAAGGTGGCTTAGTGGTTAGCACGTTCGCCTCACACCGACAGGGTCCGGGTTCTCCGGTTTCCCCCTGGTCCAAAAACATGCACGCTAGGTTGACTGGCACGTTGGAAAATTGTCCCTAGTGTATGGATGTGTGTGTGAATGTGAGCGTGTGTACCCTGTGATGGGTTGGCATTCCATCCAGGGTGAATCCTGCCTTAATGCCCATAGACGCCTGTGATAGGCACAGACTCCCCGTGACCCGAGGGACGATCGGATAAAGCAGTAGAAGATGAATGAATGAATGATATGATATTCGTTAACAACCGTTGTGGATGTGTGTGTGTCTGTGTGCTTGATAAGAGTATACTCGACAAATACAGCAGCAGAAGAAGCAGATCCAGGTTGGTGATGTGATATAACAATGGGATAACATTGGTTAAGGGGGCTACTTTATTGTTTCTTCACATACATACCTATCATTTTACATACATACCAAACCCTAACCCAAAAAAAACAAGCCTATTTGACTGACAAGGCAGGTGGCCAATTTTTATCACACATTTTTTCCCCCTTAAAGTAGGTTAATATACAGTCGTAGACAGATTTCCAACCCGATTGCATTACAGTAGACAAAACCGATGCGCTCTGTTGTCTCTGCAAATTTTGAGTCACCGTCTGGAAAAAAAAAAAAACAAAAAAAAAAAAACGATGACGGCTTACAGTGATATACAACACTGCAGGGAAAAAAAAAATTAGCAACCCCTTAGGACTCGGATTTCGGACACGGGCATCCCAACATCTGTATTGATTTTTGATGGTTCAAATTACACACCAGAGACATCACAGTCTCGATCCTACAAGCCAATTTACAAGGCAGGAAAGTATATATATATATATATATATATATATATATATATATATATATATATATATATATATATATATATATATACATATCCCCCCTCAGGGATAAGGAAAGAAGGTTTTCGGGGTTGGTAGTTGAGATCAGAGCTGGATTTGCACCGACGGTTTGACGTGCCGATCTCCTTTACGTCTGCTTTAAATTGCCCCAGAAGCTGTAGCACCAACACATCAAACCAATTTAAATGACTAATTTTTGGATGCACTGCCTCCCCAGTTGCATGCTTCCTTAAAAAAAAGGGTGTTACAGGTTCTAAGAATTCTATGTTGTGAAAAGGCAGTTTCGTCCTAAGAAGATTTCTATATGTCTATAAAACGTGCAATAATACGTAAAGCGATCTTATTTGGATCCTTGTTTGGTTCTTTGGTGATTGATTGGTGAAGTACGCGTCCCAATTCATCGCAATAGTGTTCAATAGGGATGAGGTCCGATCTTTATAGTAGGCCACTAGAGATCTCCCATTCCAACCCATGTTCATATAGCCTACTTTATATGCAGGAGAATTGGAACAGGTTTGGCTCTCCAGTTCAAATGAAGGGAAAATGTAACTCTACTGCATCCATAGACAATTGTGTATTTGGAGGTAGAAATATACACATACGGCTGGAAAAACAAGCCAAAAATCCCAATAATTTTTAGCCATATAATGCGTGTAGAAAGATTTACATCCTTGCAGGCATATATGGGTGTGAAATTAACGTGCATCTGATTTGAACGTGAAAGATTTATATATTACGAGGTAAACGGTGATGTGCACTTGGGTCAGAGCAGGTGTTTTTTGCAAAGTAGGTACTTGATTAACTTATGCTCTCGGCTAATACCAAACCTTAATAGCCTGGACTAGCCGCTGCCAAAACCAAGCTCTAATAGCCTGGACCAATACCAAGCCCGGCTTGACTCTATGGATTGTGTTCCTCAAGTCTGGTTTTGCCTAACTCATGTTTGCAGATCACTGACCCATTGCAGATTTCTGACCTTGGCCTTGATGGATATTCTGGACTTATTTGCCATTGTGCCAATCTAATCTCTACGAGTTCTCGCAACAGGATGATACAACATTATTACAGCATTTATATCAAGCTTAGGGAGTAGGCCATAAAAAAATGCCATGTGATAATCACAGGCTTATTATGAATTGCTATCATGCATACATGCTTTTTTTTGTAACAACTAAGCAATTTGTTATAATGTTATGTGATTTTTAAGGCTAAATATAATGAAAAGGACAATTAAAAAGAATCCTCTGGCGTGACTATAATAAAAACTGATCAGCGAATATCTGGGATCTCTAACGGTGGGCTTGCAGTTGTTATTGTACTCCTATTCTAATTGTATTTCTATTGTAATTCTACTCCTTCTTATTACTTTGATTAAATTTGTTTTTTAGATAAAGATGTAATACAATATGGCTGTAAATTTTTCTTTTATGTTTTTTTAAGGTATTTTGTTTTGTATATATATATATATATATATATATATATATATATATATATATATTAAATTAAGTAATTAAATTAATATAAACTTAATTCAAGTGATTAAGTGATTTGAAATTTTAACAGTAAACAAGAGTTGAGTAAATACTAGTGGTTAGCAGGTTTACCTCACACCGCCAGGGTCGGGGTTCGATTCCCGTCTCCGCCATGTGTGTGTGTGTGGAGTTTGCATGTTCTCCCCGTGCCTCAGGGGGTTTTTCTCCGGGTTCTCCGCTTTCCTCCCGGTTCAAAAACATGCACGGTAGTTTGATTGGCACCTTGGAAAATGTGTCCCTAGTGTGTGAATGTGTGTGTGAATGTGAGTGTGTGTGCCCTGTGATGGGTTGGCACCCCATATAGGGTGTGTCCTGCCTTGATGCCCCAAGACGCCTCTAATAGGCACAGGCTCCCTGTGACCCGAGGGAAGATCGGATAAAGCGATAGAAGATGAATGAAACATCCATTAGAAACTTGAAAGTAACCAAATGTAATCATTTCCTTTTATGAAGTAATTGTTATATGTATATTGGAATTACCAATGAATGATTGGGTGGTTGTGCTATTAAAGGGTTAAAAAATATGAACTGAATATTTGCACAATGGCTTCTCAGCTCCATTACGACATTGTATAAGTACGCTGTCTCCCTGCCATACAGTGTTCTTTCTCACAATGCTAGTGACAAAACAATCACTATTGTATAGAGTTTTATTGCATAATCCATCTGAACAAAAAAACTAAAGTGCCGTAGTGCATCCTTCATCCAAAATGGATGTGTAGTGAGCTAAAAAAGTTGGATTCATTTGATGTGCATGTGCTTCCATGTTACCCACCCTCAAATACAGAATCAGCAGTTTCTGCTCTCTCTGGTCTTCCTCCCTAGTGATTTTTTTATTAGTATTGTATTGTACACAGTATCGTATTGTACACATATAGCATGTTAGCATTTGTATTGCACTGGTTTAGTTTTATTTGATAAATATTATAAAGCGTTAATTACTCCAGCTCTAACTATAAACTGCACCATTAAAATAACCGTTTTTGCGTTAACTAAGAAACCCCTAATGTACATATTTCTTATAAAGAAGATTCTATTAAAGATTAATAGAAAGGCTCAATAATACCATTATTGCATCTATTTAAAACTAATCCGCTTGATGTCACCCACTCATTTGTTAAGTGGAATATTGTCAATAGATAAACCAAAAAAGCTCTGGGCTAACAAATAAGGGGCCAGAGACAGCTGGCCACATTTGCAGTTCCTATTCCAAAACCCACGGCCATAAATAAGAGCTGGGCTCTGGAGGAGAAGCAAGCAGGTCAAAACAAAACCCTGGGCTACAAAGAAAACATAAATAATGTAATTTATTGTTTCACACTATGCATTTGACCACAGGGTTCGTTATTCTTAAAGAAGTCCCATAAAAAGAAAAAAATAATATGGTGATATTACTGTGTCTGGAATGTAACAATATTTGTTATCATCACTGATATGGATCACCATTTGACATAAGAGTGTCGACCTACAATACAAAAATTATATTTCATGGGATTAATGACAATTAATGACACACATAGGTCATGGTTCTATGGCGTTTGGTGACACTCTGCAATCGTTATTAACATTTACTGATATTCATAACCAGAAACGAATACTTTTGCAACTTACTTACATAAGACTTAAATAAATGTACATAAATGGTACTCAGCATTGTTCCTAGGCAAAGGCAAACTAACTAGACACTATGGCGTAAGCAGCTGGGGGTTGTGATGGGGCAGACAGTCTAGCCCTGACTATACTATAGAAAATTGATATACAGTGTAAGTTATTTATATTATTAATATATTCTTTAATTATGTCATTATTTTACTTTTATGAGGGAGACTGCCAGTAACCATAATATCCCCATAACCCAAGACGGCTTGCACAACAAAGCTAAGCAGGGTTGCGACCTGTTAGTACCTGGATGGATGACCTCCTGGGGAAACTAGGTTGCTGCTGGAAGAGGCCTGCAGGGGGCGCTTCCCCTAGGTGGGTCCTAGAACCCCTACATAGTGGCAAATATACTGTCAAAAAGCATAATGAGACTTAAACAGAGGTATTGCAGATCTGCAGATCCCCGTCTGATTATGTAAAGCACTTTGAGTGTCTATATAAATGCAATGAATTATATTATTATTATTATTATTATTTTAATTATTTTTTTATTATTATTACTGCTATTATTATTATTACAATGCTCAGGCAGCACATTATCACCCTACAGCCCCAGAAATCCCATTGCCCCATGTTGGCACTATGAACAGTAAAAGACACTTAATAAAAAGGTTACTATAATTATAATCTGACTTATAGGTAAGTGTCTATAAATCATAGAAGCAATTCTTTTTGGGAGTTGATAACTCTCATTGATCAGAAATGCACTGAAATCTAATTTAATATAAGATGAACTGTGATAAAGAATAAAAAACTCTTCACGTGAATAAACACTCAGGCAGAGTAAAAACAACAAAACATCTAAAACACAAAGCACTGCTACGCAAACTCAGGATTATGCCATCTTTTACATGTTCTAAATCCAAACGCATACACAAACAGTGTCGAGTGTCGTGCCTTATACAACCCCTACGTCTTACACTGGCATAATCTGGATCCCAGATGAAAAGGCTGTAAAATGGGAGAAAGCAGTTATTTTAGTCTAGGTGGAGGGACAAGAAAAATATACTTTTGAAGAAATATAACAGGGATAAAATAAATTCCTCGGCCATGTGGTGAGCTTGAGCATGCTGGGGCTGCATAAAGCCGTCTTTGTGAATGTTTTATTGTCATTTGGTTGGTGTGCGGTTATAATATTTCTGAGCTGTGTTTTGGATTAATACAAACACACACACATGCACATACACATTGGGGAACCTACACAGAGGCTGTATATATATATATATATATATATATATATATATCGTATATATATATATTATATATATATATATATATATATATATATATATATATATATATATATATATATATATATATATATATATATATATCATCATTCATTCATTCATCTACTCTACCGCTTTATCCGATCTTCCCTCCGGTCACGGGGGAGCCTGTGCCTATCTCAGGCGTCTATGGGCATTAAGGCAGGATACACCCTGGATGGAATGCCAACCCATCACAGGGCACACACACACTCACACACACACTCACATTCACACATTCACATTCACACACTAGGGACAATTTTCCAAGGTGCCAATCAACCTACCGTGCATGTTTTTGGACCAGGGGGAAACCAGAGAACCCGGAGAAAAACCCCCTGAGGCACGGGGAGAACATGCAAACTCCACACACACATGGCCGAGACGGGAATCAAACCCAGATCCTGGTGGTGTGAGGCGAACGTGCTAACCACTAAGCCACCGTGCCCCCCTTATATATATGTGTGTGTGTGTGTGTGTGTGTGTGTGTGTGTGTGGTGTGTGTGTGTGTGTGTGTGTGTGTGTGTGTGTGTGTGTGTGTGTGTGTGTGTGTTTTGTGTTCAATTTCTGGGACAGTCATTCTGAGAACCAGCTGCCTCGAACACTGAACTCGGTCTGCGATTCTGACAGGTTTCTGTGATTTAAAGTGTGTCTGTGCATGTGCAAACTGAGCTTCATGCTTGTGCAAATCTGCCCTTGTACTTTTTAAGGGCTAGAATGAAAGGTAAAAAAGCTTGGGGAAAAAAAAGAAAAGAGCTCCAGATATTGTGCCTTTAGCAAGGGCATGAAACGCTAATCTGCTTCTGTCAGTCTCTTTCAGTCTTTAGAGAAACAAGACTTAAACTAATCATGTCCAGTGAAATAAATACAGGCTCGAGAGCACACTCCATACATTGGGAGCCACTTCTTTTGAAAGTGACCTTGTGCAGGTTTTCAACACTCGGGAGGCCTTCTGGCTCTGAGCTGCTTGATTACTTATTGAGCACTCTTAAAATGACATTGATCACAGAATCTATAATTTCATGGAGAGCGAGAGAGAGAGAGGGGTAATGAAAGTAGTGATAAAGTTTACATGCTCTTTGGTCTCTAAGGGCGCTGTGGCATATGTAGCATTTAGCTGGGACCCTCGAGCTGTTTGTTGTGAGAATAGGTTTTGAATGGAGAAAATCAGGTTGTGTCTCGAATAAATAAAACTGATTTCTTTTTTAAGAAGGTATATATATCAAATAGGGGCACGGTGGTTTAGTGGTTTCGCCTCACACCGCCAGGGTCCGGGTTCAATTCCCGTCTCGGGCCATGTGTGTGTGGAGTTTGTTCTCCCCGTGCCTCAGGGGGTTTCCCCCGGTCCAAAAACATGCACGATAGGTTGATTGGCACCTTGGAAAATTGTCCCTAGTGTATGAATGTGTTTGTGAGTGAGTGAGTGAGTGTGTGCCCTGCGATGGGTTGGCATTCCATCCAGGGTGTATCCTGCCTTAATGCCCATAGACGCCTGAGATAGGCACAGGCTCCCCGTGATCTGAGGGAACATCGGACATAGCGGTAGAAGATGATTGAATGAATGAATCGTAACTTGGGATTTTTACTTGGATAAAATGTTCTATTTGATGTCCGGTTCAGACAATATTGACTTCCCTCGCTTTCCACCGTGGTTAGGAATAATACAAACAATTGACAAGAAAAAATGTCAGGGAAGATCCTACAGAATGGATTAAAAAAGGTGGAAAATAGATGCTGAATCCGCTCCAAAACAATGCTCTCAGGGGTTCCAGAGTGATATTGCATACGACTGAGCAAATGCACTTAAGCTGATTGAACGTGTATGGATATAAGCGAAACTCACCTGCATGTGAGATGAATGGATGCTCAGCTCGGTGGCAGGGTGACTCTGTTACCATTGCTACACCCCAATGGGACAGTTTGCCAGGCATAAGGAGCAGCAGAACCAGGAAGCGGGCCGGGCCAGATCCCGAAACACGGGGCGCCATCGGCGTCACCGAGACTCGACACACTGTGGTTAGAGGCAGCCAACACAGCACTGCGCATCGGAGACCTACAGGGGCAAAGTATATGTGTTAAGTCAGTGGAAGCAATGATGGTTTGGACTATGGATGGGAAAACCATTGTTCTGTTTCATTGTGTACTGGAACAGATGTATGTATGCGTTTTAATCGAAAATTAATCAGGCGACTTAATGTTCAATACTTAGCACATTATGTCTACTGGCCAATTTTGTCTCTTTGACAAGCAGTACTATATTATAATACAGAAAATAGCACACGTTTGTAACCCAGTTGCTCAACAGCCAAAAAAGCGCCTGAACATTTTCTCAATAATATATGTTGACAATTTACTATTTACTAGGGCTGTTATTCATAAAATACTTAATTGCACATTTGCCACGAGCTAAATCGTCATTAATTGCGTTTTCAATGTACCATAAATGAACACTTTTCATGTTTCAAATACTCGAACTAACTGTAACAGACGTTATAATTATATACATTTCCCTCAAAATCTCTCCCTTTAATAAAATTGTTGATTATTTATTGTTTATTCTACTCTGGAAATGATTCTTTTAATATTCATTTCCTGTTCATTTCAATGTTTTTAATGGTTGTTTCAATTATAAAATATGGGACGTGGCTCCTTTAAGAATTCTGTTCCGGTTGCTTTTCCATATAAACTGGTGATACGTTTAGGTTATACGGAAGCGCATTGCGTTCACAAAAGAAAAATGCGCTTTATTCTGTAATACGGATTTGGGAATGCGATGCGCTTGCGTAAGGTTCCATACAGTAATATAACAGTGAGAGGATGCACTGAAGTGTCTTTATTCATTTGTTCGTTGCCTGGGTTTCGTTCATTCACTAACACAACGCAAAGTGAAGGAGCAGATCACTCGTATAGTAATGCATTATTTTCATAGTGTTAGTATAGTTATACAGCTGAGCATTTGAGGCTTAGGGGCCTCAAAGATTCAAGCTTCGGTGCTGCTATTTGACCCATTGACCTTCTTATCACAACCCTCTAAACTTCCCTTAATAGGTGATTACTAACCAACAATAGTAAACGTTAATGAACCATTTATGCAAATACTATCCCGACACTTCCACCGCTACAAAAAGACCGTCCGGGAACAAGAACCGAAATGTTTATTTTTACACATTAACTAAAATTAACTCAAGTTAACAGCTAGACTGACATCCTCCTAAAGTGAGTCACAAAACGCTGACTCACTGCTGAGGTGCCAACAATGCTAACAAAAAAATCCCTGCAGACGGAGAGGTCAAAAATTCTACCACACACAAAAAAATATATTCTACCATATGCTGGTCGAAGAAATCGCTCAAAATAGAGCGCAGATGTTTTTGCTGTACTCGAAACAGTCCATGCATACTCCATCTCGGTTTCTTTTTTCGCTTTTATATCCAGAGGTCAAAGTGTAACTAGATAAAGTTGGTGGGAAGACAAAAGTAACTACTACTGGGCAAATGTGTCTTTCATGCCCGGTGTCCTTTCGCCTTCGGTGAACTGTACTTTTCCGCTGGGTGAATTTGATTTCGGGCTGCTTTCTCTGAAAACGCACACACACCCATACCATAAAAAAAACGTACAGGGAGACGAGCACCCCGGCATTTATGTCAATATGACTTGTAACACCTACATTAACATTGTTGCAGTGTCCCAATTCACCCCTTCATAGTGACAATAAACCCCACTAGCACTGGCCCCTTTGACACACTGCACAGATTTTATTCAGGAATGATCATTTCCCAGATCCCAGGACGGTACTGGATGGACAAATCAGATCCACAGAGGGCCCCCACCTTGCGAATTACGACGCCTTGGTGTTACAGATTTTATTGTTACAGGTGTTTGCTATGGTACTTCTGTGTCTTCTGTGTGCTACAGCAATTTGGCACCTTTGAAAAGGGCACTCAATTTGGTCGTGATAAATCAGACAAACGCATTAACTTTCATTAATAGTGCATGTCTGTATCGTTACATTAAGCTGTATATGTCACTGGTTAAGGAATGTAGGTTCGCAGGATGTATATCTTGAGGACTGTATATCTATGGCATTGTAAAAGCAAAAGGTCTTCAGTGACACTCTTATTAGCCACTGAAAGAAGTCAGAGCCCCATATATGTTAGGAATTACATCCCCGCATTGTACTTGGCCAGACCGAGGGATAAATTAAAAAACGCTACATAACACTGTGGGACTCATCAGTGGTCACTCAATTTAATGAGTCTTATGTCTATCTAGAAGAAGGTTTAGTTGTATAAAATGGCCGTTTTTTATATTTATTTTATTTTATTTTTTTTACCTCATTTTCCGCACACGTCTCAGTAATTGCAGGCAAAGGCGTATGGTTTTCAGGGTGACGCTTCCTGTTTTGTACATAAAGTGGCTGAAAAATATAGGGATATTAAATCAGCACCACAAATGTCACTTATATTGTCAACGTGCCATTACTTTTCCCTGTTAGCTTTTTTTTTTTATTTTATTTGAAAGGCATTAAATAAAACTCGATGGACGGGGAGCACTTAACGGTCGCGATCCTAAAAATAACAATACACGGAAGGGAGATATAATCAAGTGATTTATTTCTTTTTCATCTAAATCTTTCATCACATCTTTTTTTCTCTCTTTTTTTTGGTTGTTGTTGTTGTTGTTCATTTAGTTATCAGTAATCAGCGAAAACCCCATGATGCCTCTGTTTTCAAAAGGGACCTGAATATCAACAACAAAGAAATGAAAAATCAATAGGGAATTAAAGCTGACAGCAGATTAAACAATGCATACATAAAAAAAAAAAAAAACAACAACAACATGTAAATGAATAATGGAATCCAGGGAAAATATATGTAAATTAGAGTCAGCAATTTCATAAATGCTACGGTCAATGATCCGTCTTCAATTACTTCTTCATCCGCTTAGGGTCGGAAGGTGGAAGGCTGAAGCACGGATGCATTTGGCTGAATGAGAAGCCCCAACAATACTCGTAAGACAACCGGGAAGGTTTAATGTAACATTTCAGTTTCGTCCATAAAGTCGAAAATCAGAGTTAATTAAGTTGGACAATGAACAGATGCCTCTATATCTGCGGAGGATTTGCTGAAAAGCAGTCCGATTGAAATGACTGAACGAGCACGAGGCGTCGCGTCGTTTCTTATTTTCGGCGATTAGCATCATCTCTGACAGATGTTCGCCGTCGTATTAAGACATGAAGGCAGGACGCACATGTGGCCTGAAACTAGGGATGGAAAAGTACCAGTTAATCAAAGATTAAACAGTTTGCAAACACGCAGCTGTTGGGATTTTACTCTCGGAGGCATGACATCTAACCTTTCGTTACTTTGATCCTTTCGGAGCACTGCTATGAATCTGCAAAAAGACCTATAACTTTTATTCTATGATACACACACACACACACACACACACACACACACACACACCAGAGATGAAGAAAAACAATCTGGAGCACTTCAAAGACCCAGGCAGAAATTTGTATTGAAAGAATTGAAGTGTCTGTTTTTATTGTGCGTGTGTGTGTGTGTGTGTGTTGGATTATTTCCCTCCGAGATCAATAAAGTGCTTAAAGCAGATAGGAGAAATGTTCACAGTATGATATCTTTAAACTCGGTGGTGCTTTTTACAGATCGGGAAATACAGTTTTGCAATCAGAAACATGTTTGGGGCAGGGGTTCTCGTGTGGCAATACCGCCCCCCCCCCATTACAAGCTGCCCGGCTACTACATGTGGCCCCCTGCTGAAAGTAGCAGGTGATGGGTTAATGGGATTGCAGTTATGTGCCATTGACATTTTAATTAGAGGTCTTACTGGCTATGGAATGTTTATTTATTTATTTAACCAGAACATTCTGTCTAAAATCTCCCCTGAATCTCAGCAACGCCAGCCGGTTACCAAACCCAACATGGAGAATTTGAGATGTGAGGCCCATTAAAATGGAATGAATAATTAATGTCACTCAACTTCACAAAGCAACTATAATTTGTCCATCGATCAATGTATTTGGAAAAAAAATAAATAAAGAGCTAGGATTGAATACATCTTTCAGCCTTCCGAAACATACGAAAATATTTATTTGACTGAATAGCTACTGTGTGAATCGATTTAGTAAAATTCCAAAAAGCAGCTATTTTAATTAGTTATTTTAATCAATAGTTTTTAATTTTTTTTCCCTCTCTTGAACCACTGATAATTCCAAGTAATAGAACACAATAATATACAGTTCGGTATCACCTGTTGTTTTACATATACAATCGAACATGTGCAAAAAATAATAAAATGACTACATATTTAATCTCCTTCTGTATATAACTTTGTATATGTGTGTGGTATTTATTTCTATAACTATATATATATATATATATATATATATATATATATATATATATATATTCATTCATTCATTCATCTTCTACCGCATTATCCGACTTCTCTCTCTCAAACGTCTTCAGGCATATTAAGGCAGGATACACCCTGTGTGGAATGCCAACCCATCGCCGGGTGCACACACACATTCACATTCACACACTTGGGACAATTTTTCTAAGGTGTCAATCACAATTTGGACCGGGGGGAAACCGGAGAACCCGGAGAGAACTCCCTGAGGTACGGGGAGAAAATGCAAACTCCACACAACACATTTTGAACCCCCAATCCTGGAGGTGTGAGGCGAACGTGCTAACCACTATGCCACCCATGCTCCCATTATATATATATATATATATATATATATATATATATATATATATATATATATATATTATATATATATATATACATGAGAGTATCTTTCTCTTAAACACATGCACCTTATTCATTTCCTTCCACACTTCCACAAGGAAACTAACGCTAATGTACGCCCAAAACTGCTCAATGTATTACATGTTTTCACCCAGGTAATGTGAAATGTTTGGATTATACAGTTGCAAAAAAAAAATCCCACCAGCTCTTTATAATTCAGAAATGTCTTTCCTATCCTTGACGGCTGAGAGGAACGGGGAGGCAGAATCATGGTAAAGCTGTTCTCATCAATTTTCACACCATAGTACGCACAACATGTGCACTGGGGGGACTGATGGAGTTTTCTCACATGAGATTAACAGGGCTGGAAATGCAGGAATCACAAACCTTACACATACACACACACACACACACACACACACACACACAGACATAGGAATCTTATCGCATACATTACATACGAGCACCTAAACACAGAAACCCCAAGAGAAAAAAGGGTGTAATGATATAGGAATGTTTATCCTGACATTGTTCTACAACTGCTTAAAGGGTACACTTAGGAAAAGTATGTACTGTACAGCATTTTTTAAGATGTTTTCTATGCTCGGGAGAAAATGTTGCATTGTATGCAGAGTTCACATATACATTCTGCTGTTCATCACAAAAACGTATTAATATGCCTTTCTGGTTCGCTGGAGGTGTTTAGTTTTGTGAGCAGAGTTTTTTTTTTTTCCTCTCCATGAATAATGTAAATATTTGCTGTTTAGCAGGTTCTGGGATTTCTAAATAAATGTATATATAGTTGATTTTATTTTAGTAAAGGGACTTGTAGATGTAGTACATTTATTTCTATTAGTATACATATGAAAATTGTAAAATGTGACAAAAATAATGATTTATTGAAAAGTGCTAATGGCCAAGTATATTTCGTAGCTGAGGCAATTTTGTTAATGGGGATCTTGCGAGACATTTTATAAGACCACCAACTCTAAGCGAGTTCGGAAAGGAAAAACATGATGGAATGCAATAAATAGTAAGCTCAAAGATTGGTACAACACTGTTGTGCTTCCAGAAAAATACATAAAGCATGGTACTTTTGGAATTTTGGTACAGCTTTTACACAATTCTTATCATGTAGACAGTCAGGCATACTGTTTATGTTCTGGATTTCATACTTTGCTTTGTTTGTGAGATCTTTTTTTATCATTCTATAATTTAACATTCCAGGTCTGTTTCGTTCCGATTTTATTGTTTTATTGTAATACTTTTATTGTTCTTCTTAGACTTTATTCTTATCCTTTCCATTTCTTGTTATTATATAACGGACCAGTCACTAAAAACATTCCAATTGTACGATGTATGTTTGTGCATGTGGGAAATAAAATTGCAATGTATATGTTTAGTGCAGGGGGGCAGGGTGGCTTAGTGGTTAGCACGTTCGCCTCACACCTCCAGGATCCGGGTTCGATTCCTGTCTCGGCCATGTGTGTGTGGAGTTTGCATGTTCTCCCTGTGCCTCAGAGGGTTTTTCTCCGGATTCTCCGGTTTCCTCCCGGTCCAAAAGCATGCACGGTAGATTGATTGGCACCTTGGAAAATTGTTCCTAGTGTGTTTAATGTGTGTGTGAATGTGTGTGTGCCCTGCGATGGGTTGCCATTTTATCCAGGGTGTATCCAGCCTTAATGCCCATTGACGCCTGAGATAGGCACAGGCTCCCCGTGACCCGAGGGAAGATCGGATATAGCAGTAGAAGATGAATGAATGAATGAATGAATGTTTAGTGTAATGTAATGCTTTTATAAAACATCTTGAATCAACTATATCAATATTAGAAAAACGGCATCAAACTACCATTCAGTTGATCATTTGCACTCATACAAAAAAATAATAATAATAAAATATAAAAAAAAAATAAGTGTGAATAAAATTCTGGGTGTTTATGGGTCAGGCAAAAATCCGAACAACATCCGTCAAGTAAAAGCTGCAAGTAGATTCTAGAGGTGGAGCTTAATAGTGTATTGTTAAAAAAAAGTTTCAGTGATTTGCTTCAAAGTAAAAAAAAGGAAGAAATAGACAGCTCAATAAAAACAGATAGGTAAGTAAATAGATTAACGAGCAAATAAATAACCAAATAAACTCTATTCTAATGCATACGACCGCTAACTATTTGTCTGCTGAACAAATGTGATGTCATTTTAATTACCATATTAAACCACAAACAACAAATCGGTGTCTTGTTTGCAACTTTTATTTTCGCATTCCCAACACTGTGACCTCCACTGTGACAGGACACACATCCTGGCATAGAAATAGAGCCTGTCCAGAAATACTCAGACAGGAAACGACCCAACACAACTGCTTTATTTATAGTTGCAGGATGTTGCGAATTCATTATACACACATTGATGTATTTGCCTTACACAAATGCCCGTACACGACAACTAGAAACAGGGCACAAATAGACAAACACACTGATAGATGAACCATGCAAAAGCCCATTAGGTATGTGTCTGTGGGAGAACGTGCCCCTGGGCTAAATGGAGCCTGACATGCAGCTGCTTTCGAAGAAGCTATAAGGAATCTGACTTAGAGAACAGAAGGAAGTTTTGCTAACAAACAGCTATTAAAGTTTCTGAAGGTCATTATATAGAGTAGTGTATCATTAGGCACAGTTTCGATATCAGCAACATGTAATAAGACATCGCAAACGCTGTAAAAATTTTAAAAAGTGTGTGTGTGTGTGTGTGTTATATATATCTATATATATATATATATATATATATGTATATATATAAATATATATATATATATATATATATATATATAGATATAGAGAGAGAGAGAGAGAGAGAGAGAGAAAGAGAGAGAGAGAGAATAGAATGAATCTTTATTGTCATTGTTGGAACATGAATTATATATATATATATATATATATATATATATATATATATATATATATATATTATATATATATATATATATGCATTTATATAATTATGTATATGTCTATAGTCCAATTAGATAATATATAATATATGTATAATATATAATATATAATATATTGAGACATCAAGAGATTAATACAAGTTACCGTTGCCCTCTACTATTATGAAAGGTGTTCAAAGTGGCCATTAACTTCCATCCATTTTCCTATTTTTCTTTTTTCATAGATAATTTTGTCATACATTATGATTATATACACATACACATATAGAGGTTCATACACTAGATATAGATAATATGGACAACAGTATTTGTTTTCCACCAAACTGTTATCACAAAGTCGAAGCATCGAATTTTAAAGCATGTCTTGTTTTTATAAGCATGCATTAAAGCATTAAATGTTCCAGATTGACAATATATTAATAATATGGCTTAGAGTGGAAGATCTTGAATGGGGGGAGCAACTCTATTGAACACCTTTTGGGATGAATTGGAATGCTGACTGCACCCGGGGCTTTCTCATCCTACATCAGTACCAGACTTTAACAATACCCCTGGGTCTAAAAGAGCACAAATCTCCGCAACTACATGCCACAATCTCTTACCAGACATTTCTTTGCCCTTCAGTTGTAGGAGTTCAACTGAGGAGTTCACAGACAGTGTAAAATAAAACAAACAAAACAACAATTCCTTGAACCTTGCCATGAGGCGTAAAATAAGTAAAAAAAAAAAAAAAAAGTTAACATTAGTTTCAATGTGAATCTGTAGACTTGCATTGGAATACATTTCCAAGCTCAATATTACTCAATGAGCTCTACACAGATTCATAAATAGTGAAAAATTAGCTATTGACATTTATTTATTTTTTTTTTTAAACCTTAAACACTTTATTAAATAAAAAAAAATCAAGAAAACTGATGTAATTTTTTAATGGTTGCTATAAACATCACACTATGTAATATATGTATATATGTATGCTATGCAACAGATATGTCATTTTTTAGCACTTACAGAACTTAGGCTATGACAAATGTCTACAAGAAGCTTACAGTGCGTTTAAATTTCAGTTTGCATCATTGCCACTGAACTTTGAAAGTATCCACATATACAATGCTGGACTGAATAACACTCATCAATGGCCTTTGTTCACAAGATAGAGATGGTCTGTCAGAGGATTTGTGGTTTACTTCAAGTTCCATTTCCTATATATACACTTAAAACAGTGTGTATACCACCGTGGGAGGTGGTAGCCCAGTGGTTAAGGTGTTGGACTCTGGACTGGAAGATCACGGGTTCAAACTCCACCACCACCACCAAGCACCTAGTGAGCCCTTGAGCAAGGCCCTTAACCCTGAATTGCTCACTTGTAAGTCGCTCTGGATAAGGGCGTCTTCCAAATGCTGTAAGTTTAGCAAATACTTTCTAAGTATAGTACATTGAATATGCGGATATTTTCAAAGTTAGCTGCCAGTGATGCGAATTGTTTTAATACAGATCTAAACAAAGGTGCAGTATACGGGGAATAATGTGTGGACACGTGAATATAAGATTTGTATCGATTTTTTAACATCCCATTCATAATAACCTCCACTCTTCTATGAATAGTTACATTACATACAATACATTAGTGAAGTCAGGAAAATAGGATGAGGGGGTTTCAGTCAAGGTTCTAGTTAATCCCAAAGGTGTTCAATAGGGTCGAGGTCAGAGCTACAACGCAGGCCGCTCAGGATATTCTGCTCCAATCAAAGCATATGAAAGGGGGCACTGTCATTCCGGGACAGGTCTCTATAGGAGAATAGAATCGGGTTTGTTATAACTGCACATGGCTGAAAAATTCAGGGGCCCCAATCCCGCTTGAAAATGAGCTCAAATACAGTAATCTAGGTCTATTTGGGCTGCTGCTTTTAAAACCAGAGGTATCAAAAACAATGAAAATTGCGCTGTATTTCTTGTTAAGGTAGGATTTTCCCCTGTCTGACAGAGGCTATAAGACTATGATTGGATCAAAGGATTCCGAACAGCAAACCATGTAAGCGCTACAATAAAAAGTACAAACACTACGGCGAGGAAAAACGTCCTGAATGCGATTGCAACCTTTACAACAAACCAAACATCAAAAACAATCAGGGATACCGTCTAAAAAGCAGCGGGGAAATTTGGGAATTGTGTTTTTCTCTGTCTATGAAACCTATGTACGGTCATAAATCTGCTGCTTTATAACCTCTAAGGACAAACACAAACACAGAAATAGAGCTGTTATGAGACTCAATGAAACGTGTAACCTCGTGTACGCCTCCGTGTCTGCCCAGACGCTTACTTATGGTGGAGTTTAAACATGCTCACGCGAGACACACACACAAATACACACACCGCTAGACTTTACACAACACCCGTGCCAATGAGGACCCCCTGTAGGGCTATTGAACGTATCTCAAGGCTACTGAAGAGGGAATTACATGACCACAATCACCACTCAGCCAAAAATCGATTGCAACCCTGTCTCCAACACTGACAAACACAAGTCCCGAGTCTGAAATAGAGAAAGGGATTTTTATTTATTTATTTCCCCCACCCCTCTCTCTCTTCCTCGCCGGATTGAAGATGCATTTGGAACGTCTGCTCCTGGAAGAGCCGTCCTATACCGACCGCCCGCGAACATCAGAAACGCGTGCTGCATTTTCATAAACGCGTTTCCATCCAAACCTTCGCTTGGCTTGACCAAGGCTCAGCTGGCGGATCTGAATTACGTCCATCCGAAATGATCAGAAATTATTCAGTGAATAATGAGCTGGCATCGAGAGAAGCACTGGGCTCGCGCTCTACACCTGTGAATATGAAATAATGGGACGTGGAATTAATAACAGGCTGCTGTTTTCGTGAGTGATACGGATCTAATGTGCACTGCTCAACCCACCACTCATCCTAATCATAAGAGGATATTTGACGAATATATTCGGTAACAATACATCCTACAACGAAATACCAACCAAACTATCAAACGATAATGTTAGCTTTAGAAATGAAAGGCGAAAAGCCCATTATTCTGGTTACTTGGGAGAGCCTATTCCCAAAGGAAGCGATAAATATTGACAAACACTTTATGAATTGTGTACTTGAGCAAATATGATATATATCCGAGGTGTGAGCGTTTTTCGTCGGCAAAAAGCAGTTTTACGTCGATTGGGATATTAGCCGCTTCCTGTACTGACAGTTTAATAATGAGCTGACAATGAGGCTTTTAGTTCTACACCTAAAATATGAAATAATGAGACATGGGAATTATAATAGCCTGCTGTTTTCAAGATTGTCATGCCATCATCATTCAGCTCATCGAGACAGGCTATTTAAAGACACGGGCAGTGCTGATTTCATTAGAAAAAAAAAAAAAAAAAAAAAAAAGAGCTTTTATTTGGACTTTACTTTGTCGTGAATTTTCCCTATATAAATATATTTTTATATATGCAGACTGGCATGGACCTGGGTTTGACCCTGAAGCTAGGTTCGATTTTATTTGTAGAGCGCTTTTTTATAATTGTCATTGTCACAAAGCAGCTTTACACAATACACTGTATTTATGGCGTGTAGGAATGGGATTGTCCCCGATTGTTCCTTGGCAAGGAAAAACTCCCTGAGATGTTAACAGGAAGAAACCTTGAGAGGAACCAGACTCAACAGAGAACCCCGGTGTCTCCGTCGAAGTGTGAATTTCCTTAGTTCCCACTCTGTTGTGTTTCTCAGGAGAGTGCACTAAGGCAGTGGTGTCAAACTCCGTTCTGGGAACCCCCGCAGTGTTTTGTTCCATCCCTGCTCCAACATACATACCATGTAGTTTTCAAATAAGCTTTACTGACTTGATCAGTTGGATCAGGTGTTTTTTTTTTTTTAATTATGGTTCCTTTGCCCTTCTGCTACTTAGCTTGACACCCCTGATATATAACACTCTGATAAATACTACATGTTCCTGAGGTAGAAGAGCTCACAGAGAGGAAAACATTTAGACCACGGGTGTCAAACTAAGTGGAAGAACTGCAGAAGACCTGCAGAGTTTAGCTTCAACCATGAGTAAAAAAAACACCTGATCCAACTAATCAAGCTATTAAGCCTTATTTACATTTACATTCATGGTATTTTGCGGACGCCCTTATCTAGAGAGACCTACAAATGAGTAATTAAGGATTAAGGGCCATGCTCAAGGGCCCACTCGTGGCAGCTCGGTGGTGGGAATTGAACCCAGAGACCTATGCCTTAGGTCTCGGAGTTTGAAACCCCCGCACTAAGGGAAGTAGTCATGTTGGGTTCGAGCCACAGATTAGGAAAACTGACAAAAGTCTATGTATCTATCTTGGGTTGAGAGGTGTTTTTAGCTATTTTGTCATATCGGATCATTTCTCCTGAATAAATTCATTATAGCGAAACTGGTATCTTATTAAAAAAGCATACAATTTCCTTACACATTTGATCCTTGCAGATAAATACAGATGTACATACTGTAGACAGAGTGATATAAGTTTTCCCCATCAGTTTTATAATATTGGACGAGGGAAGAACTCCAATACAACAACTCGTAATTACACGCATATAAAAAAAAAAAAACAGGCTGAATATGAATGAAAAAGGGGTGTGTGGTGAACATGAGTTGACTAAAGCACTAGAGATATGACTGATATCTCTGCAGCATGGTTGGCAGCTAGTAAACATTGACCGTATCTACAGAAAAACACATTTTCCACTACCGGAGCTTCCACTGTTACTATATTTTTCCTCAGCGTTTTTTTTTCTTTCTTTCTTTCCCAAACCCGACAGAGCCGTTCTCATCTAAAATCAGAAAAAAAAGCGTCGCAGGGCCACAGCTTTCAGACTGATAACAAAACATTGTTCGTGCGGAATAAACGCCCGAGTAGACGACATCTGTCAAACCAGGCATACATCCCATATTCGGTTTTCCCATCACTGCTTAACCTTTAACCGAAAATACTATCGTGCACGCCGGGGAGGATTGTGTGATTATCGTAAGCACCTAGTTACAATCAGCTCCGGCAAAACTGTTGGCAAACAGAGAAAAGATGAGTGCGTTGATATATGTCTGTCTGCTAAATTCCAAACGCATATTTTTATCGGGTTTTGAATGAAGTGATTGCGCCTGTTGTAGGTTTTTGTGTTTCTTTATCAATATTTTATAACATTGAATTTGCAGCTGTTTAAATTCCGACGAAGTAAGCAATTCGTTCAGTCATCTTCTACCGCTTTATCCATCCTCTATCTCGGGTTGTGGGGGATCGACCTATCTCAACCGCCAACCCTGGAGGGCGAAAGCGCTAACCGCTAAACCACCGCGTCCCCTGAAGTAAGTCAATTATAAATAATTAATCCTGCATTACTGCATGCCAAATCTAATCGGAGCAGCCATGTTTTGCCAACTCAGCACATTGCTCCTCTGGTGGAGATGTGGCTTAAGTACTAGATTTGCAATCAGGTCAGAGAAACTTATTTAAGTTACAGTGTTATGAAAGAGTCTTTTATTTGGTTTCTGGTTTTGGGTTTAGACCTGAAGCTAAATGTTTTATTGTAATGTTTTTTTTTTCCAATATCAGGTTTTCTTTGTACTGTATGTGCCATGACTGGGTTGTTGGTTTCGCAAAGTTCAGGGTTCCCGGAAGAGACAGGTTACGGACGGTGAAAACATTTCCAATACGTCATCGTAACCCCAAGTGTCACTTTACAAGTGTACATCTATCTGTGTACCTGATTCATACCGCTAATCACACGCACGCACGGTGCTCACAGTAGTTCTCATTCTCTGGTGTCTTGGATTTATAACCACACTCTTGGTGTAACCTAAATGAGTTCGGTTTCTCTCAAGGATTTTTTTCTCATACTATTTAAGCAAGCTTTTTTTTTTCTTCCTCTTTTCACACTCTCCACAGGCTTGCTGATCTTAGCTTCTATACTGCTGCTGAGACACTGTCCATTTTGTCAGTGTTATACAAATAAACGTGATTCACTTTTACTTAGCACTTAAAATATAGCTTCAATTTTTAATGGTTTCATGTTTGTCGTTTTTATTTGTACATTTTTACACGTTATAGTTTTGGCTCACTTGTGTTTTTTTGTTTACTGTTTTGTGAACTTCTATTTCTATATAATACCAACCTTCCGCCTTATCGCTCTGCAAGAAGAGTTTGAGTTCAGTCCTTAGTGATTAAAATGAAATGAATTGTGTTCTATTTTAAAACAAAAGCATTTCAAATAATTGCCAAGTTCATTCATTCATTCGTTCATCTTCTACCGCTTTATCCGATCTTCCCTTGGGTCACGGGGAGTATGTGCCTATCTCAGGTGTCTATGGGCATTAAGGCAGGATACACCCTGTGTGGAATGCCAACCCATCGCAGGGCACACACACTCACACTCACAATCATATGCACATTCATACACTAGGGACAACTTTCCATGGTACCAATCAACCTACAGTGCATGTTTTTGGACCGGAGGGAAACCGGAGAACCCGGAGAAAAAAAACCCTGAGGCACGGGTTACGTACATGTATTCCTCATTACATGTAAGTTTCTCACCGCTGTTTAGTGGCGATCATTTATTCAAGCACAATGCATAATAATGCATTATTTATTTTACGTAACACAAGAAACGCACAAACTCGCTGATGAAGGACTCGGGAGATGAAATGAAACCAACATCGTAATAAAATTCCATCTACGTGCAGATAATGAAAATTCTAGGAACGTTTAAAGATTTAAAAAAGTAATTATATTCCACCAGACATTTCATTTTCTTGTCCAATTTGCGCGTTGTTTTTATTAATGACTATAATTTGGTTTATTGATTGTGGAATATCTTTGCGCACTGCACTCTTGAACCCGTCTCTGGGCTGGGTTTGTTAGATGTATTACAATAACAAACCCGTGTATTTTGAGTGTGCACTTGAGGCTTGCATCACCGTTACACCACAGTTAATTAGTGTTATAAAACTACCGACGATGCTCAAGCGAATGTATTTATGTTACCTTATAGAGCACTGTTGAGGTTTTTATTTTCAAATTCTTAGTCTCTGGAACTAAGCTTTAGTCATTTTATATAATGGCAGTTTTGACAGTAGTTTACGCATTCAATTCATATCTCACACACTTAAATGATGGACCATGACAATGTCTCCTTCCTTTAATATTATTTTGAAAATTTGAGACCTGATGTCTAGAGCAAATGTGACAAAAATGACTTCCGATCAGTAGACCAGTGCCTTAGACCAGTGGTCCCCCGTGGACTGGTGGGTCAATTGGTACAAGAAATCATTAATTATTTCTGATTTATTTATTACCTGAGTCTGAACGATCTTTTATTTTGACAGTATTCTCTTGGTTACATCTTGAGTGCTAACATTTAGTGAGTAGATTTAATGCACATAAACAATCTATGTACATACCTTATGCAGAGCGACTTACAACTGAGCAATTGAGGCTAGCTCAAAGGCCCACTAGTGGCACTTTGGTGGTGGTGCGGTTGTGAATGTGTAGCTAGTAGGCGTAATTCAGGGTTGCGTGTTGGGAAGGCCACGGACCGAAGTTTCCCTTTGT
Source organism: Kryptopterus vitreolus (assembly GCA_030449085.1). Lineage (NCBI taxonomy): Eukaryota > Metazoa > Chordata > Actinopteri > Siluriformes > Siluridae > Kryptopterus > Kryptopterus vitreolus. Next base: position 13,185,435 of record JACRUU010000018.1, read on the forward strand.
TGTCCAGGTCTCGTTCATCGGCCAACACAACGCAGAGTGAAGTAGTGGATCAGCAGATGGTTATCTGCGCGTTAATAAAATGAGTGCCCTTAAAGTAAATTTGCATTAATGTACTATTAACGTGTTAACTTTGACAGCCCTAGTATTAATATATTAATATTACATGTAGTCATATTGGCTACATTTTACCTAAGTACATGCCCGAGCCTAAACCTTTTTCCTTTTTTCAACTGTAGTAAAAGAGTGTAGTCAGTACTTTAACTTTTACCAGAGTGTGTCTGTACCAAGTGTCTGTACTTCTCCGTGTGAGTGAAGGATGTGTGTAATTTTGGCATTTCTGATTAACAAAAGCTTAAAAAAAACAAGTAAGTGGATTAAAGGGCAAATTTGCTATCTCGTCAGCTCACAAGAAACTATTTGACTTCATACGAGTCATAGAGGGAAGAATTTAGAATTGGCAATTTGTAAGACGGGGCTGGATATGAACGCTTTTGGCCTGGATGGAGTAAAGTTGCCGGAGACGGGCAGACGTAATTGCAGGCTGGTTACGAAAACAACACTGCTTAAAAGCTGACATATTGAAGGCTGTGTTAGTCGGTGCAGAGGAATTTGAGGGCTGCTAAAGAGGGACGACCACAGACAGAGTCCAATTTAAATCTGGGCCAGACAACCCAGCAATTTCAGCCTGTCACACCCTAAAGCTCCCAAAGCTCCCCAGTCCACCTTCTTATTTTGAACTGTCTATTTCTTCCTACTGGCTCTGAAAGGAATGAACAACTGGATTTCCCTGGCTGAACACAGCAACAACACAGCTTTCCGACAAAAAAAAAAAAAAGAAAAAACTGCGGAAAAAGCAAAATGCATCTTTGTGGCTTGTGTAAGAGGGAGCGGTTCCTTTCGTAAACCCTTTCCTTCTGCCCTCAAGGTCACATACGGAGGTCCAAACCTAGAACCAACAGCCTGAACCCTGAAGCTCAGAGGCTTTGAATTTAACCCTGTGTTATTGTGATGTATTTTTTTGGTGTGTACTAACAACTACCTGGCATACTCTCAAAATACTTGCAAGTGTTAATGAAGTGTTTAACATCACAACGTACACCTTGTGCACGCCCTGCGACTCCCCATGGAGTCGTATGTCGTATCCAGTGAATCAATTACACTGCATTATTTCCTCCATCCAGCTTTTACTAAAAGAACTCCAGTGTATGTAAACAATTAATCTGGGAAATTTCCAGCCAAACAATTAAGCAAGCCTACGACCAAGTGTCGAACCTTAACAATTAATGTTAATGGTGATAATAATTAGGTGTTAAATAGCGGCAAGCAGTTCGAGCAACTGATCATCAATGAAAATGCCTCTCGTGTGGATATCAGACAAAGCATTATATTGAAAATGTTTTTCATCGGTTCTTCATCGGTTCTTCATCGGTTCATTGCACATTACTTCGCAGTCACCGAAAAAATTCCAACATCTAGCTGTGCCTTTGTGATTGCTGCTTCCAGCGAGTCCCCAACTGCACAGCTGGTAATAATATTACACCCAGCTGTAATCTCTTTAAACCCAAAGTAGTGGAAACTCTTGTTTTCTTATTTACACTATTGGTTCCAGACGATAAAAATAGCTAATCCTGCTTTATTTATTTCTTTTTTTAAGCGTAAATTGCAAGCAGGGAAAAATCAATATCGCACAAAGCAATAATTATAGTTTAACTCCCTTAAATGACTCATTGGAATTCGTTCGGATTCGGAATTGTTTGGTGCCTAAAAGAGAATTTTCTCCGAAGAGTGAATCGTGCACACCTGATATTCCTCGCGGGCCAGAGGATGAATTCCCTCTTCTGTTACAGTGACTTTATCTCCCCATAAAACCATCAATGTCAGAGCACATGGTGAAAATATAAGAGAATCCCTTCCAGCAGAGAACACGAGGAGGAGGAGACTCGAGAGCTGCAATCCTGATCTCTAACTGTGAAATACATCCGAATAAAACGTCTCCTCCCTATACGTGCTCTCATCCGCGCCAACAGATGACAGACGAGGTTTTCTCCCCCCATGATCCACAGACGAATGGATTTTAGTGCTGTTTCATAAATCATATTGAAAGTGCAATAACAAACCACTTAAAGAAGCCATTCACTCTGTTTTACTTCTCTGTATCATTTAGTGCACTTATTTTCGCTGTACAATGCAACGACGTAGAGTAGGCTCTTATATACATCAGCCATTTATCTTCAGTACTGGTCTAGATATTATTTCACCAGATATGAAATAAATAAAATATGAGGGCCAAAGTTTCAAAAATCTGACTTATTTGAATGATTAGAAGAAGCCTTTCCTTTTGAATAAAATACATTCATTTCATATTATGCCATGGTTAAATGTATTTTTAGGCAATATTTTACTCTCATCCTTCTTCTCTCCTTCCCTTCCTTCATTAGACAAATAAAATAAAGGTACACTTACTTTTTTTTTCACTTAAAAGCTATCTGAGATAGAAATTCTTGGGCATAAACCAAAAATATATATAAAAAAAAAAAATCTCAACCAAAATGAGCTAGCTAGTCTACATAATTAATTAGCTCGATATTTACGTTTTTAGTTCAGTAAAATAATCTCGCTAGTCTCTTTTCCCTCATTAAAGTTAGCTAGCTAGCCGATTTTGCATTACTAAGGATAAATAGCTAGCCCTGTTTGGTGCACTAAACTTCACTGGCTAGTGCCTTGATGTTTAATAAAGATAGACAGACACTCTTTCACTTCAGTAATATTATCTAGTCAACCCTTGTTGTGAACTAAAGATAAGTTTTGTTCATTGTAGTAGAGTTCTATATTCTTCTTGTTTAAAATTAGCGAGCGTTAGCCTCTTTGTGGTTCACTCACTAGCTAGCATTGTTAAAGGCTTTGCTAATTTTAGCAAATCGATTTAGGCTTAAGGACATAAATAGTTTATTATTATAACTACTAGCATTATAAGATATAGCCATAGACTTTATCTGCGATGAAAAGAAAGTTTGAAAGGCTCTGAGGTAATCAGCACTAAGAGCCGTTAAGGTACTAATTATTGTTTGACAAATATGTTTGTGAAAAACAGGTTGACCTTTTCAAGGCCAGGTTCAGTGTACGTAGTTCATGTTACTATATCAGTTTTACAGCTTTTATTTAAAAAGGTAATATTATGTATTTATTACATATTGTTGTAATAAGTGTTTCTATTGGTTCTCCTGTTCACACCAGGTTTCCTGTTTATTACAGTTACATTGTTGTTCTTGATCTCTTTTCATTTTTGATTGCAAGTTGACTCCAGTCTGCACACCGAGCATCGATCAGCCAATAATTTCATAATGTAAAACACAAAGGTTTGATCCAATAAAATAAAACCCCAAAACACAAGCTAAATGGACATTTCACACACCTGGAGATGCAGAAATTATACATAAAATGCACATCACACAAAGTTTTTGACATTTGTTGGGACTTTAATTACACGCTTGGTCAACATGTGCTGCATGAAACGCTCAGGAAATTATACTGTGTCTGTCCAGAGTTCTAAGCTGCAGAAGAGAGAGCCTAGAACTTTCTAAAAAAAAAAAAAAAAAAAAAAAAAAAAACACACACACACACACACACACACACACACACACACACACACATATACATATATAGTATAGAATATAGAAAATGGATTGTACTGTGTTCTAATGAATGCAAAATGTGCAAACTTCTCTAAATATATGGAGAAGAAGTGGAATGCGTGCCTAGCCTCAGGACCTTGGGAGTTCCACATCTCATATTGAGGTGACCCACAACTTCACTGGCATGGTCAAGAAGACACAAGACGCACAACACTTTTTTTCCTGAGGAAAGTTCACCTATCTCTATAGATTTTGTGTAAACTTGTATCGCTGTATACATTTGAGAGCATTCTGACAAAACTGCATTTTGACAACTGCTCAGGAGCTGACAAGATGGCTCTCCAGTGAGCGGTGAAAACTGCTCAACATATCATCAGTGTCCAGCTCCCAAAAATGTCAAAAACCCACAGTAAACACAGCCTGTGGAGGGTGAGAGGCATCATCAAGGTCGCCTCTTATTCCAATCATAGACTGTTTACTTTCCTCCCTTTAGGGAGGTGCTATAGGAGCCAGTACAGTACCACTACAAGCCTTAGGAACCGTTTCTTTCGCTCTGCATAACTACGCTTATGTGCTAATCCATTCACACCTGACAATAAACTTCAATTTGATAGGAATCTAGGAAAGCCCCATATAGAGCAATATAAAATATTGTTGCATGTACTTTTGCATGTTATCAAATGCAAAATGAATCGTTACAACCAAAAAATTGGGTGGGTTTGGTGTAATAGTTTCCTCAAGTGACAAAAATATTTAAGAAATATCTGACCAAATATCTGTATTTGCTTGTAGGTATCCTATATAAATTTGCTCTTGTTCAAAATTGCATGTCTAACCATTTCCTTAATACATGCCCTCGGCTTATTTCATATCCTTTGAGCTAATTTTGGATCTTCTCGGTTTGTAATAATTACCCCTTTTACCGCGGCGCTATTGAATTCTCTAATTTCATTCATCAAAAGCTGTGAGTCATTTTCTATACCGGCGGCCCTAAAGGTAGCATCGGATCCAAAAGCAGGTCCACGGGTTATATTAATCTGCTCATTCTAATATATTATTCAGTCTGTACCAACAGCAGATTCACAGGAAGCAGTGGACGCTCCATAAAACTAGCAATATGTGTGTTTTAAAGCGTCGATACTCAACTAGAATCATTGATATGTTAAAAGCTTTCTGTATAAAGACACTGGAAGGAAGATGGAAGGAGAATTCAATGTTAAAACATTGTTGATTTTAGATTACAGCAACATTGGTCACTGTACAGGCATTTCGCAATACTAAATGTTACTATTTATGATGTATACAAATTAATTTAATAATTTGAATAGAGAAAAAATAAAGCATTACTGTAAACAGCAGCAACATAAATAATAATAATAATAATAATACAGCACTATTCTGTAATATAATAACAGAATTCTGAGAAAATGAGAGCCACATTATATTTAAATTCTGTTGATTGTCTTGTTTATTGTTCAAAACCCAAGCTCTAAAATCCATCAAGTAATAACATAAAGTTTACTATTATTTCCCATTATTGAGCTTTCTCTTATAATCCTACCGCTATAACTTGAAGTCCTTCAACAACAAGGAAAACTTGGATAAACTCTGGGGAGCACCGAGGAACATTACATTCCATCATATACTGTACCCACTTTCAGGAGGAGCCGCAAGCGAAAGATGGGTTTTGGGACTCTGTTTTCATTTGGATTGTTTATATTAATCATCAGTGAGAGCATTTATAATTAGAAATTTAAAGAGAAGGCCTGGGGGCGATGGGTTTGTTTTGATGAAATATAGCACAATCTGTATGCATAATATGCACTTAATCACCGGCACTAAATTAAATCTCCAGATATTTTTTTTTATTATTTATTTATTTATTTTTGTCAAAACACTTTCTTATCTGATGTAGAGGACAAAGCCATGGCCTAATTATCCTATTTATATCTTAGAGGGAGAAGAAAAATAAATTCAAAAAGATTTCATTAAAACTCACAACATTAAAAAAAAGTATATTTAAACGCAGAACTAAACCAATTAAGGTTAGAAAAAGGGGAGGGATAACTGCACTTCACAAACATCATCAGTAGGGATTATTTTCCCTCCATGATGCTCCAGAAGTATACTTAATTAAAGGAAAAAGATACACAATATGGCGTTCGTATGAAACGAACGAACCGAACCTCAAACGAATCTCATTTAAGATCATGGTTTTAATGAATAATGGGGTAGGGAGGGGGGGTAGTTTCAGTAAACACAACGGCTGTGCGTTTTAGTTTCCCTTGTTGTCTCGCACCCTCACAGAACACAAAAAGTGTGTGTTGAGGAACGTACCCGATGTCAGCACAGAGAACAATGTGACTTGAGATCTCCTTGGAGATTCACAGATTCAGATTTCTTCACACTCCACACGCTGTTAGTTAGTGTGCTAATTGACTACCTTGATAAGCAGCTACTGTATGTGAATATACAATAAACGCAACTAAATGTTTTAAAATGTTCTATTAATATTACATATATTATCGACATAATTTCAGGGCATGAAGTGCTTTAAACCAGATGGATATATACAGAAAGTATATGGGAAAGTGGTTATTCATAGAATGTAATGGAATATGGAATAAAAAAATTGACCTTTGTTCTGTCTCCTTTCTGGAAATGACATAAGGTTATTGCCTTATAATAACAAAATAAGTCTTGTTCAGCAACTGATCCCCCCCCCCCTTGACAGTGTGTTGGGATTCAATGAAAGTAAATGGATTTCCGAAAATAGTCCAAGCATAACGGCTATCCAAACAGCTCCTTATCCTACAATTGCCTGTATTTCTGACCTACTGGGGGTTAATGTCATGATTTCTGCAGTGTGTTGCAATCCATGTACATTCATGATGGATTGGTGGTTTGCTTATGAAGGTCAAGGAATCCATGTCATGTGCTAATGAGAAGAAAGAAGAAAAAAAAAACCCAAACCTTAACCTGATGTGATCCAAAGCCGCTACAGCAGCAAAATGTTCAGCATTGCTCAGATCGGTCAGAAGGTGATACATTTTCTATAATAGAAGCTCTGACAGAAATGCCTGCAGCAAGACAAAATCACTAATACTAACGCTAATATACTGATATAGTATCCACTCTCACTGTATTATTATATTTCTGGAGTAAAAATACATAATGTAAAAACAAGAACTGGCTTAATGGATAACAATATATGGACAAATGTATATGGATTACTGGATAACAATATATGGACAAATGTATACGGATCCCTGACTCCCATCTGTGGTTCTTCCCCATTCATGTTGTATGCACACAATTATATAGGAGGTCTATAGAGGCAGTGGATTTAAATTGTATCTCCATTTGGACCATTTTGTGCACTGGAACGTATTTTTGGCCAATGGCTAGATTTCATTCGAGGTCCCTTGGCTGGTAATATTATGGGTTTCAGTAGAAGATCTTTAGTAGCCCAAAGAGTGGCCTATGGAGCTCAGGCTTCAACCTGATTGGATTAAGTGGAGTGCACTGACTGCACCCCAGGACTCTTCACAAAAAATCAGTACCTCACTTTATTAATGCTCAAATCTTTCCAACCACACTGAAACATCTTCCCAGAAGTTATTATAACAGATAATGGGAAAGGGATGTTCCAAAAGCATATATGAATCCCATGCTCAGGTGTCTACAAAACGTTGACCATATAATATAATTTGTAGTGTTCTACGAGGAGTCAGATGTAAAGGGCTTCAGGATGAAGAGCCTTGCATTTTCTTGGGCATGCAGGAAACTGCAGATATTCCACACCATTATGGATAACTAGCACAAAGTGTAATTGTATGATGTATTGCTCTGAATAAATAAATAAATGTTAATGATGTATGCACACCCTTCACCCTTGCTTTGAAATAAAACTCTCTGCATGATATATATGTCTGATTTAAACGATTCACAATACTCTTTTATTGATGATTTTCCTGTGAGAGCACATACCATCTTTATCCTTTACATAAGCATAGCTGCAGTCTTTTTATATACAAATGAAATCATGTTTTATATACAATATATATTTTTTATTCAATTCAGGTTTATTTCTATAGCTCTTTTCACAATTTTCACAAAAAATACAATAGAGATGATAATTAATGTTAATATAGATGACTTATGTGTGTTTATCCCTGATGATCATGCCTAGGGCGACTATGGCAAGGAAAAACTCCCTTAGATGTACTGAGGAAGAAACCTTCAGAGGAACCGGAATCAAAAGACGAACCCATCTTCATACCAGTCTAAACAGCATTTAAAAACATTTGAACATTTGTAGAACTTACTCAGACAAGATTGAGATATTTACAGTATACAATATGATGCAATGATAAACGATGACGTAATTTCCTTCGGACATGTACTGAAAAATCGGTTCTAATGCAGGTAGAATTGTCTACGAGTCTCCTCAGAGTGATCAGTTTCATTAATTCCTCAAAAGCATAAAGGAAATATAGACAGGAAACTTAAGACCTTCAGCCAGGGGCGTAGATGATGCGCACTATTTCTACCTCTCAGACACACGATCTCTCTTTGTAATGCAAACCAGGCTGGGGGTTTCCCCACTTTTTTATTATTACAGTATTCTTGTTTTCTTTTCTTTCATTTTTTTTCTCTCTTTTTCTCATTCACAAATATCCTAGAGACACAAAGCTCATTTATCGAACACTATCATGCTCAAAAACAAATTGCATGCTACTTCCTGTTGTTCGGATGCTATTTTCATGACTGTCTACTCCATAATGCACTAAAGCAAGCAGAGGTTTTGTAACATGAACTTGAGTTTCAATTGAAGTGTTTTCAGTAATGTGTTTAAGAAAGAGCTGAGTATTTGATTACATGAACTGTTGTTTCCTGCCTGCAAGCTTCGTATCAAAGTTCCTTCGGTAGCACTACACAATACCAGCGATCCTGCATCAATACTTACATATGAACTAAAACTATGTGAACTAAAACAACTAAAACGTACCTTAACTTTGCCACGAGTATTATAGATTCATTCTTGTTTAGATCGTTTACTCATAAACACATATAGGAAAATTCACTGAAACGTGCTCTCCAGAAAGAATATCTAACTAATAATTAAAGCAACGGCAGACATTAATGATGGGGCGGGGTTCCTTTCATAATTTATACTTAAACCTAATTGACTTAATTTCCATTATCCCTATTTATCGGACGTACTTAAAATGAACACCGACTATTTTCTCTCACGCTGGTTTGGTCATTCCATATCCATTACTCTTCAAAACACGCTGTAGTACAGCTACGTGCTTTGGGTGTCAAGGGCCTGGGGCGCTGCTTCTTTACCCACAAGGCTGAAAATAACACAAAAATGTTTGTTTTATTCATTTAAATCCTATATATATATATATATATATATATATATATATATATATATATATATATATATAGAGAGAGAGAGAGAGAGAGAGAGAGAGAGAGAAAACATATTCCTTTAAATAAATCAAATTTTATTTATTATGATAAGTAACATATATACATATGTAATAATATGTATGGGATGGTATTGGCATATTAATTCATATGATTTATGTGCCTCCAGTCATTAGGCATGTTAGATTACATAAAGGTAATTATCAGTTCCTGATTATCCATGACAAAGATAAAAAGAAATAAAATGTCGTTGGGTTGTTAAATGTACAAGAGGTTCGATTTCTTGCCGTCGAACCATTCTTTCTTGTTCAAATCCCAGGCCCACCAAGCTGTCACTCCTGGGGCTTCGAGTTGTTTTAAACGAGATAATTGGAATATTGCTCTGGATATGAGGGTCCGCCAAATGGCGTCGAATCAAATTGGGTGTTACTTATTTATAAATCACACATTTTCGTTATTTTAGCTCGTTTAAATGGTGAATCGAACTGCTAAACTGCTGGTATAACTTCAAAACCGCCTATTATTTATTATATACAAAATGAACATGGAGACATTTCAGGAACAAAGTGTTCGCTATCATCGAGAATATTGCGTCACAAATTAATTACTTTGCTTAATTATTTTTTAATTAATATTTATTTTGTACAATATTATATAATGTAAAATATTAAACATGGGTATTTTTATTTATATTCAATCATCCGACCTTCAGGAAATCACCTGTGCACGTGATTTCCCAAGTGAACACCTTTGAAAGCCCCTGATCTAGATATTGTGTTCAGTTTCCAGAAGCGAAAACAAGGTACACAAAAAAACCCGGTTACAATCAGCCCTCCGGTCACACCATGAAATCTGTGACAAAAACACAAGGAAGTAGAAAAAGAGATTGCACATGAAGAGTCGAGTCCTCGGGGCAACTTTTCATTTTGTTTTCATTTTTTTTTCTTTGTTGCTGTTGTTGTTGGAAAAGGGAGACTCGGTGGAAAGTGGGCACATGTGCAAACGCACTCGTTTACCTCGGTGTGAATGATGTGTGAGGAGAAGGTTGCAAAACGAGCATCTGGAAAATGTGGCCTAAAAACCAAATAAAAAAACCATGCGTAAATGTAAATGCATAAATAAATCAACTTTCATACTTTCAAGCAGCGGAGTTTCATTACGTATAGAACGTTTATATCCATATGCTCTATGGGATAGCGTTAAATGAGCATTTTGCTGAGATGTGCTTAAATTGAGTTCAGCTCTGTGGTCGCTGGTTCAATATTGGACTCAGGTTACACTCTGTGTGGACTTTCGAATGTTTTTTTTTTTAATGCGTCCATATGGGTTTCCTCCCGGTTCTTGAGTCACCATTCACCTTCACGATCATTTATTTATAAGACTTTGGATTACGGTAATTTATACCAGATAAACAGATTTCAAATGTGTAAATGTTGATACGGTGAAGATTTTCTGTGAGGAAATGTTTATGTAACACTTAAGGAAACAGTCTCCAATGAGTTGCATGTTGTCGCAGTCAGGGGTAATGCGTCGGCTTTGTGTTTTTAAGAGTTCAGGAGAAAAATACTGGAGCGATGTGCAATTTACACAGCGTTAAAGTATAATAAAGACATCTAAAGTATAATATAGACATCTCTATAATAAAGAGATGTCACGTACAAAGGATTATTATTGTGCTTTGCTTTCGATTCAGCATGATGTAGCTCATTTCAGCACAACTGAGTGAAAAGCTTTAGGCCATTTAGGAAAATTCACCAGTGGTGAACGAAATACACCGTTCTTTGACTTGAGTAAAGTACTGATGCCCTAAGTTTTAACATTTCTACTTGCTGGCTAAAGTGCAGATCTGTTATAATGACGTTTTAATCATTTAGATAATTCAGTGCTTTGACTTCCTGAACATCATATCTTTATAAGAAGAGATGTTTCTGTGAAACAACTCAACACTACACACACTCACAAACAATCTGGAGAATTGCAAGGCCTCTCAAGGTGACTTTTATCTCTTTCAAATCAAACTCAAATTCAAATATTTAAACTTGCAGAAGCGAACTGCATTCACAAATTACGGAAGGACATTTTCCTTTTGGGAATGCAGTGCGCTTCCGTATAACCTAAACGTATCACCAGTTTGTATGGAAAAGCAACCGGAACAGAATTCTTAAAGGAGCCACGTCCCATATATTACAATTATAACAACCACTAAAAAAGTAACATTGAAATTAACCAGAAATTAATTCATTAACAAGAAATGAATATTAAAAGAATATTTTTCAGAGGGGAATAAATATTAAATAATCAATTATTTTATTAGAGAGATTTTGAGAGACATTTATATAATTATTACGTCTGTTACAGTTCGTTAGAGTATTAGAAACATGAAAAGTATTCATTTATGGTACATTGAATACATGCCATTAGTGCGTGATTAATCACAAGTTAACTCATGGAGATTAATTGTGTTGAATTGATTCATTGCTATATTACGATACACTAGGTGAATAAACGGTTGTGGACACCGGACCATGAGATTCTTTTTGAATATCCTGTTCTGCATTTAGTCCGCTGGTATAATAGCCTCCACTCCGCTGGCTCTTGAGTAAGGCCCTTAACGCCCAATTGATCAGTCGTAACTCCCCAGCCGTTAGGGTTGCACAAGCCTAGCGCTGATCCCAAGCCTGGAGAAATCGGGACGGTTGCGTTAGGAAGAGCATTTAGTGTAAAACATGCGCCAAACCAAAGATGCGGATCATTAAATGCGGTGATCCTCTGTGGAGACCCCTAACTGGAGCAGCTGAAAGAGAGGATAGGAATAATTTCCTCTCCTCTGGGAAGTGCTTATGAAGATTTGCCAAAGTCAAGTACTGATATAGGATGGGGCGCACTGAGGTGCACTCAGCTTTTCCGAATTCATCCCCAAAGTCTTTAAAAGGATTGAGTTCAGAGCTCTTTAGAAGGACACCCATGTAAACCATATCTTCATGGAACAGGTTTGGGTCTCCTACTTCAAGTGAAGGAACATAATAACCCTAGCACCACCAAAAAGACTTCCTATATAACTTTGTACCTCTAATTTTGTGGTAACCACATATGGCTGGAAAAGTCAGGTGTCCCAATACACAGATATACACATCTGGTTAGGGTTCAAACTGCATCCTATAAAAATCCGTGCTTACTATTTTGTAGTCCAGAAAACAACAACATTTGGTCAGAACAATCCGGTGTCCTAATACTTCAGTCCACATAGTGCACTGTACCTTTATGAGCAAACAAGTTTAAAGAAAAGCATTGTAAAACCATTCCCTTACTTGTGGTTAGAGTATACCCCTAACAGCAAGCTGTAAATTGGTGCAGTCACGTAATTACCCCTCATTGACCCTCCTCCTTAACCTCTCGAACTTGTTTGATGTCGATACTGAAATTGTGTGATGAACCAAAGCCTCCATTCGTGCTTAATCGAACAGCTGGAGCAGATGTTTCAGCCTCTTTTAAGCATGCGCCTCTGTTTATAAGCAGCGAGGGCCGAAAAATAAGCTTTTTCCGGCCTGCGTTCGAAGCGCCAAAGCTTTATTTTGCTCTCCGCAGCTGTGTTATTGCACCGGAGTCGTGTTTAAGGGTCACACGCTGGTCCTCGCACGACAAACTTAAACTGCCGAGGCGACGTTTCGGCTAGGGTTACAATGTTTAAACATGCCTTGGCTTAATTTAAATGCTCTTTTCATTGCGTGCAGTGTGAATGTGGGACTCATCTGTGCTCAAATAATAATAATAAAAATAAAAAAAACACACACACATTCTCCCGCAATGCAGTAGAGTAGAGCTCAGTTATATTCCATGCATACCATGGTAACTGAAAAAAAAATCTAAATCAAAAGAAGAAAAGGGAACATTTGGTTAACAGAACAATACGTAACCATGGCAACAATTGCATAACGGTAAACCGGTGATGTATAGAGGTATTTATAATATTTCAAGCTTGTCCTATGAAGGTATTCATATTTCATATCATACATAAATGTCATATTTGTTCCTATTTTGTTCAAATAAAACATGTAATAAGCCTGCTTTATTTAAATAAGAGGTGCTATGAAGGGTGTATCTGTATGTTTCTGCATTGTATCAATTGGTATTCAATAAAAATTTGAAAAAATAAAATTTTTATTTTATGGGTACTCTATTCACTATATCCCATCACTCTGTAACCTGCTTAAATAAAACAGTTTTTCCTTTCAAAGTTTTTCTAATTCAATGAAGCTAATAATACCATCACATTAAACATACTGTAGACGCATCCCCATTTACATCCCACTAGAGTTCAATGCTTAATGCAGCTATTAAAGCCACACAGCCATATGCTTGTAATATCAGTGACCGCTAATGGGAGACATAAACCTGCTGACTTACTGACAAAGTCACTTATACAGGTAAGAGTCAGTTAGTTTGCTTCTCAGATGTTCAAATTCATAATTTTCAATGTCTGCTCAACGATGCTTGCAAATAAAGCACGCTAGCTCCAGCTAGCAAATAAAGCAAAACATGGTAAAGTAAATGTTTGGAAATGTGTCTGTGACTACTTTAGCCCTAATTCAGGCATCTTCTTGGTTAAAATGCTAGTCAATAGGCACTTTCTGAGGAAGACAACGATGACAAACATGCAAATTTCAAAAAAGGTCAGACTTTAGCGTGAGATGTATATTTTTTATCAGGAAAATGTATTGAATGCTTCCTTGTATACACTGTAAAAATAAATAAATAGTAATCACACAATATAATTGATAATTATCGTTATTGGCTATTTGTATCCCATTGTATATTTTGTTTTTGTTCATGGCAAGAGATGTTTCTGCTTTTTTTCCCTCTCCTTTCTGGTCAGGTATCAAAATTAGATTGTTATAGTGTGCACTAAAGTCCAGTTTGAATTGCATTACCATATCTCCAGAATGAACCCCGGTTTCTATGGGTGCCTTCACAAATCAAAACCTTCATTTATAGATATTAGCAGCATGTTTCAATAGTAGTTATGTTGCTTCAATAAAAAAATGAATCAACAATTACACACTATTAAAATGTATCGACCTTAACCACACGGGCAGCATATAATGAAATGTACTTAAATCTGTATGTAAATCTGAAACTGATGACATAAATCAATATATTTAAAAAATCACTTCATCAATTAGCAATGCAAAAACAAGACTTGTCGGTTGCCACATCTTCATTCATCAAAGTTCGCTGCAATGTGTTTGTCTATGATACCCTGTCAGGTATTTCTGCAGGTTGCCGTTTTGTTTTGTTTTTGTTTTTTTGTCCCCAGGACATACCTTATATTTTACGGGATGTTCTTGCCTACGTGTGTCAAAAAAAAAAGAAAAAAGAATGGGATTATTTCGGCTTAGCAGAACAGCCACTCGTTTCTGCTGACATTTTTGAACTCGAGTTACTTCATAGACACCTGGTGAGAACTTGCTGGTTCACATGGACACTAGCCAACAGCTAGTGAATTTCAAAGAGGAACAGAATACACTACATGGATAAAAGCTTGAGGACATCTGACCACTGCTTTCAAAGTTGCTGTTATTCCAGTCTTTTGGAAATATCTTATTCAGACACAAGGGCATTAGTAAATCAGATATATGGAGAAGAGGCCTGCAGTCGTCGTTTCAACTTTTCCTAAAGGTTATGGGTGTAGCTCAGTGGTTTAAGGCACTGGGCTACTGATCGGAAGGTCAGGGTTCCAGCCCCAGGATCGCCAAGCTGCCATCCTTGGGTCCTTAAACAAGGCCCTTAACCCACTGTGCTCCAGGGGCACTGTATCATGTCTGACGCTGCGCTCTGACCCCAGCTTTCAAAAACTAGCTGGGATATGCCAAGAAAAGAAATTCTCTCACATGGTCAATAAAGACTGTAAAATAATAAATAAATAAATAATAAAGGTTTTAGGGGCATGGTGGTTTAGTGGTTAGCACATTTGCCTCACACCTCCAGGATCCTGTCTCGGCCATGTGGGAGTTTGCATTTTCTCCCCGTGCCTCAGTGGGTGGTTCCCCCCCTTTTTCCAAAAACATGCACGATAGGTTGACTGGCACCATGGAAAAATTGTCCCTAGTGTATGAATGTGTGAATGTGAGTGTGTGATACCTGAGATAGGCACAGGCTCCCCGTGACCCGAGGGAAGATCGGATAAAGCGGTAGAAGATGGATGAATGAATAAAGGTGTTCAATAGGCTTGTGCTCTATAGTAGGCCACACAAACGCTTTCTAAAAATGTACTCCATGTAAACCTTCGTGGATTTTTAATCCAAATATTTGGATTTGGATATTAGTTCAAATGAAAGGAAAGAATTTTCTGAGGTAAAAGTTTTTCACAGTATAGTACTTTGAATTATGACTGATGCATTTATTTAAAATCATTGAAATGAGTAAATAAAGCAGCCACTCAGCAGCTATTTCACTGTGGTAAGATTTACTTTTATTTGAAAGTATAGAGTTATTGACATCCTTTGGTCTTTTAGTGTCCAATTGTCTGTGAAAGGTAAAAAAAAGAAAATATAAAATAAGGTATAGCAAGCATTTTAAACAGCTACAAAACACAGAGCATATGAAATAACTTTGCAATACTAAGCAATAGATTTGCTCCTGTTTGACATAAGCATATCGTCAGATCACAAATCCTTAACAAATGCGATGCTGACTTTCCAAGTCGTCAATTAGTAAAATTAATGTGACCTTAACCAAAGCAATGGAACATCAATAAAACACCAATTTATGAGAGGACGTCAATGTATCCACTGTTCTGTATTGCTGGTGTAATAATGACTTAAACCTTTTCTGTTTTTTATATTATTTGCCCGAAAAATGCAGTAATTAAGAGCGTCTTGCATAAAAAAAGATTCTACTATATAAAGCATCTACTATGTAAAGCACTATCTAAAACATCCACCATTTACGTTAATCTAGCACATCATCTGGGTATTAAAACAAGTGCATTCGATCTTGATACACCACATACAAACACTTAAAGTACGCCGAAATCTATGATTTATAACAACGTCGATACAGTCTTGGTATATATCCAGCAATTCTATTCATTTCTGTCTGGATGATATTGCACCCGAGGTGGGGAAGAGTGCTATAAAAAGCTCTCAGAAATGCCAGAAATAACACACACACACCACGTGCCACAACATTGTGGCCCCTTACTTTCCCCTATAGTAATTGAAATGAAAAACAAACGAAAGAGCCAGCCAGGGCTGATGTGCACAGCTGTATAAGCAAGAATTATTACACATGCAGAGCAAATCTCAAAAGAGCCATGACACTCTGGACCCGAAGTAGTCCGAGGATACTGACTCTGTACTTCTATGAAGTTTAAAAATGAGGAAAAAAAAATACATCACACTAAATCTATTTCAGTTATTCTTGTAATAATTAGCTCTCTGCGTGTTTTGCACCTCGTGCAAACCTAGCAACCTTGAAAAAGATACTGCTGACTGTTTAGCACATCGGATTAATACATACAAGTGTTACATTGCAACAAGTTACATAACTTCCAAATTGTCATCGCATATAAATAAATATATAATTTATTTCGTTATTCCACTCTAGATAATGTACATACTTCATATCTGTATATATTTGTGGACAGACTTTCTCACCTATACATTTAAATTACACAAAAAGCCACATTGCATTTTGCTATGTTCTGTATTTATTTCTTCATTTCATTTTCTTTTGTAGTTTATATTTTAAAACTGTTTAAATGAATACACAAAGACAAATTCCTAGTTCCTAGAACAATTTTGTTTCCTAGTACTGGCAACAAAACCTTTTCTGATTCTGATATATATATATATATATATATATATATATATATATATATATATATATATATATATATATATATATATATATATATATATATGTGAGCGTGGAGACTTTTACTCACACATTATTTGCAGTGTCTTGAAACAATAATATATTTATTCTTTCTCGCCCTCAATAACATGGCCTTGAAAAGGGCCGATAACACATCACTGCTGCCATAAATAATGGTTTAATGAGCCCCTCCACCCTTCTCTTTAATGATGATGGCGCTTTTCCAGCCAGCCAGTTTCCAGGATGGCCACATGTGGCCTCCAGGTGGGCCTAAAACACACTACTCATACAATTCCTACCAGCTTGGGTCCCTAAATCTACCAATGTTTTGATGTTTCTTCATGAACATAACAGAAAGGCCGACAGCAACCTGATGTTATTGGAAATCTGTTAGACAAGGCGCTAAGTCATATCGAGGTAATGTACTTCAACCTCACTGGTTGTTTTAAATACTAGAATTGGTTTTAACATGAATTTTGTAATTACCCATAATGACACTATGACATTTTCATGTCAAATTTAATTGGTGTTCATAGGTTTTCAAACATTAAGACAATGAAGACCATAAAATAAGCCACTTGTATTCTATCAGCACACCTGTCTATGATCTACAAATCAACAGAACTGAAGTCTGAAAAAAAAATGTAACGTATTACTCTATGCCATGAGTCTCTAAGTCAGCGAAATCACTGTCTGACACAGCAAAATGAGCCTGAGGCTCATTTTTGGCCACAAGTGAGTGAGGCAGCATAATTCAGACCAAGTGGCAAACTGAACCCATTTTCCAGGAGTCTACACCTCTTTAATTACTTCCAAAGCTACTTCAGTTTACAAGAAGGCTTTTATAGTGTACCATTTAGTTAGCATATTGTGGGCTTATTGACATTGTCCTGTGCATGCCAGTCTCTATTTATAATCACATACAGTACGAGAACAGTACTGGCGTCTCTGTCAAGTCCCATTGTTGGATTTTTATTCTTCATAAAAACAAGTACAACACCTGCAAAGTGCACCGCACTAATGAAAGCATGAAAAAGCAATTGTTCAGGAACTGTTCACCGTGCCTGTAATTAAGTGTAAAACACAACGCAAGCAAGCATGAGCGGCAAATGTTGAGTTTAAGACGCAACGACATTAGAGCATGGTAATGAAATATCTTGATTAAATCATCTAGAAAAGTAAGGAAGGCCAGATTAAAAAGAAAGAAAGAAAGAAAGAAAGAAAAAGAAAAACAAAGAAAGAAAAACTCTATTAGTCATTTTATCTGTGATTTAAAGAAAAGCTGCTGACTGGTCAACTACAGTAAAGCCCATTATCATTATCACTGCCTGGCAGTCGAAAATATTATTTATTTTAAACCTTAAAGGTCGAGTGCATCATACTTTAGTATTTTAAAAAGTAAAAAAAAAAAAAAAAAAAAGAAAAAAAAGAAAGTAAACCATTGAAATCCCTGAGAGTTCTGGCCTCATCCAACTAATAATAATAATATTAACAATTATCATAAAAAACAATTAATCAATTATTATTATTTTTGTTATAGCATTCTCAGAGCATAACAAATACTGTAAGTACAGCATAACATCGATGCACTAAAAACAATGGAAAATTGCTTTGGAGGATTAAATAAGAACAGAACAGACCGTTACAGAATATCCCATATTACATCATTTAAACATTCATTCATTCATTCATTCAAATATTCATCAAATATTATTTACCTATCTTTGTTTATTTATTTATTTTCATTTATAATCCTTACTTAATTCTCGTGAAAAGACAATGGCTATTAATAACGGATACGTTCAAGTTTTTCGCCCACATCCAGGATCCGGAAACTTTCACAGCTAAAGTTCGGCTCATCTCTAGAAACCACATAGCAAATATATCTTTATGTCTTGAATTGGCTTTTTGCCTCAAATCTTTTCACACATTTGTTTCTGAGAACTTTACTGTAGTCAGGCAGTAAAATCACATTGTTCCTGACTTGGTAAAGAAGGCAACTATTGGGCTAAAATGAATAAAATGTAACCAGCCGCTGGTGTAAAAGTATTTATTGGTTCCCCTGGTCTACTTACAATTTCACTGTATGGAATAACAAATGGCAGAAATCAAGTGGCTCATTTCTACAAGGAGTGATTACAGCGTGTTCTTCACTCAACACGCAATAATATCGAGCTTTCACGAGTCGCCGCGGGTAAAGCATTAGAGCGAGGCGCTGTAGGGAAAGGAAGCCGCAGGTATAATATTTCCCTGCGTCAAGCAATTCTAATCATCAAGCCTATCATCAACAACAACGTCAAACCAATCACTTTTTCCTTTCATTCATCCGGAGCAAAAGACTTCATAGACGGTAAAGTCTTTGAATCTCGTTATCGCTGGCAAACTCGAAAATACAAATTTGTGCATTGAGAATTATATTTAAAACTGGAGCCAAGCATTTGATCGTAGGTGACATCCAGGGAAAAAAAGCATGATACTTGGTTCCACTGTATGATGAAGTAACAATACAGTGTATTAGACCAAATGGCCCAGTTACTGTATTGACACGTCTATCGATCACCTTGTACAGCATTACAGCTAGACCCAATCAATGCTTCTTTCACACAGGATCTAACACATTTAACTCAAACTATACAATACATGTTTATGGAAACTTATTGATAGCAGCAACAAAACATTTCTACTAGTTTTTTACTAGTTTTTTTATTCGTTTCAATACCATATGATCGCATTTAACAGTACCTTGGCTTACGAGTGTACCAGTATGCGAGTAATTCAGTTAATATTATAAAGGCCTAGGTTGGAAAATTACGAACGTTTTTGAATTCATATAGAGAGCATTGTCTTAGCCTGATATCATTATGAATGAGAATCTCCTTAAAAACCATAAATCTCCCTCCTCCAAACGTCATCTCATTATGCCAGGTCTTCTACCCAATAAATATAATGTTTTCCTCTTTTAGATGTTAAGCAACCATTATTAAACGGCAAAATTAATAATAATAGTGCATATTGGTTGTATTTTTATTTTTAAAGCAATATTTCTACTGGTCGGGAACGCATTATCCGACTTTACATTATTTCTTATGGGGAACTATGTTTCAGGTTACACGTATTTCAGCATACAAGTCTCGTCCCTGAATGAATTAAGTTCGCAAGCCGAGGTATCACTGTAGTTTGTATTAGTCCATTCAACCCAGGAATGATCACATTTATTGAGACAAACGTTTGTGGACACCTGACGATAAACTTAATGCTTTTTTTAAATTACATTCCCATTTGGTATTATAAGAACCACTGCTCTTGTGGGAAGTCGTTTCGCTAGATTCTACAGTGTGCTTGTGGCTCGTTCAGTACCAAGGGCTTTAATAAAGTCAGGTACTGAGGTAAAGTCCTGTTGTGCAGTCTGCATTGCAATTTATCCTAAAGTTGATCAATAGGGTTAAGGTCAGAGCTCTATAGCAGGCCAGTGAAGATATACTTCCATCCATATTAATAAAACATATATCTTGCTGTGTGAATAGGGGCATTGGCATGCTGGAACAGGTTTCCTCTGATGTGAAATTGCAATACTACAACATCCGAAGCCTTTCTAAACAATTGTATGCCTTCAGTTTAGTGCAAACCCACCATTTGTCTCTGAACCAGAGACAAACCACTAAGCCATCAGGACGCCCCCCCAAAAAAGGGCCCGTTTCCATCAAATAATATACCATTATACAGGTAACAGAGCAATAAATCCAATAGTATGTGAACAGGAAATGTAAGCAGATAGACAGTCAGTGTAAGATTGGGCTAGTATACTATTTTGGACCCTAGTATAAATACTGTAGCTGAAAAAGAGGTGAAAAAGGTTTTGGTTTGGTCCACCTCCAAGATGTTTATCCAAAACCAATATTAAGTAAATACTGACAGGATAAGTGTTGTAAGCATTGTTGGGGTTTTTGTGTTGGGGTGCTATTTTTAGCTCACTGAACCAGACTTGTCTTGAAAACCACTTTTAGTTTGGCAAGAAAAAGCAGGCGGAAATTAGCGGAGCCGCACTCCTCCTACACTGTTTATCCAACCACAGCATGACGGTGAGAGACAAAGAGCGCTCATCCAGCCTGCGGGCGAAATTACAATCACGCAGAGGTTGATTCTCAGCTGAGGAACACGTGCACGCGCCTAACAAACAATGTTAATTGTTGTTGAAATGTAAATGACTAGCACCTGATATTGCCTCACTTTTTCAGTCAACCTATTGTTTTGCGACAGCGAGAATACAATAAGGACTGTTTGAGAAGTGGTAGTAGACATTATAAAACTAAGCCGAGAAACATATTTAACTATACTGTTTAACTAAAACAAAATTGAGGGTATTTTTTTTTTAATAATAGATACCCTACTCTGCTAACTGATTGTGAATAAACCCCTTAAAAAATACTTTTTTTTTTTTTGCAATCAAAGATATTCAAAAATGTACGTTGTCTTATGCACACGAGGCTTCGGCTAATTGAATGTGAATACATTTGCATATTCGCATAAATTAGAAATCTTGTCCAAGCTTAAAAGTTCTGCTGCATTATTATTTACTCTAAAGAACATACTTTGTCGAGGTTCTACGTGGGAAAATAGCATATTTATTATATGTACCAAAAAAAGAGGAGAGTCCTCCATCCTAAAGACTTTCCAAACGAAGAAAACTTGACCTTGCATAACATTAATGTCGCTTTTATTATAAAAGTGATAATGTTTTAAAATGAGAGTGTCGTTATGAACCTGTAAGTTGCCTTGGAGCCATTCATTCATTCATTTTCTACCGCTTTATCCGATCTTCCCTCGGGTCACGGGGAGCCTGTGCCTATCTCAGGCGTCTATGGGCATTAAGGCAGGATACACCCTGGATGGAATGCCAACCCATCGCAAGGCACACACACACTCACACACACATTCATACACTAGGGACAATTTTCCAAGGTGCCAATCAACCTACCGTGCATGTTTTTGGACCGGGGGGAAACCGGAGAAACCGGAGAACCCGGAGAGAAAAACCCCCTGAGGCACGGGGAGAACATGCAAACTCCACACACACATGACCGAGACGGGAATCGAACCCGGATCCTGGCGGTGTGAGGCGAACGTGCTAACCACTAGGCCACCGTGCCCCCGCCTTGGAGCCATTTTCTATTTAAATATGAACGCCTTGTGATTATTCAGCACTGAGAATTCGACAGCACTGTGCTTTATGAGGAATATTACAGGAGAAGAAACTTATAAATAAATCTTGTAACCGCAAAAATTAGACTTCGACCAATTAAACAGTACATGAAATAAGTTCATGGGAATTAAAACACGACATTCCTCTTCTATGTGAAAGACATCACTTCCGAAACATTATGACTTACAATCTATTAACGAGGGCATTTTTTTCCCGGAAAAGTTTCACGCTGGAAAAATCAACTCTAGGTCTTTAAATATAAATGGCGTCTCCTGTGGGACGACATCAATCCCTTCGCTGTAGCTCGGACGAGCTATTATGCGCTGGCGAGGAATTAGTCGACATGTTTTAAGTGCATCGGATGAATAATCGATGTCTGATCACATGGTTGTGAATTTCATATCATCGCTTTGAGAGGGAGGACATTAGACGGCTGTGTATTGATTAGCGCGAGCGCTGATTCTCATCTGAACCTAGATACGTCCTCCTACAGTCTAATGGCCTGGAGGCAGAAACTGCCTCATGTGCAGATATCAATTTCACTGATGTTATTTAACCCTGTGTGTTCAGTGCAAAAATGGATTCGTACTCGGGGGGGGGGAGATTATTTCATACTTTGTCTGACATTTGTTTTATCAAATCGAATAGCCCTTTGTATTATTATTAGTATTACTCTATATATTTAAAGATTTTATTTATTTCATTCTATATATAAATTTTTTCATAAAATATGAATAATAACAATAATAATAACAATAATAATAGTACTTTATCTTATATACATACTTTAAAAGATACTTATTAAGAATTATTAAGTACAATAAACAGTCATATAACAAAGGCTCAAACGGATGCAACTGGAATTTAGGCTTTTTTTTTTATTATTTTATGATAGTGTGCAAATCCAAAATTCGTAATTCAAAGTCCAAGACAGCTAAAACATCAGTGAGCAATACACAAAGGTAATTTTAAGACAAAACAAAGCATTAAAACCAGAGATGCAAGCACCAGAACAAGGCTGGGTACAGACGGAAAGTAACACAAACAGTGCTTTTACTTGTGTTTCTAAAAATGAACATGTTTTAAATAATAAGCCGGCGAGGCATTTGTGTGCGCAATTAAGAAAAATGTGCAAACACACTCTGGGTGATTGTGAACATGTGTGTTCTGGTGTGTGTTTTCGGAGCTGTATTGTATAACAGCCATGTCTGTAGGCCGTGTCGGTTGCTTGGAGTCAATAAATATTTTAAAAGGAATGATTGAGGCATGGGGTACGGTGGCTTAGTGGTTAGCACGTTCGCCTCACACCGCCAGGGCCCGGGTTTGATTCCCGTCTCGGCCATGTGTGTGTGGAGTTTGCATTTTCTCCCCGTGCCTCAAGGAGGTTTTTCTCCGGGTTCTCCGGTTTCCTTCCGGTCTAAAAACATGCACGGTAGGTTGACTGGCACCTTGGAAAATTGTCCCTAGTGTATGAATGTGTGTGTGAGAATGTGTGTGTGAGAATGTGTGTGTGTGCCCTGCGATGGGTTGGCATTCCATCCAGGGTGTATCCTGCCTTAATGCTCATAGACGCCTGAGATAGGCACAGACTCCCCGTGACCCGAGGGAAGATCGGATAAAGCGGTAGAAGATGAATGAATGAATGAATGAATGAATGATTGAGGCATGATTTGAGGTGCTGGAATAAATGAGTCTTCCTTAGGCTTCCTTTAATTGCCACAAACCTTTACAGCAGGCTTTGGTATGTTCAACGTCTGAAGTTGTCGAACCATTTCCATGAGGCTGATGAAACACGCGCTGTACATGCTGTATTTCGTATTTCTTAAGTGTAATGAATTGTGGGAGGCGGAAAACTACGGAAGCTCACTGTGCCAAACCAAGGTGAAAAATCAATTTTGTTTTTTTTTCAACATCACACCATAATCTGGAATTAATCGATAATGACGATTTAATCTCCCGGCTCTAGCAACACATATGTTCTTATCAAGAAAGATTTATATATTATTTTGGATTTTTTTTTTACTTCATTATTTTTCAATACCAAACTTATTACCTATAGAAGTGAACATTCCTGGTTTAGCTCCAAAAGGAGGACAAACTGCACACTTGGCATTCAGAAATATGCTACATCTCAGCTCCTTGGGGAATCATTATGGCTTCCAAACATGGCCGCCACACACACTTACATTCCCAGAACACCCAGACACTTTCCGCCTCTTGTAAACCTGCGCTCCATCAGCCTTACGCGCACGCTCGGTGTCAAAGAGACCTCGCATTCACGAAATCCATGCAGAGTACACACTCTCTCCCTGTCACTGTTTCATGTGTGCTGATTCTCATACTTGACATTTTGTTGTTGACTTGTTTTTGCCCTAGTTCTCTGATCCCCTTTTTGCCGAGTTTTATTTTCGTACATATATATCCTAACTTGTACCAGATCTTCAGTGTGATCTTGCATATTTCATTAAAGCTGAACTTTCGTGAGGCTGTATCACTCTGTACATGAGATTGATTCAATTCCATATATAATAAAATATTATATAATACGTTTATTACATAGTTTATTAGTAAATGTAGATACAGTGATGCCTCGGCTAACGTTGTTGCCAAAAATGCGAGTTTAGCTGTAGCTTGTACTGTATATACACGACTATAAAGTAATTTTAAACATTAAATATTGTAAATAGCGTAAATGGATGCCTGGATTACAATAACGATTTGGTCGCAAAACACAACGTCAACCTAAAACGACGTTAGCAGAAACAGACTCCCACTGTATATGTGTATAATATTATATATATATATATATATATATATATATATATATATATATATATATATATATATATATATATATAGTATAAGAATAAGAAGCCAGTAGTTAATATTGTGTGTGCACTTCATATTGCACAAATGCTTACATTTACCAACCGCGCCAGACGAGCTTGTTTATATTGATCTCATAAAGAGATGATAGAGTTTGGGGGGGGGAGGGGAAGTCAAAAATAAATCCTACATCTGTATTTGTTGTAAATCTAAATGGATGGCCTGCGGCAAAGAGACCCGAGGTTGCTAAGCACTTAAGTCTTGCTGGGTGGTTAAAACTGTGTCTTAGCTATACAGAGCTCCGGTGACGGGACGGAAAAAGCTCAATTGCTCATCTGTCCCCATTTGTCACGTTTTCGCCGTCGCCTTTCAGTCTGGTGAGCATTTCCCTCGTCATCCGAGCTACTAAAACATAACAAAGACCCGAATGCGGAGTCGAAGACACGACGCTTTAACGACGCGCTTTCGCTTTCACAAAGGGGTGGAGAGAATATAAGATCAATGTACCAGGAGGAAGGCGATAGTTATGAATCACCTCATGAGTCACTGACATTTTACAGAGGGCGGTAATCTTGATGGCATTTAATGTCAGACGAGCGAGCAGAATAGAGCAGCTCCCATTATCATAATTCTTGAAAAGGGACAAATAAGGCCTTCCAGAATTTCAAATGCAGTCTAAGAGATTTGGAAGGGAAGACCGCTGATGTCGGGAAATAAAAGGACCTCCAGAGACCGCGGTGAATAATATTCCTGGGCAAGGAAAGGGATCTTATAGAAAAGTGGTCACAAACAGGGGGCACCAGGTCGCCTCCAAGGGCCACGTGAGTCGTCCGCACGCCTGTTCTAAAAATTGCACTAAAAACTCATTAGTGAGACGCATCTAAAATGAAAAAGTCATTGTTGATCATTATTGTGAGAAATCATTGTCTTCATGTATCATTGTCTTCAAGTATCATTAACCAATAATAATAATAATAATAATAATAATAATAATATATAACTGAAGGCAAATTTGTTATTTCAGAGGAGTGTGGTAGCCCTTTGCAATGACTAAGTATCCATGAAGTAGCGCTAAGTTTCAAAAAGTTTGGTGTTTGGGTTTGGTGACCCCTGTTTATATATATATATATATATATATATATATATATATATATATATCGCACGTTCGCCTCACACCTCCAGGATCCGGGTTCGATTCCCGTCTCGGCCATATGTGTGGCCAGGGGTTTTTTCTCCGGGTTCTCTGGTTTCCTCCCGGTCCAAAAATATGCATGGTAGGTTGATTGGCACCTTGGGAAATTGTCCATAGTGTATGAATGTGTGTATGAATGTGTGTGTGTGTGCCCTGCGATGGGTTGGCATTCCATCCAGGGTGTATCCTGCCTTAATGCCCATAGAAGCCTGAGATAGGCACAGGCTCCCCGAGGGAAGATCGGATATAGCAGTAGAAGATGAATGAATGAAAGTTATACAATAGAATACACAAATTCTACACAAATCATTGTCATAGTCTACACAAATGACTTTGCAAACACTAGGATTTGTGGGTCAAGCATCATCCCTATAATTTACAGGTGAGTAGAACTGATAACTAAAATCTGAACTTAAGCTATTTTGTCTCGAACACAGAGATACCGTAAAAGTATTGACACTAAGAGACAAAGCCGGCTGGGTGAAGATATGCCTTACACGCGTTGAAGAAGATCGTGAGCGGGCTGCTTTCCGAGCTCTGATCCCAAACCTATTAAACACCTTTGGAGCCGCAGGCTTTCTCATCTTACATAAGTACCTGGCTTTACTAACACCCTTGTATGTGAATGAGCACAAATCTCCACAACCACACTCCAAAATGTCTTCTTTCCCAGGAGATTATTATAACAGCAAATATGGGACTGAATGTGGAACATGATGTTCAAAGTACATATTAATATATCAATCAATGCATCATTCTGGATGCAAATTGATAAACCCATCCCAAAATCTCATTGTTTCTCTTTTATAATATAATAAATAAATAAATAAATAAATTTTGGGGGGGGAAACAACCTCCAAACTTTATTCATTTTTAAAAGTTCTTAGTTTTGTTCAAACTTCTGGCTGTCTCTTTATGGTGGTGTGAATTTGCTTGCTCGGCGTTTTTACTGGTCACAGTGGAGCCATTTAATTGGTAGAAACCTAGGGTCCAGTCAATCAGGACAGTAAAGAAAAAAAAATCATAAATGTGTGCTCTAATGACTAAAATAAGACCTTACACTAGAAAAAGACTGGTCTAAAGTATTTTTGGAATTATTTTTTTAAATGATATTCATTGACGGTCATTTTTCAAGCATTTTATGACGGGGGTGTAAAGCGTAGAGAAAATTTGTGGCTCAGTACGCAACCCGGGTACGTTAAACCTTTTTTTTTTATTAACGCAGTTTAATATTAACATTTGTGATCAACATTTGAACAGCATTTTTGAAACAATTTTACATAAAATGCCTGCTTGGTTAAATAACTGATATAATTATATATTTATTAAATAAATAACTTGGTTAAAGATTTTATAATATTACTTTTTTTTTTACAAATCTTATAAATTAATGCATTATTAAATAAAATGCACTTTTTATATACTGCTGATTAAATTGTTAACCCAAATGAAATTGATTACATTTAATGAAATATATGGAAAAATGTCATTAAATCGTTTACATTTCTTAGGCCCCATTTGGGTAATACATGTGTTTGTTTTGTGTGTGTGTGTGTGTGTGTGTGTGTGTGTGTGTCTTTTACATTTAATATTTAATCTTCTAAAGTTGTGATCTACTCAACACACCCATTTATTCACTCCCTATAGATGCACAATTATCACAATTCTCTTCCTGCAAAAAAAAAAGTCTTGATGCTGCAAAACATTCATGAGCAAAAACTTAAACGGACTCTACTTTCTTTTTTTTTCTTTTTTTATCCGCTTGGCATTGTTGTGTTATTACACGCCTATTTTATTATCATTGTGAGGTAACAGACCATCTACAGGGATGGTTCTTAATAATATAACAGGAGAAGAATGTGAAATATTGATAGTTTATACTTTCTATACTTTCTATAGCTGTTGCATGGCATTCGTTCATTGGAATAATAAATGAATATTGAGTTAAACTCTTATAATTAAAATAATCATAAAAGTTTCTGGTGAAATTCCCATTTTTTCTTATAGCAGAACAACTTCTTATACATTCAAACGATAAGAAGAATTTGTTGATTGTGTGTGTGTATGTCTGTGTGTGTGTGTGTGTGTGTGTGTGTGTGTGTGTGTGTGTGTGTGTGCGCAATTTGCCTGAAAGTGATTTTGTTTCTATTTAGGGCTGAGACAGATGAGACACAGTAAGCCTGAGACTCCCACAGACATTACAGAGAAAGACGAGGAGAGACAGAAAAACTTACTGTGAATCATGAGGATTATGAGGATTATAGAAAGAAAGAAAGAAAGAAACTCAATGTTTTCCATGTGTAAATGTTTTGCCACCTTACCCCTCCCCATTTATGTCTCGTCCTTCTCCATCCGTATCAACTACATAACTGTCCGCCTGTCCTCCTCTCTTTCACTCCTGTCTTCCACCAGCCACCTTTGTCTCCTTCTCTCAACCTCTGACTCTCTCTCTCTGATCATCTTTCCCTCTGTATTTACTGTCAATCTCTCTACATCACTCTCTTTAATCCATCTTCCTCCGCTCCCGTCTCTTTCGTTCTATCTTCCGCTCATCTACACCCATACTCTCTTTCCATCTCTCTTTTCCATATATATATATATATATATATATATATGTGTGTGTGTGTGTGTGTGTGTGTGTGTGTGTGTGTGTGTGTGGTGTACAGTTACAGAATGATATACTATATATATATATATATGATATATCATTCTCCAGAGCAAGGTTTGGTCTGTCTCTACCGTAAACAGGAATCTCATTAAAGCAGCCCGAATAAACTCACAGCATCCCTGATGGGTGAGACGGACGAGACCTCTATTAGCAGTGGAGAAAAGTCCCTCCTTATTTAACTTGCTATCACTCTGCCTGTTTGAAAACACCACTGAGGACTCTCACATACACACACACACACACCCCACACACACATACACACACACACACACACACACACACACACACACACACACACACACACACACACAGACCTACCCACACAGGGGATTTGTTAACAATACTCAACACACCGTGAAGGATTCTGAGGGAAGGAATTAACGTTTTTAGGGTCTGGTGTTACAGTATGGCGAATACATGATGGGAAAAATGCAAGACATAATGTTACAAAATGAACAACAAACGAAACACACACATGCAAACCAATGAACATACATAAATGGCCTACCTAGGCACTATTATCATTACTATTAGTGCTTTTTTTTTTTTTTTTCGCCACTGGATTAGTTTTTTTTTACCACTTGTCAACAGTTTACTTACACCCACATACACATTACTGAGTGTCAGTAAAATTTTTGTGAGGCAAGAGAAAACGGGAGAACCAAGAGAAAGGCCAAACGCACACCATGTTAAACCATTCTGTGTAAACTGAAAGATTATAGATTGTAGCATGAAATAAACAAGCAGCTCAGGCATCTTGTTAAACTAACTTGTTAAACCAACAATCATGCTACTGTAAAATTCTCAGAAAACCGTTTTGCCAGATGGCGATACTTTTACTGTTGTTTTTAGTGAATTATAGATTTTACATTCAATTATTTTCTTTATTGGCCAATGTAAAATTTAGATTTCCAACCAATTCATGTACATTTTAACCAACAGGCAAAAGGTTTTATTCAGGAAGAAAATAATCAACACTGTTCTTATGCGTATTACATTCTAACAACAGTTGAATACGATTACAATTGTTTATTAATTAAAGAACTTTGTACACTTTTGTAATATATATATATATATATATATATATATATATATATATATATATATATATATATATATATATATATATATATATATATATAGAATGGAAAGTCCCATAACTGTCCGAGCTAGTAGTTCCTTTTAGACATGTTACCATCTGCCGTGGCATGACACGTGACCTTGTCACACATGACCTGAACACTCACACCTGTCTTGTGTTAACCCTGATCATAACCCATACTGGTCAGGAACTCTGTATGTCTCACTGTCAGGCTTGTCCTCGCTCTTACTCGGCCTGTTTAGCATTACATCACGTTTGACAAGAAAGTTGGGAGTTTCTCAAAATCATGGAGCAAGAAACCCAAACGGATAAGGATGACCCGCAAACAAACGCTGAGCAAGAGGAGTAACTTGTAATTAAAAGTGTGAGTGTACATTTGTACTATGGTTTGTTATAGTTTAAAAAAAGCACAAGCACAAGCTATAAACGGTTTCCTCACCCCCTCAAAACGAAAGAATATCCGCATCGAGGAATCCACCAAACTCTGGTGCTAAAAGCAAGACAACAAATCACCTCAGATTCGAACCAACTTGGCCGAACCATTTACCAAAGTCGTAGCAAAATGTCTTAAAAAGAAGAAAGCGGTAACATAACGGTGCGGATCTACAAAGACACGGAGCAGGTTTACGCCGTGGAAAAGAAGGGATTTTAAAACTCGATCAAACCCCTCGATCCGAGGTATTTTTTACGGCGAGCGAAAAAGTAGAAAGCGAAAAGGTATTTTTGAGATTATGCTGCACTTCATTTCTGAGGTATTTAAGTTTATTCCTTCTGTAAAACCCTACACAAAAGAACTGAATAAATGATCCAAATATAATTCCCATAGATCATTACTTTTACTCTTGATACTTATGTACATTTACTAGTAGGACTGTAAAATGGACTTTTGCTCTTATTTAAGCAGGGAAGAAGTACTTTTACACAACTTTCCTCTGTCTGCTCCTGCTATTCAAATAAAATAATAGCAGCATTGATAGTGATTTGCCTTTTGAAAAAGGATCAAAAAATTCATCAGAGCTTAATGAGCGACCCTAAAGGGAGTTAGAGATGACTGTGTGTGACGGCGGTCTGTCTGAGTGTGAAGTTTTTCCGCCGAAACAAACGAAATAAACAAACAAACAAATAAATAAATGGTGCAAATTTATCCAGCGTGCTCATACTGACGCTAAATTAAAGTTAAATACTATGACAAGCAATCATACGCTCGCACAAAAACACACAAACCTCACGTTGACTCCAAGCCTTTCTTGTCAGTGTCTAATGAGCTGATTTTCCTCAGTCACTATAGCAACATTGTTGAACCTTTGCCAAGCAGCATCAGTCATTATAAAGCGTTTCTTTATAACTTTTGTCCCTCCACCTACAATTGTTTTCCTGGACACTTCACATGTTTCATGGAAAGTCCAAGTTTGGCCATGGCAACGTGTGTGGATCAGTGTAACACAGAAATGTCCATTCAATGACCACAGACTCCATCTAATTCTGGTTATTAGCATGATTACTGGAAAAATACTAGCGTCGTCAATTTGAATTTCACACAAAAAGAGGTGAATCTGCCTTTATTTTTTATTCTGCCCACAATTGGAATCGACTTCCAGAAGAGATGAGATGAACATTATCCGCATTTAAATCCAGACTCAAAATTCACTTGTGTATTTCCTGAATGAGCGCTGTACTACGACCGAACTGATTGCACTGTATTTTATGTATAATCATATTATATATCAAATATTATTATTTTATTTGCTTTTATGTAAATCACTTGAAATTCCTATTGTGTATGATATGTACTATATAAATAATGCAAGTACTTTTTACAAGCATTCTAAATTCTGATTGGTCAGAAAGTCTTGATTCATCAGCATCAAATATAAATAAAACAATATGTTTACGTTGAGGTGGGGTTTTTTTTTGTTCTATTTTACAAGAGCGTGTACAGTCTGATGGGGGCGGGGGGCGGAGACTTCATAATTGAAAACTGTTAGAAGACATTTATTTGACACTTATTCGAAAGGATCTTGTTCAGCACTTTGTCTTCTGACACAAGAGGTGTTGTTGTTTTCATTTTATTTTATTATTAGCTTGAAGGCAGAGAAAAAGAAGAAGGAAGACAGAAGACAGAAAGACTGTTTATAGCTGCTATAAGGGCAAGGATAAAAGTGATAAATGTTACTTTACGGTACGTTCCACAACAATAAATGAATGAATGAATGAATGAATAAATAATAAAATAAAATAACGATACCAAATAATATATACATATTACATATATATATATATATATATATATATATATATATATATATATATATATATATACACTTGTGTGTGTGTGTGTGTGTGCGTGTGTGTGTGTGTGTGTGTGTGTGTGTGTGTGTATGTGCGGCCTGTCTTTCTTTAAATCATCAACAGTTGTAATGCTTGGTGTCTTGTTGTGAAATACTCTTCAGGACCTGCCCTTATTGGCCAGTGACCTCCGGGTGGTAACTGCCTCCTAATGCGTGCCCCATCACGTTTTATTGCTTTACATGGGGGTAAAAACGGCGGGACAATGAGGACAAGCTCGGTGTGTGAAAGAAGAAGTAGTGGGGCTCCTTCAATAGGAAGGACGGCCTTCCCCTATTTCACCTCTGCTGTCCTGATCAATGCCACATGACAACAGGTGTTTATCTAGCGAGCAAAATGGAGCAGTTAGCGCTCTCCTTTGAATAAATCCTCACACAGTTTACAAAAGACACCCATAGGAATGATGAAATTATAGTCCCATGTCCTACACTGTAACATCGATTAAACATGTCACAGTGATAAAAATGACCAGTTAATCCTATTTTGCTTTTATTTCATAAAGTGGCTTTATATAGATAAGGTTAACAAGGAAATCAATAATGCATTTAGCCATGCCGACTGAAATAAAGCAAATCGTCCAGCTGAACAGTGCGGCGACTCCGAATCTATGTGATCGTGAAGAATTTCATGCACCAAGAGTTACTTCTGAAGGAATCTCTGCTCAGAGCCCCGAGGAAGCGTTGTATCTTATATGCCGCGGTTACACGAGGCTAAATGTCTCATTTGATCCATTTTTTCTGTCTATATTCTACTATGTCATAAATACACTAAAGCGTTTCAGTGATTATGTTGTGTAATGTCAGGCGGGCGAGAGCTTTTAAGTACTTAGCAGGTTTATTATAAATGCCAGAAAAAAATTGTTTTGAAGTACAAAAGCATTGTCACATGACCATGTCACATGACCAACGATTCACGAAGAACAGTCAATTAATCAACAGGCCACTATTTACACGACAAAAAAACAAACAAACTCTTTTACAGTCCATATTATGCACAGTTTGAGAACATTTTGTAGTAAGTACAGTACAACAGCAAAATACATACTGTACTGTATAAATGTATTTGTGTTTATTTAAAAGAAAAGAAGGACTGCAATTCAATTCAAAATAAACCCCACAGATCTCTCATAGTGTAAAAGCAATACAAAAAAAATTTTCCAAACAAACCGTTCAGATATATATTTTTTTATATATTATATATTTTTAATATATATATATTTTTTCCTTTTCATTTTTTCCTGTCGTCTACGACTTCAACAACTGTGTCTCAGCAAGGACCCAAAATAACAGAACCATCTGGATAAGGGTCACTTTCCAGGCGCAGTCTCAGCAGAGGTAATTATACATGTGCTCTATAGAGAATTTGAAGTTAAAGTTAGAATTAAGAATGGTAGCAGCTTTTTAAGGGACAAAAAAATGAAAAATAAAAAGTCTTGCACTTTTACAAAGTAACGCTTGCACAAATCAGGGAAATCCTTTCCAGGTAGCCTGGTGAACATTTTCTGAACTCCTGGAAAAGCAACATAAATCTGTCCAAATAACTGCTTTCATTAATCTTGTCACTTGCATTACTTCCATGCCTACAGGGGAAGGGCTTGTAAATCACGCCATTCCTTCTATTATTTGCCAATTTCAAAAAAAGAAAAAGAGAGCAGGGACAAATCCAGTAATTAACGCACGTGAAAAAACAGAAGCGCACTTAATCGACGAATACATTACAATGCTGTATTTGAAATCTGACTAACAATGACGTATTTGATGCTCCATTGAATGATGCAGTGCAGCATAATCTCACTTTTGACATAAAGAGAAAAACAATGAGAAGACACATGTTTGATATCTTAAGTTAAATTGTATTTAGAAAAAATATCTGTTTAGGTGCTAAAAACAATAATAAACACTGTGTCCAATCTTTTCCAGTGCAGGTTTTCATTCCAACAAAACCAAGTCCACAGCAAATTTACCTGTTTAAATCTAAAGCTTTTTAACAATATTGTTATTGATTGCTATTATTGATAGTGAGGGGTGTAGCTCAGTGGTTTAAGGCGCTGGGCTGCTGATCGGAAGATCCGGGTTCGAGCCCCGGTATGGCCAAGCTGCAGCCCTTGGGTCCTTGAGCAAACCCTTAACCCTCTGTGCTCCAGGGGTGCCGTATCATGGCTGACCCTGCGCTCTGACCCCAGCTACCAACATCAAGCTGGGATATGCGAAGAAGAATTTCACTGTGCTGTAATGTATATGTGAAAAAAATAAAAGGCTATTCTATTCTATTGGGGCATCAGACTTTTCCAGCCATATGTTTTTCGTCTTCAAACTGTTACCCCACTATTTGGAGGTACACAATTGTGCTGATGCCATTAGAAGTGGTGCCATTCAATTTTCCCTTCACTTCACTCCAAGACCCAAAGTGGTTCTAGCATGGTCATTGACAATACATAAATGCTATTTAATGGAATAAATTCAAAGTTCCCGTGGCCTGCTATAGAGCTTTGACCTCATTTCAACATGCATCAGTACCAGACTTTTTAAACACCCTTGACACTGATCACCAAATTACCTCAAATTATAGTTCTTCCAAGAAGAGTGAAGGTTGTTGTAACGGGGAATAAATGTGGAATAGTATGTTTAAAAAGCAGATTCAAATGTTATGGTCTGGTGTCTACAATCTTTGGTTTGTTTGTCAGTTTTGTGCTTTACGGGGGAATTGTTAAACCTTATAATAAGCGTTCTTACATTATTTTTACTAACCGCGACTGCTCATAAAGCTTTACGAGTACGGGTATAAGAGCACGGCAATATCACGGCATTATATCAATATTGTGACTCCGCTGTGACTCATAGTAACGAGCAGCTGGCGAGACGTTAGTCAAAAGGAGCAGATTTTATACCAGATGTTACTGTAAATGTCAACATTTTTTTATTCACGTGATTCCTTTATTTATCTTCAGTAGGCAGGTCAGTGTCGACGGGAAGCTGGGCGATAGACAGACTTTGGACAGGGACAGACACACACACACACACACACACACACAGAAGATAATGAGTCTAGGTTTTTGGGATGTAGGAGAAATCCAGAGAAAACCAAAAATGAAAAAAAAGGCCACTCGGGATCAAATCAAGGATGGTGAAGCGAGTACATCAGCAATGCTGCTTTGCAATAACCTGATTACTATGCCACTCATAATTTGCAAGAATATATAATAATCCGTTTGAATGCCTTTTTAAATGTCACAGTAGTAATAACGGAGATTCCGAGGATTTTTAAATCTCCAAAACACCACGAGACAAATCATCAAACAGCATGCTTTTTTTTTTTTCTTTTGCCATAACGCCTACCTCTACCAAGCTTCGCAGACAGTGTTATTGAAAGCTGGATATTAATATTCATAAGAATATGATGTCTTCACAGCCATAACCAACTCTGTTTATTGCTTATTTAAAGGCCTTTCCCATTTTTGTCTAACCCCCTGTGAGACTTATTTGTTTTTGTTTTGTTTTTTGTGTGTGTGTGTGTGTTTTTTTTTTTTACTTTCCCCACCAAGTGTGAATACGCTTGTGGGAAGACAGGGGGGGGTTTCTCTGATGCTATTACACTTAATGACCTGCCAAAGCACGTTGTGTTAACCGTGACTGAACGCAGCACGCAAATCACAGCCGATGACACTGCTGGAAAATAATAGCAATAATAATCTCACCAAGCATTGCAATACGCACGTTGTTTATAAAGCGTGCTGAGAAAGTGTTACATGACTTCGGGATTATTGTAATGCGGTGCTGCGGCGTGTCAAAAAAAAAAAAAAGATGCTATTTTCAGATTGGACCTGTTTCGTTCAAAAGTGCTGTGTTGTTGAGATACGAGGCAGTACAAGGCTTAGTGCGCTACCTTTTATGCAATCTAATGATGTTCGACAATTCAGTGAATTAAAGTCTAGGAATGAAGAAATAGACAAAATAGACAAAAAAAGGATCAAATAATGTAAATTCGTCAGTTATTGTATAAAACTGAGCGGAAATAATTATATAAATTCTATAGTGTAAAAAGATGTTAATAATGCAATATATTTGAGTTTTTAATGAGTTGAAAAACACATAATTGGTCTGGAAATGAGGAGGAATCCTGTAGATTTGTCATCGCTTTGTCAAGTTGACTTTCAAAAAAATAAAAAACAACCCAAAAAAATGCTTCTTATATATTTTTTTGTGTACTTATTTGTTCTTTAATTTTACTTCACACATTTTTACATTTGTGTATAAGAACGCTATATGAACGAATCTCCGTTTCTAGTCTTACAGCAAATGTAATGGAGGTCTCTGGAGTGTGTTGTGTTTAATTCTTGCTCATTTCCTGACCAATGATTTATTGTTCCCATCATTAAAAGCTGAATATTTGCCCTTTTGGGCTGAGCCCATTGGGTTTTGCTCCAGGAGTGCAGACGGATTGGTTGTGTTAAATTATGAATGAGTGTGTGAATGTGTGTGTGTTTGTGTGTGTGTGTGTGTGTGTGTGTGTGTGTGTGTGTGCTGGATGTGTGCACTCATACCCGGCGTTTCTGGAATAGCCTCTGGATCCAAATTGACCCTGACTAGAGTAAAGCTCCTACTAAAGATAAATGGATGAATGAATAAACAAATGAATCTATTTTCTTCATTTTATGCAATACAATATTGATTTTATTTTGCTCCTGTATATGAAGTCTGCATCATTTTTTTTTCCTTCAAGGACAAAATCACACACTTTCTGATTAGATGAGCTTAGATAAATATTTGGATTGCATTTAATAATCATGCCAAACCCGTCATGTTCGGCGTTGCTCTGGGCTGATGTATATTTCATTAGAAAAAATGAGTGCAATCCTGGAGTGTTTCATAAATCAACAGCTTTAAACAAAAAGGACAAATTCTCCACCGAACAGGAGGAAGGATCGCATCCAGCAAAGAAAACAAACAAACAAACAAACAAACAAAAATCCCAAATGCTTGCACTTGCATTAAAGCCTGAATTTTTAATGCATCATCAAATCAGCACAAATCCTCACAATCATCTAAGCACCGCACCAGCAAAATGGCAAATATGATAAAAAAAAAAGTGATCACATCAATATCAATAAATTTTAATGTACTTCCTGAACACTCATTGCATCCTCCTGCACAACCAGAAAGAGAGAACCCGGGTTCGAAAGTTGTTGAGCGTGCATTATAACGTGGCATAACGCAGAGTATGCACGATTGACAAAAATCAATCAATCAATACGTGAAAACCTGCTTCAGGCAGGAGATAAAATCTGCAGCAGCTCCACCATGTGGTCCGTGTGTTCACCTAACCGTTCAGTACTAAACTCTGATGGAAGGGAAATCTGGTTTGGAGTTGAAAGAAATAATAATAATAACTAATAATAATAATAATAATAATAATAATAATAATAATAATAATAATAACTTTCACGCTACAAAACACATACGCGCCATGAAACGTGCGCTTCTCAAAATTGGAAATGACTATATGAAATATCGTTTATCATTTATCGTTATAAAAAGTTACGCATGCATACAAATAGAGTTTAGTGCGGCCAGGCTGTCTTGTTGTGTAGTAAAGTTTGCATGCGTGCGATTGCAAATCCGCCGGGTATACAAGTACGCACTCCATCGGCTTTCCGAAGTCATTGCATTGTTTGAAAAGAAATCGGGGGAGACCAGTAACTTTGCGCATAAACAATGAGATCGTTTGTCGTATTCCATCAGTCCATAAACAACATCTCTCTATCCTTTTATTATCAGCAGAACGGAGAGACTTTGGAGGCAGTTGAAGGCGCAGTCGGAAAAACCGCCGCAGGTAAAGAGAGAGAAGCGAGAGAAAGAGAGAGAGACAGTGAAAGAGAGGGAAAGATAAAGACGGACATAACACCCAGGCACACTCGGGACACTTACCGACTCAACCCCGGTGGAAAAAGGGATCATCTAGAGCAGAGGAAGAAGAAGATGAGGAGAGAGATGGAAGCGGTTCAGGGCTGCGGTAATCCTGATAGTGGAGTGCGCGAGTGTGATCCGAGTGGCACAGGAGTCACTGAGAGAGTGAAACGCACACACACGCTCAATCACACACACACACACACGCACACACACACACGCACACAAACTCATACTCAGAGGAGAGAGAGAGAGGGAGAGAGAGAGAGAGAGAGAGAGAGAGCTGCAAGGAGAAAGAAACGAGACATAGAATGGAGAGAAGCGCAGTAAAAGGAGTTATTATAGGATATAGGGTCTTAGTTTCCTACATATACATAGAAGCTAGAAAGGCTCCAGACAGAGGAACATTAGTGGAGCCTTAAAAGAGACAGTACCTACAGATAAGAAGAGAGGTAGAGAGAAACGAAAAGAAGAAGAAATAGGAAGAGTGGAAAAGGGGATAAGTGCAAGAGAAAAAGGAAATAAAGGGTAAAGGTGATGGATAGGTGATGATCACTGGAAATAGTCAAAAAGAGAAGGAGGAAGAAAAGAAAAGAGGAAGGATATTTAAGGGATCTGGGGTGCTATGAAGAAAAGAGGAGTATTAAAAGGAGGAAAAATGAAAAAGTTGGTGAGTATAGGAGAAGGATTTTTTAGGAAGTGAAAAAAAGTGAATAAAAAAAACACAAGTGAATTACAAAGGGCGAGAGAGTGTATGAAAATAGGGGGTAGAAAGGAGTGTGGGAGAGAGAAGTGTTTGTGGATGGGAAAAAGGAAATAGATTGGAAATTAAGATAAAATAAGAAGAAAAATGAAGGGAGGAAGAACTGAAATGAAGTGAAGATAGATAGAAGGAAAGGGAAGACAATTCATTAGGTGCTTCTGTTTTTCTATAAAGCTCTTCATGGGATCGAGAAACACAGAAGGAGCATTGTATATATTTTTTTTAGTTTAGAAGAGAAAACAAAGAAAGAAAATGTTCAACATTAAGATTTGCGATCTTCCTTTTATATTCCTCCCCTTTTTTTGCTTCCTCCCTACAATTCACGGAATGACAAAAGAAAGACGATGATGAAAAGTTATAAAAGGAAAGATTTAGAAAAAAATGAAAGTAAAAGAGAGAAAGGATAGCGGAAGAGAAAAATATAAAAAATACACTCTATCTATCTAGTATATTATAATAATAAAGGGAGGTAAAATGGAGGAAGATTTAATTAGAAATATATGATAAAATCAAATAAATAAATAATAAA
The DNA here is from genome assembly GCA_030449085.1 of Kryptopterus vitreolus. Taxonomy (NCBI): domain Eukaryota; kingdom Metazoa; phylum Chordata; class Actinopteri; order Siluriformes; family Siluridae; genus Kryptopterus; species Kryptopterus vitreolus. The sequence goes on from JACRUU010000018.1 coordinate 13,224,910, forward strand.
AAAAGAAAGTACAGTAATAGGAAATGCAGGAGGGGAATAGAAAAATAGTGCCATAAAAGTTGTGGAGAGAAATAGTGGGAAAGGCCCGGATGAGGGCGAGGGAGAGGAAGAAAGAGGAAGAAAGAAAGAGAGGGAGAGAAGAGAAGAAAGAAAGAGAGAAGGCATTAGCAGGGGGAGGTGAAATAAATGGAGGAAAGAAATATATTGCTAGGATAAAGCAAAAGAAACGTTGTTAATGTAAGACTATAAGTTGTTATAACAGTGCTAATAATTCTTTGTGATTTGCTAACAGCGCTTTTATAAACGCTAATGAGAAGGAAATAAAAGCTGAAGGGAGTGCAGTTACAGAAAAATAATTAATGACAGGGTTGTGGGATGCTGTGTAGACGAGTGACCACCACAAGGACTGTCTTTCAGTGGCAATTCAGCAATTTGAACTACAGCAGCTCTTCTGTTGGATTGGCTTTCTCTCCCCACGGGCATCAATGACCCTTGACCATCCCATGAGCCTTTTGCTAGTTCGCCACCGTTTCTTCTGTCGACCACTTTTCATGATACATAGGTACCTGCTGGAAGGTGAACCTCCACCCCAGTCCCCCAAAAGCATCCGCACAGCATAATGCTGCCACCACCATGTTTCATGGTTCGGATGGTATTGAGGTTTTGGAGATGTAATGTTATAACCACAAATTTAAATGTATTTTTTTTTGGATTTGTATGTGATAGACCAACACAAAATATTGTGACGTGGAAGGAAAATGATACATGGTGTGAAATATTTTTTTCTAAATAAAAATCTGTCACACCCCTTTCACTGCAATTCCAGCTGCAAGTCTTTTGGACTCTACCAGCTTTGCACATCTGGAGACGGAAATTTTTGGCCCATTCTTCTTTGCAAAACCACTCCAGTTTGAACAGCAATTTTCAAGACTTGCTATAGATTCTCAATAGGATTTTGGTCTGGACTTTGACATATGCTTTGATTCAAGCTGAACCTCCGCCCCAGTCTCAAGTCCATTGCAGCTTCTAATAGGTTTTCTTACAAGATTGCCATGTCTTTCACTCAATCTATGTTTCCATCCACTCTGACCGGCTTCCCTGTCCTTGCTGAAGAAAAGCATCTGCACAGCATAATGCTGCCCCCACAACCTTTCACGGGTGGGATGATGTGTTCAGGCTGTTAGGTTTCCGCCATACATACATTTTGCTTGCAGGCCAAAAGGTTAAACAGCACCATCTTCCATGTTTGCTGGCAATCTACATGGCCATTTACCCATTTTACATCTGCAAAATGGAACTTCATATTATTTTTCCTTCTTGCCACTCTTCCATAATAGCCACATTGGTGGGGTGCATGTCTTATAGTTGTCCTGTGAACAGACTCTCCCACATGAGCTATGGATCTCTGCAGCACCTCCAGAGTTACCACAGGCCTTCTGGCTGATCCTTGGGTCAATGTCAACTTGTCAGTTTAAATGGAAGGCCATATATTTTTCAGACTTGCAGTTGCAGACATACTCTTTTCATTTTCAGATGATAGATTGAACAGTGCGCCATAAGATGTTCAAAGCCTGGGGTAGGTTTTTTTTTTATAACCTAACCCTTCTTTCAACAACATCTCAACAACTTCCTGACCTGTCTGGTTTGCTCTTTGGTCTTCATGGTGCAGTTCTTTAACAAACCTCTGAGGCCTTTACAGAACAGCTGTAATTATACAGGGATATAAGCACACACACACACACACACACACACACACACACACACACACACACACACACACCAACAGACTCTAATTACTAATTAGGTGACCTCTGAAGGCAGTTGACTGCACTGGATTTTATTTAGATGGATCAGATAAAGGGAGCTGAATACATATGCACACCAACTTTTCAGATATTTATTTGTAAAGTTCTTTAATACCATGTTTCATTGTCCTTCCACAATTATGCGATACTTTGTCATGGTGTAATAGAATAGACTCACATAAAATCCCTATAAAAAAATTTTTTGCTTGTGGTTCTAAAATAAGTATTTAAGAAGTATATAAGTAAATAAGTATTTTAAGTAGTAAAAGAAGTATTTAAGGTATCAATGAATTGCACCACACACACACACACACACACACACACACAACATATATATATATTATGTGTGTGTGTTGGTGTGTGTGTGTGTGTGTGTGTGTGTGTGTGTGTGTGCGTGTGTGAGTTATATATATATATATATATATATCATATATATATATATATATTTTTTTTTTAAATATATATATATATATATATACTATATATAGCTAATATATAAAATATATATATAAACTTCACACCACACTCAACACACTGTGTGTGTACAGTGTGTGTGTGTGTCACTGTGTGTGTGTGTGTGTGTGTGTGTGTGTGTGTGTGTGTGTGTGTGTGTGTGTGTGTGTGTGTGTGTGTGGGTGTGTGTGTGTGTGTGGGTGTGTGTGTGTGTGTGTGTGTCGGTGTGATCAATGCATTGCAAAAGTATTGATACCCCTTAATAATTCAACATTTGGTCATTTTATAACCACAAGCTAAAATGTATTTTATAGGGATATATATCTATATATAGATATATATATATATATATATATATATATATATATATATATATATATATATCTATAATATAACTCTGTAGTATTCTCCTATATATACTGTATATGTATATATTATAGAATATATATGACATGAGAGCAAAGAACATTTTTACCTTACAGATAGCTTTTCTTCATCCAGTTCGGCAGCATTTACTGTACCTTTGAAATGAAATGCTAGCATTTAATACCGTAGTTTAGTCTAATAATAAGGAGCCCGGAAAGCCAGTGATGGATTTTTATTTCTTGAAAAAGATGACTATTCTAACATCACTGTGAGTTAATAGTCATGCAGGTGGAAAGAAAGCAGAAAAAGAGGATTTTTCAGATTGCAGTATATGTGGTTGCTTCAATGGTAAGAATGCAACTGCACCTGAAAGAGATGGGTGTTAAAAAGTGAAGCTGTGGCTCAACACACTTCTACATAACACCCAGGGGATTAACGCTGAGACCAACGGCATGATGAGGCTTAAACACACCCAAAATATTCACACACATCTCTGTAATACTGGTAATTACCTGAGAGGGCTTTCTGAATTAAATTTTTTTTTCTCTCTGAGAATGAAAAAATGCTGAAAAATGAAGGAATAGAAAAGCATATGGTGGAACATAAGATCCTATATAATATGATATATAATGTATGATATATAATATCATATATAACTATATGATATATAATACATTTCTAACATATATCTAATGTATTAATAATCAGATAAGATTTTATATATATATATATATAATATATATATATATATATATCTATATATATCTATTATATGTATATATCCTATAGTATATATATATATAGTCCTTAATATATATATATATATATATATATATATATATATATATATATATATATCTATATATAAAACATTATACTAATATGATGAAGGGACACGGTGACTAAGTGGTTAGCACGTTCGCCTCATATATCATACGGGTTTGATTCCTGTCTCGGCCATGTGTGTGTGGAGTTTGCATGTTCTCCCCGTGCCTCAGGGGGTTTTTTCTCCGGGTTCTCCGGTTCTCCGGCTTTCCCGGTCCAAAAAATCCCGGTGCACAGTCTTAAAAATGACATGCACGGTAGGTTGATTGGCACCTTGGAAAATTGTCCCTAGTGTGTGAATGTGAATGTGTGTGTGAATGTGAGTATGTGTGTGCCCTGCGATGGGTTGGCATTCCATCCAGGGTGTATCCTGCCTTAATTCCCATAGAAGCCTGAGATAGGCACACACTCCCCGTGACCCGAGGGAAGATCAGATATAGCGGTAGAAGATGAATGAATGAATGTATGATAATAGGATGAAGAAGAAACAGACAAATTAAATACCATATATACCAATAAAATGGTAGACCCAAGGTATATAGACAAAAATTAGACAGACATGAAAACATGTTGACAGAAGTAAAGGCAAATGTGCGTTCAAACAAGCAGGCGCAGTGAGAGACAGATAGAAACCTATTGCAATAAATATACAGACAGACAGGTGGACAGAAACAAAAAACAGATAGACAGACTGGTTAGACAAATTACAGCAGTACAGTAAACAAATAGATTGAGATATCGACAGGAAGGCAGACAGGCAGATGAACAGAAGGACACTACAGAAAAGGCTGGGGGGATAGACAGACAGCAATACACACAGAGAAAATGAAAAAGGCACAGACAGACACAAAGACAAATAGACAGACAGACAACAAGCACATGACCAGGTAAGCAGATATGACATGACGTACAGAGACACTACAACAAAGAAACAAATTGGTAGAGAGACACTACTGCACTACTGGATTGGTACAGCACAATGCAGACAAACAGATATAAATTGTTGGATTTAAACACATTTGCAAACAAATAACCGGACTTGCAGAAGAATAAACAGATGGAAAGTTAATGCAGTCTAACTCAAGGGTCTTCAGTGTAACTTCACAGCTTATTGTTGATGCAGGTTTTCACTGTAGCCAAGGAAGAATGAAAACTGTTTCCTGTTTGCAAAAACAAGGTCAAAAACTAACAGACAGAAGGATACTATGACAGAGAGGCAGAGAGACAGATGGCTAGACGGACATTACAACAAACAGACTCACTGACAGACATGAGGATTTAGAGAGAACAGCAAACAGACAGATAGTGAGACAGAAACAGATGGATAGAGAGACACTATGACAGAAGAAAGAGACAGACAGAGCAACAATCAGACAGACACGTAATGACTGGTTCACTCAGTGGCTTTGACTCTTATCCACCTGAAGTGAGTAGATTTTATAGACGGACAGACGGATGGATGGATGGACAAATAAGGCAGAGAGATCGAGAAAGATTGGGCAGGAAAAAAAACAGATGGGTAGACTGAAAGGCAGACAGACAGGTGCATGTGCAAACAGCTCCTACACCTAATGAAAAGATATGAAGAGAGATAAAAATGAATATAGAGAGATAAAAATAAAAATATAAGTGAACAGACAGATGGATAGCTAGCTACATAAAAACAGACACAATCAATGACCAGATAGATAGATAGATAGATAGATAGACAGACATACAGACAGACAGATAGATAGATAGATAAATAGATAGATAGATAGATAGACAGACAAACATTACAAAAAAGACACATAAAATAAAATGTTTATATATATATATATATATATATATATATATATATATATATATCCTATATATATATATATATATATATATAGGTGTGTGTGTGTGTGTGTGTGTGTGTGTGTGTGTGTGTGTGTGTGTGTGTGTGTGTGTATTCACATCACTTTTTTTGACACATACACATACATATATATAATGACATGCAGCAAAATGCTTCTTAAATGCTTCCATAAAAAAGAAAAAGAAAACAGTGCAGACATTTGTAAGAAATAAACAAATGGAAAAAATAAAATAAAAAATAGTGTCTGTAAAAGAAATAGGAATGCGGTAAAATAAGGATAAGAATTAAAAATATAATGGGTGGTATGTTGTGGCAGAAATGGCAGTGTTAAAGTGTCAAGCGTGTGCAAATGTGCATACTTTATATATGCATCTTCCCCTACACATCCTCCCCAAATTATGTACTGTTCCTCCACACTTCTCAGTGCATGTCAGTTTATTTTTCGCCCTGATATTTACGGCCGACGCCGCACCCTTCATACATCAGCAACATTTACTAGGAAGTGCTGTGAGCTGAACTCAGCAGTGATAGCATCATGGCGGACGTGAGTCCTCAGGGTGCAGAATGTGACCTTTCATGGTTCATTAACGGCAGAGGTTGAACAGTGCATCTCTGCCAACTTATGCCACTCAGAATAGTTGTCAGGGTTAGGCGTGTTTTGTCTACTTGGCTCTATTTGCTTACTATAGATAAGAAAAGGTGCACGGCTTATATATTCACACATATGCGTATTGTAGCTGTGAGCAAAAATTTAAGAGAGGGGAAAAACAGATCGTTGTCTGCAAATATTCGAACGTTCCAATTCAATTACAGCTTGTGTTTCTTATTATACTGGGATTCATGATAAAACACTGTAGATCCAAAATAAAGATACTAGAGGTGCTTTTGTTAAACCAAAACATTTAATATAATCTGACGAATGTATTTGTTTCCTATTTCGAAACCTTTTTTTTTTATCATTTATATCACCAAAGCATTTCATTAGACTACAGGTGTGCACCTATTTGCATACGGCTCCTGAAGCAAATGATATGAGTTCCGGCTGAATCAGTAGGATGCGTGTTATTACATATCAGTCGTCTTGAAAATGTGTTCATTTATATGCAGCGTCTAGACATATGGATCACATTTCATATTATAAATCATTGCAGTGAAGACCATCACAGTCCATCAAACAGGCACAAAACATGAAAACGCAGCAGGGGCTTGAGTAGGCATGATGAGCCGCGTTTTTATTTCATGGGTCGCGTTTGTAACACTCGCGTTTTAATGAGCGCTCGTCGACTTCCTCTCTTTTTTTTTGCCCTTTGATGCATGTCTGTTTTGTGTTTTGAGGATGGGCCTTTGGAGGCTTACTCTAAAGGCAAAAGTGTTATTTTGATGCCACTTTACGTGGTGAAACAGATTATATGTAAAGCTGTTGTGCGAGTTAGGTACTGCATTACATATTTCCCTGGAACAGTAGTGAAGAAGAATACTTGTCTGTCGTGTATTTGTGTGTTTGTGTTTGTGTGTGTGTGTGTGTGTGTGTGTGTATCATATGTCATGTTTCATGGATTTCCCATGCTTTCACAGATTTCACATTATAAATGTTTTCATAAAAAAAAAAGCAGGGAAAACATTTACGGTGAAGCTTTTAGAGCTCATTCAATGTTCGAATTAAATGCATTTCTGTCGTTCCAACCTGATGTTAAAAATGTACCCGAAAATACACGCCCAAAAAAAATAAAAAACTCAGTATCTTAAAAGTTTAAAATATTCAGGAATACAAGAAAGATGTGAATTAAATCATTTAAATGATTGAAAGAAAGAAAGAAAGAGAGAAAGAAAGAAAGAAAGACAGGAAGATACTACTTGTTGAAAATCTTTTTAGCTGATGGATGGAATAATGGATGGATGGACGGATAGGAGAAGATAAGAAAATGTTCAAAAGGTTGAGAAAGAAAAAGAAAGAAAGAATGAATGAAGGAATGAACAAAAGAAAGAAATAAAGAAAGAATTTAAAGTTATAAATATTTGAGGCTGCTGGATGGATTGATAGATGGATGGAAGGATGGAAAAAAGAAATGAGTTCAACGGGTTAAGAAAGGAAGACCAATGAAAGAAATAAACTATTTAAGTGTTAATGGATGGCTGGATGGCTGGACAGATGAATGGATGGATGGATGGATGGATGGATGGATGCATGGATGTAAGAAAATAAATAATTTGTTTAACTGGTTGTAAAAGAAAGGAAGGAAGAAAGAAAGAAAGAAAGTTTGATGATTTGAGTTATATATACTTTCAGATCCTTACAGAAAACGGAGGAAGGAAGGAAGGAAGAAAGGAAGGAGGGAATTTGCAAAAGATCAAACTAATATAAAAAAAGACAGAAAGAATGTATATAAACGAATAAACAGATATAGTATTAATATTTTATATGTCCTATATTGATGCTGTAATTATGGTTTGAAAATGGAAGATGTGGTAATGTGTGTGTAGTGTGTGCCATTACTGCCATTAGTGTGTGTAGTGTGTGCCACAGCTTCAGGGTTTGGTCCTGAGCCCAGGTTATGTGTGGCGTGTGTGTGTGTGTGTGTGTGTGTGTGTGTATGTGTGTGTGTGTTTGTGTGTGTTTCATGGATTTCTATTCCCTCCTGAGCTTCCTTGGGTTCTCTGGTTTGCTTACTAGATTCCAAAAACATGGCATGTAGGCGGTTTGATTCTGTAAACTCTGCTTTAAGGTCTCGGAGGGCAGGTGTGTGTGCATAGAGATAATTCATTTTCTATACAGAAAGAGAAATAAAAGAGCAGAGCGAAACAACAACGGTCATGATTTCTTTTCTTTTTTTACTACACAACTGATACATTCATACATAAAAAAGGATCGACTTGTTTTTCATTACTTTTTATTATGTTTCATTGTAAAGCAATTGTATTTTAGGCCATGCCATGAGACAAGGATGTGCCATAGAGGTTGTGCATCAGGTTATACAAATACACACAAGCGTCTTTTCTGTATTGTCCACTTGTCTTCAAGTTATATTGTACATTGAATAATGAAAGTTATTTTTTTTTATTCACTTTAAGTCAGTATGTATACTAAGTTTATGTAAATAGCAGCGTCACAGTCTAATCTTGGCCAGAAAACCCATTATTATCACCATTGTTTGATCATTATCTCTAATCTCTTCTCGTCAGTAATGGTCAGGTCGGACTTCTCATTAAGAGTCAGTAACCTCTGCCAACTCTCACATCTTTCCTCTGGGGAAAAAGGAGATCAGGAGCTTAACAAGCTGCCTGCATGACCAGCATTTTGTTGACAAGCAAGAGTACACCGGGGTAATTGGTTTCTGCCAAACAGCAGACAAGTTAATTAATTTTAATTACTCGCTCCGGCTCGGAAAGGGTCAAGCTGAAACAATGAACTCTGGAGGAGGGACATATAGTTATTTTGCATTGTTGGAAAATGCCAAGATGGCACAGCAGTGCACGGTGAGCGTCTGTGCTGTGGAAAATAAAGTCAAAAGTCTCAGAAGTTAAGCCGGTGTTTGCCGCAGCGCCGAAGGTGGACGGAAATGGATCTGATTTCCTATTATCCTATTCTATTATTCTAAAGGTAAACCCTAACCTAACAAGTCTCCCTACACCAAACATGGATGGATGGATGGATGGATGGAAAAAACTGGTTGAGAAAGAAAGAAAGAAAGAAAGAAAGAAAGAAAGAAAGAAAGAAAGAAAGAAAGAAAGAAAGAAAGAAAGAAAGAAAAAAAAAAAAAAAAAAAAAAAAAAAAAAAAAAAGAAAGAAAGAAAGAAAGAAAGAAAGAAAGAAAAAGAAAGAAAGAAAAATTATAAATCTTTACAGCTGGAAGAAAAATGGATGGATGGATAGAAGAAAAAAATTTAAATTGTTTGAAATTATGTAAAAGAAAGAAAGAAAGAAAGAAAGAAAGAAAGAAAGAAAGAAAGAAAGAAAGAAATGAGATACTAAAGTTATAAATCTTTACAGCCAGAAGAAAGATGGAAGAATGAATGGATAGATGGATGGGTAGATGAAAAAAATAGAGATTGTTTGAAATGTAAAAGAAAGAATGAAAGAAATGCTATTTAAGTTGGACATCTTTACGGCTGATGGATGGAGAGATGGATGGGTGGACGTATATAGATGGAAAAGAACAGGTTGTGAAAGACAGAAAGTAAGAAAGTTAAAATACTTTACAGTTGATGGATGGATGGAAAAAATGTTTAATAGGTTGTAGAAGAAAGAAAAAATGAAAGAAAGAAAGAATTAATATACTTAAGTAATAAACTTTACAGCCGATAGATGGATTGATGGATGGAAGAAATAAATAGATTGTTTAAAAGGTTGGAAAAGTTATTGCTAGGTTGCTATTTAAGTTCTGATGTATGGACAGATGGACGGAAAAGACAGGGTTGTGAAAGAAATAAAGAAAGCAAGTAAGAATAAAATGTATACATCTTTGCAACAGATGGATGGATGGATGGATGCATGCATGGTTGGAAAAAATATATATATTTTATATATTTTTTATAATATACTATATATAGAGAGACATCAAGATGGTCTTGTGTTCATTTCAGGACATTATGGGAATTCTATGCATCTTTTCAGCCCACTAAGCCTTGATTACCTTTGACGTTTCTACACCTTTATATTGTACTGAAAAGGATAGTTCCTTTAGGAATGTGTTTCCTCTCAATGTTTCATCCAAATGTTGACTTTTTTTTGTCAGTACTCTGAGATAATGATGCCTCCCTGCCTTCTATACTTCTATACATGGTGGAAAAAGACAGAAAATCCTCCGTCATCCTTTCACAAGGCACGCCATTCGTCCGAGGCAATTTTAAGAAAAATTTTATTGAGAGCCAACCTGACTGGAAATAATGCTCGGGGGGGGTGATCATCATCTTGTGCTATGCTCTTACAGACACATTCCTGTCACAAGTTTTCTTCCTGTATACTCCAAACATCACTGCGATTATCCCAACACCAAAACAAGTCTCAGAGACTAACAGAGCAGAGCGCTCATGCCATTTAGAATAAATGCATTTGAGAAGCTTTTTTCCCACTGACATAGTAACTGTGCTTTTAGTACTCGACTTAAAAATGAATAGGGTTACAGTTTTATCTGGGCCGAGCCATCATTTTCATTTTTAGGACTCGACTAATGGACTAAGGGAAAATACCGGATAAAACCTCATCTGTTATGTCACCGCCTTATGTTTTGCGAATAGATGCGATGCTTTTCTGCTCACCATGGTGGTATGGAGGGTTTTTCTTTTTAGTTCCTGCAAACTTTCCTGTCAGCAGTTTTGTTCTTTTCCACTGCCCTCTCTCTCTCTCTCTCTCTCTCTCTCTCTCTATGGCCAGCAGAGCTACTGCTGTTAGCTCAAAATCCTTTTTCACACCGTTCCGTGTAGACTCTGGAATTGTTCAACACGAAGCATGAAAATCTCAGGAGAGTGCAAATTCTGAAAAAAAAAACTAAAAAGAAAAAACAGTAGCATCTACTTCTGAAACTCTCAAAGAAGCCTTTGTCAAAAATCACTGATATTCATTTTAAATACTAGCTAAAGCTTTTACATTTACATTAAGAGAGACACCCAGTGTATCCTTGAAGTCAATGAATAAATCCGCACTGGTTCACAAGGTGGCAAACTTCCATCCTAAAAACTATGATGAGAGGAGTTATAGTGCACTTTTTAATACATAAAGCCTTTAATACATAAGTATAGGTATAGGTATAGGTACAGGTAGGTCTTCACTTATCGTTTGAAGATAGGAAGTGACTATTTAGGCATCTAGGGGATGTTCATTCCACCACCTCAGTGCCAGAACAGAAGCGAGTCAAAACAAAAATAGTCCTTTACTTTTTGAATGGAAACAATTCTTGTAAATTCTTTTTACGTACTTCTCCCATTTTCCATTTAGGAAATGAGTACACTTTTTTTCCTACCGTCTATTGATGGAGAATTATATAACAGATCTGACCTCTCCAAAGGTAAAATTCATCTTACCCTTCCTTTCTTTCATTTTGTGTTTGTTTGTATTATGTAGATATTCTTGAATTTAAAGACAGAGAGAGAGAGAGAGAGAGAGAGAGAGAGAAAAGAAAAAGGAATAATGCAGATAATGTTTCTATCTCTTTTTTTGGAATAAGTACTGTTGAAAACACTATAAATACACTATGCACTACACTATAGATACACTATAATACCCAGTTACCTGTTGTACTGCTGCCACGTGATTGGCTGATTGGAGAACTACGTGTTTAAAGTGGTCAAAGGATTGTATAGATAAAACATGGGAAGATTAGATAGATAGATAGATAGATAGATAGATAGATAGATAGATAGATAGATCTATCTATCTATCTATCTGATCTATCTATCTATCTTTCTGATAGATAGATCTGTTAAGATAGATAGGGTCTGTTAAACTATAGTGAAATTAATTTATATATAGATTCTTGTGAATCTTTTCATAGAAACCAGAGCACCAGTTTTACACCGCAGCTGTCAAATCCCCAAAAAATGACCTACATTTCAGCGTTACTTAAGTCATAATGAAAAAAAAACATGTATGTGGATGAGGAATGAGCGGTGATCTAGCACCCACTGTTAGCTATGAAAGCTGAGTATAATTGGTTACATGCTCTGCTAACTTTAAAAAAAAATGGAGGTATGACAAGCGGGTTTGGTCATTGGGAATATTTCTGTGCGGTGTAGTGGAACAGCAGAAAGCAAACAATGACAAAATAGAAAATAGGGATGATTTATGACTGAATGATTTCTTCTGTTTGAGTCATGAAACAAAATTGTAATAAATTGATCAAAAAGTAGCATCAGCTGGTATTTTATATTTCATATAATCCTTGCCAGGTGTTTTTTTTCACTAGTTAAAGGTGTTTACACAATTGTTAGAAGACCCAACAGTTGCTCCAAAATGACAATGGCACTGTGTACAAAGTAAGAGTACATATGCTTTCCATGAGTTGTAGTGAATGATCTCGAGTGGCCTGCTATTGAGCTCTGACCAATAACTCACTCGAACACTTTTGGGATGAATTGGAACACTGCACCCCAGACCGGGTCTTCCTTTAATTTTGCAAAATGAGTTCACTCTAAAATCCAGTGTAATATCTCCCATGAAGAGTGGGGGTTATTTATTCATTCATTCATTCATCTTCTACCACTATATCCGATCTTCCCTCGGGTCACGGGGAGCCTGTGCCTATCTCAGGCGTCTATGGGCATTAAGGCAGGATACACCCTGGATGGAATACCAAACCATCACAGGGCACACACACACACTCACAATCACACACACATTCACACACTAGGGACAATTTTCCAAGGTGCCAATCAACCTACCGTGCATGTTTTTGGACCGGGGGAAACTGGAGAACCCCGGAGAAAAACCCCCTGAGGCACGGGGAGAACATGCAAACTCCACACACACACATGGCCGAGACGGGAATCGAACCCGGACCCTGGAGGTGTGAGGCGAACGTGCTAACCACTAAACCACCGTGCTTCTGTGGGGGTTATTATTATAGCAAATATAGAATAAATGTAGAACGAGATGTTCAAAAAGCACACAGATTGTTCCCCCCCTTACATTAAAAATGGAAACTGTAAACACCAACAGGCAAATAGGCCCTTAATTACATCAGCAATTATCAACAGGCCTTTAATTACATATAAAATGGATTGTTCCGGACTTACAAATGAACAAGCTTCATCTGAGCCAAGCCAAAATGTAAAATAAAAATAAATCTATTGTAAATGATTTCTGTATCGTTTCAATTAATATTAGGAATTTACGCGGGGAGGTGGTACCTCAGTGGTCGCAGGTTCGAGTCCCAGGACTGCTGAGATGTCACTAGTGGGCCCTTTAGCAAGGCCTTTAACCCTGATTGCTGTCCCAGCCTTTTAAGCCAGTGCATTCCTAGTGCCCATCCCAAGGCCGGATAAACGGGGAGGGTTGTGTTAGGAAGGGCATCCAGTGGCAACACCTAATGGGAGAAGCCGGAATAATCTTTTTTTCTGTTTTTAATATTAGGAATTAATGTGTAAATATTTCAGTATTACATTGTCCAATCCAAGATTACCGAATTCTACCGAACCAGAAAATAGTAAAACATAATTTGATTTAGATTTCTACTGGTTGTTTGTTTTCGCCTACTGGACATAACGGGACTGTAATAGTTTCTGATTGACCCCAGAATGCAAAGGTCCCTACAACTTGACACCATGGCACTTATTATGGGGCCCCCCCATAACACATTAATGACATTAATAAGGCCCCGAACTAATTGAAGTCGACAGGCTATCACGTTCGACTTTTACTATAGACCACACTGGCAGATGAGAGGATGTACACAGACTTCCAGCGAACCAGTGTTTTTAACCACAATTTCCAACCACATGTCAAATGCAACTGACATTTTCCCCACTCTTTTTCCTCAGCTTTTATTGCACCGTAAACACTTCCCTGCTTATTTTGCTCTATTTTTTTCTTCATTAAGCAACTGCACAATAATCCGATCTTCCCTCGGGTCATGGGGATTCTGTGCCTATCTCAGGCGTCTACGGGCATTAAGGCAGGATACACCCTGGATGGAATGCCAACACACTCACACACACACACACACACACACACACACAAATTCATACACTAGGGACAATTTTCCAAGGTGCCAATCAACCTACCATGCATGTTTTTGGACCGGGGAGGATGAGAGGATATATCATATATGTTAAATAATCATTATGTTGAGTATGTTTATTAATACAAACATGTTTTTTTGTGCAGTTGGAACTACTGCCTCACTCTCACACACACGCACACACGCACACACACACACACACACACACACACACACACACACACACACACACACACACACACACACACACACACACAAGTTTGCAACTACATTTCAACAGAGACATTTTGACCTTTAACACTCACTTGGTATAACTCTGCCACTTTCCCAGTGAGTAAGCCCATGATGCCGAGTCTTTGCACAGTGTTTGTGTATGTACAGAGTCACTATTTGGATGTGTGCCCTTTAAAGGGTCAGACAGCTGGATGTGAGAATTGTGGTTCAAAGCTTGTAACCTACATGTCATTCTGCAACCTGCTCGTGCTTTCACCTCCTGAGTCAGCAAATGAGTGCAATATTGTATATAAGCTGCTTTGTACAATTGTATATATAAATATATATATTTTAAATATTTTACATTTTAAAACAGTTAATGGCTATAATTCAACTTGTAGTCATTTTTATCAGACAAAACAAGTGTCACATTACTGAGAAAAGTGAAAATGTAAAAGTCTATATAAAGGTAAAATATCAAATGTTAATTAAAGCACAGAGAAATTCTTTCTTTGTATATGCCAGTGATGTTAGGAAAGTTCAGCCATACAGCACTCCGGGAGCAGAAAGCTTTAAGGGCCTTACTGAAGGACCCAAAGATTCCATCTTGGTGATACCGGGGCTTTGAGACCTCCCGCACCTTCTGATAGGTAATCCAAAGATTTAACCTGTGAGTTAGCAACAGTTCAGGTATTATGGGTAAACTCCAGCAGGCTGCTTTTCATGACTTCGCATATAACCATCATCATGAATAATGGAGGCCTTCCTCATGATCTGGTTTAATCCTTTATGCAAGACGAGACTGTAAATAAGAGACCGGGGGAAAGCGGTAAGGATTAATGCTGCATACTGCTTAAGAATTGTATGATTTACAAAGAGGGGGGAAAAAATCATCTTTTATGTCTTGTCAAAAACATTTTAGAAAACTAACTGTAATGGGAAATGTATATTTACCAGTGAGTGTAGATAGATAGATAGAAAGATAGATAGAACATTTTCTGCGTTACCACTCTGAGAATGTCTGATCTCATCTAATCTTGTCTGATCTCATGAAGCCAAGCCAAGTGTTGGGCTGATTATTATTATTATTATTGTTATTATCATTGTTATTGTTACTATTATTACATAACGTATTTATATAATATTAAAAATATGCAATTTTATATTTATTTAAATTATGAATGTTATTATCATTATTAAATAACATGTTTATATTATAATAAAAATGTACATTTTATATGTATTTAAATTATTATTATTATTGTTATTATTATTGCATAAGTTGCTTTTATAATTTTGCATTACAACAATTTATTTAGCTTAAAACTTGTAAAAATTTGTAAAACAATTTATATAAAATAATTTACAAAATTATCTTTAGGGGCACGGTGGCGTAGTGGTTAGCACGTTCGCCTCACACCGACAGGGTCCGGGTTCGCGTCTCGGTCATGTGTGTGTGTGTGGAGTTTGCATGTTCTCCCCATGCCTCAGGGGTTTTTTCTCCGGGTTCTCCGGTTTCCCCCGGTCCAAAAACATGCACGTCAGGTTGATTGGCACCTTGGAAAATTGTCCCTAGTGTATGAATGTGTGTGTGTGAATGTGTGTGTGTGTGTGTGTGAATGTGTGTGTGTGTGTGTGTCCTGCGATGGGTCTACTGCCATCTTTATCGTACGGTGGGACGTCGTACGTTTACACGTTTACAAGATGGGAGCAGTCAAAAGAGAGGTACATTTTGTAAAAAAAAAAATGAAGACAAGGCTAAGTGTAATTATCGTAATTAAATAATATGTTGCAAAGCAAGGTGTCACTAACCAACATGACTAAGCATCTTCTCTTGGTTCAAAAATGCTGCACAAAAAGCTCTACACTACATTTTCGCCCAGGTGATTGCAAACATTTGGTAATATTGTGCATTATTTAATCATCCAGTGCAATAATGAATGGTGATGGTGATTTTATAAAGATGCCCAAGATTAAAAAGTGCTGAAAATCAGACATTATAATTGCTTCTTGATCGCTATTAGTGCATGCATCTGATAACGAGACGAAGACTCAAAACGAGCAGCGAAATCGTGTAATCCAAAACTATGATGACAGACAAATTACAGCCTCATCTGATAAGATCGTATCTTTGATGCAGGCCCCAGGATTCTCTTATCTCGAGTCACCGTCGAAGAAACAGAGCAGCAAATGTCCCTTCCGCACGGGGACCATACGCTCTGCAATTAGTGAAGACATAAAAGCTGCTTTGATTTATTGCTACTGCCATTAGCGAGGACAGATTTGTTTATAAAGAAAAGATCAGTAGGTTTTAATTATGGCTCGCTTTTTTTTTTTGCCGTCGGCCGGGAAAACAAATCCGAGTTTTAAAAGAAAGGGTGAAAAAATCTTTTTCTTTTTAAATCTATTTGGGAGTCGTTGGAACTCAGGCGTCCAGTGGCGTGAGGAATAACAGCAGGTCATTTAGGGAAAATATGACCATTATACACTGAAGGGAGAGCAGCAGGTAGTTTTTCCTCTGGGGAAAAAGAGATCAAAGTATTGAGTCTCAGATTTGGGGAAAAAAATGTCATACTTGTCATACTCAGATTAAAAATGAAAGTCATTTTTTGAAAGATTCATTCATTCATTCATTCATCTTCTATCGCTTTATCCGATCTCTCCTCCGGTCACGGGGAGTCTGTGCATATCTCAGGCGTCTATGAGCATTAAGGCAGGATACACACTGGATGGAATGCCAACCCAATCATTCGTATAAAAGGACAATTTGTTTTATAAAAATAAATAAACAAATAAATAATAACAACAATGGGGCACGGCGGCTTAGTGGTTAGCATATTCGCCTCATACCTCCAGGATCTGGGTTCGATTCCCGTCTCGGCCATGTGTGTTTGGAGTTTGCATGTTCTCCCCGTGCCTCAGGGGGTTTTTCTCCGGGTTCTCCGGTTTTTCCTCCCGGTCCAAAAACATGCACGGTGTAGGTTGTAGGTTGATTGGCATCTTGGAAAATTGTCCCATAGTGTATGAATGTGTGTGTGAAGTGTGTGTGTGTGTGTGTCCTGCGTGTGTGTGTGTCCTGCGATGGTTGGCATTTTGGGGTTCCATTTTTGGCATTTCGATCCAGGGTGTATCCTGCCTTAATGCCCATAGACACCTGAGATAGGCACAGACTCCCCGTGACCCAAGGGAAGATCGGCTATAGCGGTAGAAGATGAATGAATGAATGAATAAAAAGACTTGTTTAGATTAATTTGTTGTTCTGAGTGAAGAAATGAAAAGCATGCCATTTGCAAAGACAATTAATTTGCATTTAATGTTAATAGTTGAACATATTTTCACTTCACCAAATCCGAGTGTTAGACAATGATCTCCAGCACCATCATCAATACATCTCTGTTTGGATGCATATAAAGAGTTATTGAGACACGTATTTTGCTATTCATTTATTAAACAAGATGCTGAAATGTTTTGGCATGACCAGTGTCGGGGAGTAACTAGTTCCATGTAACGGCGTTACGTAATTTAATTACAAAATAAATGTAACATATAAATATAAATAAAGGGGCACGGTGGCGTAGTGGTTAGCACGTTCGCCTCACACCGCCAGGATCCGGGTTCGATTCCCGTCTCTGTCATGTTTGGAGTTTGCATGTTCTCCCCGTGCCTCAGGGGGTTTTTCTCCGGGTTCTCCGGTTTGGTTGATTGGCACCTTGTAAAAATTGTCCCGTGTGTGTGAATGTGAGTGTGTGTGTCCTGCAATGGGTTGGCATTCCATCCAGGGTGTATCCTGCCTTAATGCCCATAGACGCCTGAGATAGGTACAGGCTCCCCGTGACCCGAGGGAAGATCGGATAAAGCGGTAGACAATGAATGAATGAATGAAAAAATATAAATAAAATGTCTAATTAAATTAGTTATTTATAATTACAAAAAGGGTTGTTTTAGACTGCGGCATGATTTTCAACATGATTATTTTTCCACAGGTTTGAAACTTTTTGTCTTAGAACCTTAAAGTGCCACCTAGTGGACAAATGAAGGTAATCAAATAGTAATCAAATGTTAATCAGTTACTTTTATAAAGAAATTTAAAAGTTACACTACTTTTTGAATAGGGTGTACTATTTGTATTTTGTTCATTTGTAACCTGTAATCTATTATATTTCCTAAGTAAAACCTTCCCAACACTGTAAATCACACACATTAGGCGGGGTCTCTCGGACTGATTCAAACTTTAAGGTGCTGTTATAGGAAATAAACAATAATGGAGTGGGTTGATATGAAGTGGAGTTTCTGTTACTACTCAAAAATCGATTTTTATCCCCCAGACCAGACAACCCATTATAAAATGGATATAAATGATAAAAAAAAAGGTTATAAACTCAAATCCCAGCACTGCCAAAGCTGCCACTGTTGGAGGCTTCCTTAAACAACACTCTGCTTGGTTGTATGAAAACTGAATAAATGTAAATGTCTTGAAAAAGCTTTGATTAAAAAAAAAAACTATATGGAGCTTTGGTGTACTTTTCCAGCCGTATGTTGTTTCCAGTGGTGGGTAGAAAACAAAGTAATCCCTTATTTTACTTAAGGAGCTTTACTTTACCTAAGCGGTTTCCTTTCATTGAAATTCACGTTTAAAAAGTCAAGCATCTTACTTTATACTCCAAAACATCAGTATACAGCATTACATCACAAGATCAGCGTAGTGCTTGGGCTTGCATATACAAGCAGGTTAAAATCCCGTGTCTCTTTTCCTTGACACTATTTGTACTCTTTAATTTTTTTTAAAGAGTATTTCACGTTCTGAGGCAATCCATTCAAATATGAATCTGTTTCTTATGTTGTTGTTGCGTGAACAATGCATATTTCAATACCATGATTTATTTATCGATTTTTCTTGCTGTTTCTTTGCTACCGATATTCAACATTGAAAAGAAAATGAATGATATTTTGGTATTTGAAATGTCACGTGTATAAGCCAAGCAAACATAAGCAATGGTTTGTGTTTAAAGCTAAAAAGAAAATAAAAAATAAATGGCGTTTTACTGCCCTCTAGTGGCTACAATCCCATTATAACAGTCATGGGTTAAAGTTAGATTTTAAATGAACCGATCCCCCAACGTTACATGTTACATGTCTACATTATATAAATAAATATATAAATATATATATATATATATATATATATATATATATATATATAGAGATAGAGAGAGAGAGAGAGAGTCGAGAGAGAGAGAGAGAGAGAGAGAGAGAGAGAGAGAGAGAGAGAGAGAGACAGAGACACGAGAAACCTAATCCCAAACCTAATAAACTGCTCTACACAAAAGCATCCCATATATCATATCATATATAGTTTTATATATCTATCTCGCTATCAATATCTATATATCTATATCAGATCTATATATCTATATATCTATATATATCTATATATATATATATACATACATATATATATATATATATATATATACATACATACATATATACACATACACATATATACACATACAACTCCCCTATGTTCAAATGTGTATAACCTAATAAACTGTTCTACAGAAAAGCATCCCATATCATAAAGCAGTCATCCCTGCAAACATGATTTACTTAAAATAATTTCCATTACGTTCCTGCAAACACAAATCTGTACACATTTTTCCTGCTTGTTCTGCGTTAACTGCTGTTAGTGTTATTCCGAGCCCTTCGTGCAGTGATCGTGGGATGTTGTTTGTACAATTACACAGGATAAACTCAAACAAGCTTCAAATCCAGTCATGGTTACATTTTTGTATAGAAGATCGTAATACATGATGAAGAACTCGTGCATGGGACACCTTTATATTACTGCACCACATATTCATCTGTAACATTTTGCATTTGAATGGTGTATAACGCTGTATTTACGAAGATCATTGTCCTTTATCTTTAACCATTTGTGTGAACTTGTAATCATCATTTTGATGTAACCTTTACATCCATGATAAGATACAGCAAATTATAAATATCTAATTAAAATTAAACCTTCATAAAGACCAAAAACACATCTACTCTTTTTGCCAAGATGCTTTAATAATAATAAAAAAAGTATTGATCCCATTACATTGAGTTGCCAGTTTATTACATGGAGCAACTTACTGACCACTTTAACAGATTCACCAACCGTACAGGCCACTTTATATACATGTATAAATGTATTTATGTATAAATACTAAGCGTTAACCGCCCGCCCCCCCCCCCCCCCCCTCCCCCTTTTAGGTTCAGTCATGACACTGTTACAGGTAAGGTAGGTGGGTCTATTAAATTGGCCAGTAAGTGTGTGTTAACCTGATACATTTGACAACTGCACAGTCATACATTCTTCAAAACACAGGAACAATAATATGAACGTCTAATACAAACACACGTACTGAAAAAGAAATCGTAAGGAAGGCAAGATCGTTACTTTGTGGCGTAAATGCATAAAATCGTGACGGTCACCTGATAAGCCAGAGTACGGTGGTCTCTGCATTTACACACATCATCATTGCCAGGTTGACTCCGATGATCGTTAATTATATTCGCCGCTTACAAATAGGCGTGTGCCGATGAGACGTCGTCGTATCGTGGACGGGAAAAACGTCAAGGTGTTTATCTGGACCTGTTCTCACAAGCATAGCAGCATTTTAACCGAAAAAAAAGGAAACTCGTCTCGTTCACGATAGGAAGTATGCAGGTGCGAGGACTTAGCCTTCTGGACGAGAAGAAATCAACTCCTCGTGAATGCGATGCGAGGACGCTTCTGAAACCTCCGGGGGGTCCGTAAGAGATAGAATGAGATACCGTACACCCGGTTTATCGGCACATGCCTACTTACAGTACACACAGACAGAAGTAAGGCAATTACAAGACATAAAAGTGCTTAGGGATAGTTTTTTGAAATTGTCATCACATACAAAGCGAGGTTATGCATAAACATGAGGTTAAACCTCTGCACTGAATCCTCTCCCTTTGGGCATTTATAGAGACAAGAATAAATGTTTCTCAACACATCTACATCTGAAGAAAAAAAAATCTTCTAATGTTGGCACTGGTCGATCTATACGCATATGTACACTAAATTCTAAATGAATACACTACAGCGTGGGAACAGGGGTGGACAAATCAGGAGTTCAGGTTATTGTCGTTTTGAGAACATTTCACTCATGTTTAAAAGTAATGCACTCGCAGCAATGCTGGAACGATAGAATGTGTGTGTTTTTTTTAAAGCTGTCTTGTATAACTTTTGGTAGTACAGCATACAGTATGTATAGAGGGAAAATAAAATAAAGATGTCTCGTTTAAAAATCGTACTGCTTTATGAGTCCTTGGCTCATATACACATTTTGATTTTCCTTATAAGTTTAACTAGATAACTAGTTATATCAATGTTTTCAATTTACTTTTAGACAAATATGTTTGTTGCCAATATGGAACTCAGCATTTGTCCACCCCTGCACTAAACCAGTCACCCGGTCTAGAGAAGTCAGAGAGCTGAAATGAATATAGGACATGAACAGTGTATTGGGTGGAGGGTAACCATAGATTCCAGACTAAAAGATGCAAACGCTGTAATTTGTACAGTACTTGTACGTTAGCCGTACTATTTCACTTATTACACGGCGGTTATTGGAGGGCACACTTCTAAACTGCTACTACTACTACTATCTGAACACTTCCAATGGACGGATACCGGAGAGCGGAAATGAGCTTTGAAGCAGCCGTGTTCACACCAACAACTTCTCTTAAGAGAACAACTAAGGAGGTTTCAGTCGAGAAGAAACTGTGTAATGACATTTTCAGTAGCAAAACAAGTCTCTACCACAAGGGTGCGCTTAAGTGCTGTTTTAGGAGCAGAACATACTGTATGTAAAAATAAGATGAATACATTACAGTGACTTACACAAGACAGAGACACATAGATATGTATATATATATGAACTTTGCTCTAAACATACGGGTACCTGGTGCCACTTGCTGTCTAGGGGGAAAAAACATTTACACAAAAGTGTTGTCAACATAATGCTGGTTATACAAGAGGAAATCAAAATAAGGCATGAGTGAGCTTAAAGCACCTATTAACACCAGAGCAGATCATCATTTCATCAACTTTCTAATGAACATTATTATGCCGCCCCCCTCCCCAACGCCAATCTATTAGGGTAACTAGAATCCATCTTATGCACCTTTGAGAAACAAAATTGACCAAAAAAAAAAAAAGTCCCTAACTTAATGCTGAGCAACTGCATGGAGAAGTACAGCCCTTGCTGTGAACAAAAAGAGAGAAATAAGATCGGGAGAGACTAGCTGGATCTCCCCTCAGGCTCCGCTTGGCACTGAATGCTGGTGTGCTGATTGGCAGTGGGGGTGTATGGAGGCGGGTCATCGCTGATGCTCGAATTGTTGCCCTCTGGCATCGCGATGCTCTGAGACGTGTCCGTGTCGTCGTTCTGAGCAAACTCGCTGTACGGAGGAGGCTTCAGATCGTCCGCTAAAGCAGAAGAGGAAAAGGAAAGCGCTGTCATACTGAAGGGGTAAATGCACTCGGTGTATTATGCAACACAAGAAATAGAGACATGTGTGAGAAAATGCGATCTGAACGAACACACACAAAAAATACACTTCTCTGGCACCTCTAAAAGCTAGAGCTACTTATACATACACAGAATAATACAATTTTTAAAAAAGTGAAAAAGGAATACAACGTTCATCTTCTCTGCAGCATCTGATTATGATTCATTATGGAATTTGTGCACAAAGAACTTTTTTATAATCACAAAAAAACTAAAGACACAAAAGCTCAAGTCAATTGCATTATATTTTTCCATGAAACATCACGGTCAAGTTTATCAAGTTGGTGTTTCATGCTGAAAGTGGGAAAACAACTTACGACAACTAACATCTGTTTACCCCCCCATCAAAAAATAGTTGTAGTTAGAACTAGCAACTCAAAGTTTTTTTTTTTTTAGTTGCTAGCAACTCAAAGTTTCTGCGCGTTTGAGAGATGTTGGGAGTGTTAACATGGCAAACAGGCCAAAAGTAGCAGCTGCGGTAGAAATGTAACATGTTTATGCTTTACTGGATCCACAGTGAGGTCATGTCCTCTGCATGGAGAAATGGAGACAGTTGTAAAAGTGAAGAGTAGAGACCTGGAACCCGATGCAAACGAGTGCAGCGCGGGACAAGATTTGATGGGTGAATGCGGGTGTGTGAGTGTGAATAAGTATACATACACATTTAAAAAATATTAAAAACAAATAAACATATGTATCTACTGCAAACAAGCAACACTGGCAACTAAAATGAAAAGTGATATATACAGGCACAAGGTCAGACTCAAACTCTCATATGGTTCATACTCAGTAGACTGCAAGAGATCACCAAAGAAAAGGGTCTGAAACAGAGGTGAGTCGCTGATTGCTACAAATATTTCTTACTTAGATTCAATATGGAAGCAAGTAAAACTATAAAAGGAGCAAATGCTGTACTCAAAAAAACTATTTATTAAAAAAAATCATTAAAACTATTTACTTAAAAAAATCTTTCATGATATACACCAGTCACTCTTAGAGCAGTTATGTTTACTGTGTATAGAAGCAGCTATTCGGTATAACTCTGATTGGAAAGGATGGCGTTTTTGTATCTTGTGTTTAACATTGAAACATGTAAAGTGATAAAGATCCTTTCACGTACTCTGGACTGTTTCCAAAACACAACTCCTGCCTGCTGAGCTGCACTCTGTATACATGAAGCAGCACGTGTACCCTATCACTATGACTCATGATAATGTTGGCTAATACCAGCCTGATCTTCACAGTGTCATCTAATCCTCTTGTAGTTGTGCAAGATCACATTCCAAAGTTTACTATTTCATTCCACACGGGAGCACCCTTAAAGCCTTCTTAAAGTGTTAAAACTTTCGTGAGGGACAGAAATACTGGGAATATTCTTTAACATGGAGAGCAGGGCGAGACAACGCAAGACCCTGAATTAGGAACGAGCGCTTTTTTGAAGGGAAGGCATTTCAAGAAGACTTTCTAATGATCTGAAAAGGCTTTGTTTTAAAGGGTAAAAAAAATGTAACCTAAAGTGTTTCATCAGCGCATTCTTCATCTGATACTTGAAAATCTCATGTGATTTTTTTATTTATTTTTTGGTAAGAGGCTGAATAAAGGTCAGCTTACTAAAATGCTTGTTGAACTTCCATGATAACAATACAGAACGATGACTGATCAAAGGGAAATGACTCGCATACAGACTGCAGCCTACGCAATTCGATTGTTAATGAACACAGTCCAAGGAAGTGTTCTGCTAGTGTTTTTTTTTAAAGGCACTTCCTCTTCCCTTGGTCAAACCTGTTATAGTCATCGTTGACTCTATAAAGGGAAGTTGGTCATATGATTGTTTGATAAGCGTAGACCGTAGGAGTAAAGTGCACTACAGTGAAACTGCGTGTAGGTCTTACCTCCAGAGACAGCTTCGTATGGAGGGGGCAAGTCCAAATGAGAGAGGGAAGAAGATGGAGGAAGAGACACGGACGGTTCGCCTACGGAGCCGTCGTCCTGGACTCCGTACCAATTCGGCCAAATTGATGTCTACAACAGAAAAATGGGTGCATTAGCAAATCCAAGTACAATGTGTATCATAATTCTGTGCTTATATGAAGTTAGATCAGATGTATTATCTAATAAAGTTCATAATTATCAGGTTTAAAAAATTATTTTTCCTACACAGTAGATCAGTGAAATGTATATACATAGTCCAGATACTTAAATGTAGTCAATAATGGTAATAATAATAATAATGATAACTGAATACATGTTCAGAGACCACAGAGGGTACACAATTTGTAAAAACATCATATCACGTATTGTGCTGAAACTAAAACTTATCCATGATGTTCTGGATTCTTGACATGCAATGACTTTAATATTACTTCCTTTTGTTTATGATTTAATGGCTCTGAATTTTAATTCTACCAGAAAATATACCAAGACATGTAACATATAAAGGCACAAAAAGTGGTACATAACACTATTTCCCTAACTTTCAGACATTTTTTGTATATATTATTATACAATATATTATATTGTACACTCATTTTTTAATATGTGCGGGAAATGTATTATCGTTAAACAACTCGATTACTAAATTGATGAGGCATTCTTACATTTTGGTTCTCACACATCTGGTGCAGGTATGCTCTTCCTCCCACAATAACGATCTGGGCGTTGCGGGGGTTGCTGAGATATGCGGCCAGCTGCCTCTGTCTTGAGCGGTACCAGCAGACGTAGAAGAAGATCTTTATCATAATAAATATTATGACAACTCTGCAAAGATGAATATAGAAATTTTGACAAACGCTTTAATAAAAGAAAACCATCTCAAGTTATTAAATAACTGTAATTGTCGCATGAACCACTTTATTAATGGGAAATTGTAGCCGTTTAAAAGACACAAAGCTACTGTTGAGTTTCCATTCACAGCACGACCCAAAGTGACCGCACTTAGATCTCATATAGACGAATGTGGTGACAAATTATTGTGTTAAATAGCTATTGGAAAACCCCAAGCTGCCAGAACAGTTTCAACATGCCCTTGTTTTTTGGAACGCTAAACAGACATTTCCCATCATTATTAAAACAGAAACTGAGGAAATACCTTTTGGAAGAATCATTCTGAATCATTCTGGTGCTGCTAGAAAGACGGGGGCAGAATACTGACAGATTGGTAGAAAATATTTGGTTGTTCACTAGATTGTGACATGGTTGCTGGGAATCACACTGTAGGATTTGTGCGCTTCATACACATCAGACTGTTCAGCAAATCCTCAGGTCATGTAGCTTGGGAAAAGAGTCCATTAAGATAGACATGTTGCATTAGGAGACATCTGGAGCTGAAAAAAAACTCCACTGGCTTTTGTTGAACTGTTGAGCATGATCTTGGAATGAATGATACATCCATACATCCATATATAGTGATCACAGAGTTCAAACATCACAAGGTTAGCTGGTCCTTTGATTCCAAGGACTGATTGAGCATGATCGTTATTTTGAACGCATTTATTTGCTAGGCCAAAGCTTTCCCAGCATAAGATTAGCCCCACTCACTTTGAATTAAATAAGGATGTGAGTGGTGTGAATAATATTAGACACGGGGTAAATATCGAGACTACAAATTCACCAACAAAATCAACTGTACAGGTCTCATGCGTGGAATTTCAAAGAGAAATTACATTTGTTTTTTCAAAAAGAGAGAGAAATCAGACTTACATATACCAGTACAGCTCCATAGTTCAACCTTCTCAGTCTCAATCAGTCTTCATAATCAATCCTCATACTTCAGTCAGGCTGAAACCAAAATAGAATAAACACATTAAAGTTTAAAAGGAAAAATTAAAGAATTGCCAAAGATTTAGTACTTACAACCAGGCCACATTGTGTATCTTTTAAATGCCACATTGTTCGCATATTTTATTCTTTACTAACAAATGAAGTACTAATAAATGAAGTGTTTTTCCATGCAAGTCCATTTGATAATGACACGTGTTCTGGTGTTTGTGACCGAATTGCCACATTAAGTTCAATGCGTAGTTCATGTTTGTATATAAAACGAAATGTGTGTTGTAACGAGGGGGGGGGGGGGGGGGGGGGGGGGGGGGGGGGGGGGGGGGGGGGGGGGGGGGGGGATATGTGACGTGACCTGATGTAAAACCGAGATACTGCTATCATCAACAAGGTTTTGTAAATGATATTACAAGTTCTTCTTACTCCCCAACATTTATAGTTTAAGATAATTTTTTATCGCCATGCTTATTTCATTGTTCCGTGTAACATTGTGGATTGTTTGCGAGGAGACGCATTTCCTGCTGTCACACTTAACAGCTAAGATAGTCATTCCCGCAACATCCGCCTTTGTTCCCCTTTCACTTGAAAAATAAATAAATACTGGAAGTGAAATGAGGAATAAGAGGGGGAGGGGGACCCTGCATAGTTTTGAATATTGCCAAGCATTTGCGCAATGTTGTCACTGGGGACTCCTTCCATAAAGGTTCAATATAAAATCTCACAGACAACTTTAAAAATAGTATCTGGGTGCATCCATTTTGCACGTTCCTGTGAATGTGTTGTTACTAATCTGGATCGATTTGAAAAAGAAGGTTTTTGTCCCTCTGCCTTTTTAACCTACTCACAGAGATATAGGTTTTGACCATGGGAAAAAATTTGAGCTTTTCTAAAACAAAAAGCCAAGTGGATACATTTGGGAACGCCCAAGAAAAGAGATTGAGAAAACAGATTTTCAAGAACAATGACGTATGTTTAGTGACCCACTCAACTCAAAACAAGCATAATGGTGGATGACATTGTACCGCAATTGTACCTGCTAGTGTAGGTAGTGTGTTCAATTTGGGAGAAATACTTGTGAAGCTCAGCATAGACCAAAAAACAACCAAATGAACAGGTTCAGCGCTATCTGGAGTACAATATAATCATGATAAGAAAACTACAGCCCATGGGCCTCGGTCCTTCTAATCCGGAACACCAAAGATTGATTCAGAATTGTTCAAATCAATCATATCATAGGTATGAATGCATTCATTTGACCATGTCCTGTAATGCTTGACGTTCCACCAGGCGGCACATTAGTCTCAGTGATGCATTAAGTATTACCATTAATGCCTGGTATACGTTTGATACATACACATTTGGTGCTGGCCTGGCACGTCTGTCAAATTTTAAGTCAGTGTGGCCTCTGAGCCAAAAAGTTTGCCCACCCCTGATCAAGAGTATTCAACAAATTCTGGTCAATCAGATTGGATTTTTGCCCATAGATGAGAGGCTTTAACTTCTCAAATATATGTTACAGCACAGTAAAATTCCCAGCAATCTTAAGAAGCTGGCACAAAACTGGCACCTTGGCGATACTGGGGCTCGTACCCCCTGACCTTACAATCTATTAACCTAGAGCATGAGTGTCAAACTAAAGGCCCACGGGACAAATGTGACCCACCACGTCATTTTAAATGGCCTGCAAGTGTATAAAATGCATATATTGTCTTAAAATAATCCCACATAAGCATTTACCAGGGGCAATTTTTCTAAAAAGCAGGACTGAGAAATTTCTACAAATTGTCCCAAATGTCTGAGAAGCAAAGAATTTATGGAGATGAAAGGCATTTCCAAAAAAGATTGGAAATTTGTGCTTCAAGGAGGATAAAGCGGTATGTCTTGTGTTATGAAGTGGTGTCGCTCATCAAGGACATTATATTGTCTTATAGTTACAACTGGCCCCTGTCGGTGTCAAACACTTTGGGTCCTAGAGTGTTTAGCACTGAGCTACTACTTCCTTATTAAGCTACTAACCTACTAAGAATAAGATTACTAAGGATCAGCTTTAGCATAGATCTGAAACATGCGGGAAATAACATTTGGAAATCTATCTCAGACAGAAAAAACAAACAATCTGAAGGAGGGAAGTGTTAACTTGCATATTTATGTAATGTAAAACAGTATAAATAAATGCATAAAATTGTTTTAGAGTTTTACACAGTTGTTACCAAGTAACAGTGAAGTACATCAGAACAACACCAATACATGCAGCGTTTTGATACTCTCTCACAATATAATTCTGGGTTTTGCTTCAAGAGTGGTGTTTCAGTGTAATTATTTCCCCCAAATATACTCTATATTATCATACACTGCAGATTTATCAACAGACACACACACACAGACAAAAAAACCCTCACTGAAGGCTTACAGTATGTACAGATTTGGATAAATAACAGCAGGGGTCATCTGTGTTTTAAAAAGCAATGCAGATACATGATACATCTTGTAAAAACACATTGTGATTATACAGAACGATGTCACAAGATCAAAACCATTTTATAATATTGTTCTGGCATTATTCCAGGTGTTGTCTTATAAACATTATCATGTCAGAACCAGAGATCTAGAGAGTTGTAATAACATACATAGAACCAAACTAATACATGTTAGATTCGAAAAGAGGAAAACAAAAGAAACCTAGAAACATCTAAAGCAGTGTGTATATATGTATGTATGTATATATATATATAGATAGATAGATAGATAGATAGATAGATAGATAGATAGATAGATAAAAGAAAAACACAGTATTACCGTAATCTACAAAGTCTGTAGTCAAATCTGGACATTTTTACTACTTAAATATAGCATTTCCAAGACTCCTGGATCTAATACATTGAACACGAAGTGTTATAGACTTATAAAACATGCTGGGTATGACACCAGCGTTATAAATTCATCAGTGATTGTGTATGTGGCGGTAATTAGTACGAGCTAGGATTACATTACCTCATCGCTGACTAGCAGGGTTAGCTTAGCCGCGCTGAAGTATACCATCACAGCCTTCCGCTATTTTTTACGCTGTTTATTTTTCGTCATTAACGCGTAAACAAGCTTCCATTTAACGTGTTTAATAAAAAAAAGGAATAAATATTGACTCACCTGAGGCGCCGCGCTGCTGGGTATCTACAGTCCATTAGCCGTTAGCATTGCGTTTGTTTATTTTCTAGCTAGCTGAGGAATGTGGCTCGTGTTGAACGGCGTGTAAATAAACCTATCGGAAAAAAGACACAATTGTTCTTCAAATATATACCAGATAAATGCGCGCTTTTTATTTTATATCTTTAGCTATTTGTCAATTTCGGGCTGCTATCACTAAGCTCGACATTGATATATATATTTATGTATTATATATTATATATGCGCCTACATTGATAAATCTCTGTACACAGCTAACCAAGCTTCCGGAAAGTAAAAAACAAAACACCCAGAAGCAGGGAAGGACGCGTCTCAAATAACCATTAACCGCCTGTAGGGTGCAAATCTAGTGAGCATTTCTTATGCTCAGACAGTGCCAAATGGCGGCTATTGCCCCTTAGTGGAGGAGAATGAATAATACAGGCCACTCTATTCAGCACAAAACTGTCAAGAACAAAAAAAATTGCATATGAACGAATAAATGCATAAATAAACCAACAAACAAGCAAATAAATAAATATAATAAATTCTTATATGTACTTACATATATGTATATACATATAAAAACCAACCAAGTCACAATATGACAATATAAGATTGGGACTGGTTGAGGGAGTAACACTAATTATCTCTTCATGGCATTTTGTCCTTAAATTTGATGTGTTTAACAAGTTTAACAAGGACCAAATTGTTATGACTAGACGACTAGGTCAGAGCATTATTCCCCTCCCCCGAGGAAGGAACAAAGGTTAACCTGAGACTGAGACATACATAAATACATACAGAACTGATCATTAGGCCATTAGGAAGGTGGCCAAAATTATGCCTAGTCAGGGTACACACACACACACACACACACATACATACATACATACATACATAGATACATACCTACATACATACACACACATACATACATACATACATGCATACATACATACATAAATACATACAGAACTGATCATTAGGCCATTAGGAAGGTGGCCAAAATTATGCCTAGTCAGGGTATACACACACACACACACACACACACACACACACACACACAAACACACGCACACACACACACACACACACACACACACACACACAGAAACATTATACATTCATACAGAACTGTGCAAAGGATATATGTGAATGTAAAAAAAAATGCTATAAAGTCTTATATAAATGCTTTTAAAAATAAATGTCAATAAATCATATTTACTGATTAATAAAATTAACAAAATAGAAAATCCAAAATAAATATATACTCCAGGTGAACTCTAACTTCTGGGTATCATTTTAGAAGGCACATCAGCAAGTAGGTTTGTCCAGACAACGTGGAGAAATAATCACAGATCGTCTGTGGATGTAGGCTGCTTCATATCCTTCTGTGGTTTCATGTAATCCCTGACAGACTCAAATCATACTGAGATCAGAATAACCAACATGACTAGAATAAGCCACATCTTACAATCTGATACAGAATATGCACTAGTTCCTATAAAAGCATCATCTGCATAAGCATTCTCAGTGCTTTTTAAAGTGAGGCTTAACAATGCATGTGTTGTTCTTTTTCCATTGTGTAATTATCTGTCGATTTGAGACACCCCAAGCATCTGACTAAAAGTAGGAAAGTGTGGGCTGCTTAACCCTGATAAACGCAAAGAGGTAGCAGGGCGTGATGAAGACATGAAGCACATTGATTCTATAATTCCCGTACAGTAAACAGATTGTTGTGGTGGTGTGGAGTATTAGGTAATACATCTTATTCAACCTTTCCACTGGATTGTACGAAAAAACCCTAAGAGGATTACTATATTCTCATGATCGTGACATAACAAAAAGCTGTATTCTCAAGTAAACCAGTGAATGACTGGTTTTGATGCCTTTGCCATAAGAAATATAATAAGTGCCAGGTGTAGATATGGACTTTACCTCCATATTAAATGCTAAATTATACAGTACTATATAATAATACTGTAATTACTAATGATGGGCTGTCATACACTTATTTGCATGTAGGTCAGTAAACTATAACCAAGGTATCCAAGGCAGATATTATGTACCAAAACCTGTATTAGACTTTACAGCTTCATACCAGGAATTAGTCTTTTTTTCCTAACTACGAAATATTGGAGTTATTTGCAAACATACAAAGATTATTAATATGTAAATTGTCTTAAATGCATTTGGATCCATCTGTGATGAATTTGCATATATTTTATCGTATACCATGGTCCGTTTGATTCTGATTGGTTGGAACATGTGCGTTCAAATGGACACCATTATGTGTTTATTTTCATAGAAACTAGTTTCATAAGTCATAATCACAGACACAGGGCCCAG
Organism: Kryptopterus vitreolus; assembly: GCA_030449085.1. NCBI lineage: Eukaryota > Metazoa > Chordata > Actinopteri > Siluriformes > Siluridae > Kryptopterus > Kryptopterus vitreolus. The sequence goes on from JACRUU010000018.1 coordinate 13,256,960, forward strand.
ATGCAACTCACATATGCCGATCTATTTATTCATATAGATGTATTTTTATTGTATTGATTCTCTCTGTATGATTGTTTCATCTACTGATGAAACCCTCTCTAGCAGATGTTTCATGTGAGGATGCATCTCTCTCGCGCCAAACCAGGCTATACAAACGAAATGGATTCATTTATTGCTTTATTGTTCATAACAGTGAAATGCTCGTCCAATACCATCCTGCTGCTCACACTTCCTGAGTTTATTAATTTTTTTATGTTAATTCCCTGTGAGGTTTGTCAGGGATATCCACACACAATCGTATCGGCAAAATATCACAGAAGTGCTATACATTCCTCATTTTGTTATCCAAGGAAATATCTGTATACAAGCATTTCAACTGTTTCCTTACTTTTAATTAAACGGAACGACCAATTGATTCAGCTACAGCATAGCCGAGTGTGATCACCCAAGCACCATAAAGCCAATCCAGTGTAATTCTGGAATCTGATTATTATAAATCTGTATGATTTAGTATTTAAAAAAATATCATTTAGCAGCTTTGGCAATGCTGCAAGTTAGAATACTGAAAATGATTCACACTTGTACACATGCTCCTAAAGAAAGGGGAAAAAAAAAAAATCATCTGTTGTCCTCGATTACAATGGTCCTCCTGGGATATGTTTCCACCTCCACAAATATGTACCGGAATTCATATTTTCCACTTTCAGGATTCTGAGGAAAACAAACAAACAAACAAATAAACAAACAAACAAGACACAGGAATTGAAATGAGAGCGTATGGTGAAATGCTCAGATGTGTGTGTGTTTAAAACGAATTCTAAACCGAACTTCACCTCTTGTGATTCCGAGTGCACGGTGCCACGCAACCCAGGCTCTGAACCCTCGATATAGAATTTTAGTCTCATGTGCTTCTGTCCATCCTTCATATACTCCATGTGACTGGAGCAAGAGAGCAGGCATACATTACATTCATTTTACTATAAAAGCATTCTTAAATCTGATCTACTACACTATAACCGCGCAAGGAACTTGAGATGGCATTTTTAAACAGAGTCTCCAGTGAAAGAGCTTTCTATCAGTCTAAGGTGAAGCATCTGACTACAAAAGAGCACAATTCTACAAAAAAATATCGGTGTGGTACTGACTGACTATCACAACTACTTGGATACCAGAAATCTGTTTAAAGGGCATGAGATAACATTTAAAAGTGTCTATGTTTAAATAAAAAGTAGTTTTAATTTAAAAAATCCATCCAGTATTGGAGGAATAAAACATCAGGACACGGTATTATCGCATAAAGTTTGCTTTATCCGATATTCTGCTTCTTATACCATAGTGATTTCCTATAATCACAATATATATATATATATAGCCCTAAGAAACAATTTAGTACCTCACATCAATTACACTCCCTCTCACAAGCAAACACAAACACAGCCTAGTGTACACCTTCTGACCAATCGGATGTGAGCATTCATATTCACTGTGGTATGGTCAAGTTCTAATTCTCAATAAAATACCTGAAAAAAGTATTATTATTTGATAATATATTATTTAATAAAACATCATATATTTGGGCTAAAACTAGAAACACTATTTACCTAACTTTCTGTCTCCGTCCACGGCGCGTAGTCTCTCCATAGCCTTTTATGGGCTCACCGAATGCTCCAATTACCTGCACCCAACAAAGAGCCAAGAATAAAATCAGGTGCTCTTTCATGTACGATAAATATGCCATTTGATTTTCTATTTTTTTTTTGTTCCGAATGACTTCACTTTTAGATATTTTTAGAATTTCCTCATATTCAAATTATACATTCGAAAAAGATTTCTCACAATAGCTTTGCCATTTTTCTGTCTTTTGACTGAATGATCAGAGAGCGAACAGCATCTGTTGCAAAGTGTACAAGCTCGGATACATTCATTTAGACTGAACAGCTGCTTTTCATTCCACATACAGGAGAGGAAATTGATTTGGCCGCAGATACACTTTTTAAAGTTGGACATTGTTAGACCCTGATGACAGTCTGTTGTCCGATCCTTTATCAGAACCCAAATGTTCTAATAACCCACACAAAGCGAATTCAGTCACTGTAAGCAACAGCAAGTCTCTGTTCCTCTCTCTGCTGGGAGCGGAAGTAAGAAGCACACACACACACACACACACACAGTGGAGATTCACACTTCAGCTCAAACTTTACTATTCTCAGCATGATATATATGTAGTAATAAAAGCACACAAAGAACAGTGGTAGGCCAATCAGGAATATGCACGATGTATGCACGATGTCCAATCATGAGTATGCACGATGTATGCACGAAGGCCAGCTGCACATCATCTGGACAAAACAAGAGATGTCTCCGAACATTTTGTCATTACGATAACGTTACGTGTGAAGGATGTTTCTTTTTCATAGGTCACTGCGAAATCCAACCTTGTTATTATCACATCCAACCTTGTTATTCTCATATTCAAATTCACATTCTCACTTTCAAAATAATAATCACATCCGTTACTCATGTAGAAGTATAGGTACTAGGGTTTAAAAAGACTTCTGTAGACGTTGAAGTATCAACTCCGGCTTTTTACACAAGTAAAAGTGTAAAAGTACTGGTTTCAAAACTACTTAAAGTCAAAAAGTAATCTAAGGAGACAAAAAAAAATGGCATCAAGGACAAAAGTTTAGGCTGCACCAATAGCAATCACGAATTTATTCGAACGTCTCTCTTCAGAAGTCTCTACTGTAGCTTCATTTGCAGAGGACGAAGAGAAAGCACCCGTTTGACAAATGAGCCAGTAGTGGAGAAATAATCACTTTTAAGATATCTGTTTTTGAGTAACGAGTAACACTGGTTGTGTCCTCTCTGGAGTGTGACGTGATTTGTGCCGTGTGCAGGTGCGATGAATCGTGTACAAACCAATAGGGTGTCGGAATGGTATATGTTTATATCTCAGCCAACCACAATCACATTCATTCTATCCAGATGGAGCGATTTATCTTGATAGGGTTTTTTTTTTTGAACGATGACAAGCCAAAATTAAATAGGTAAAAAAATGTAAGGAGTAGAAAGCGCATAGAACTGTGTGAAAGGAGTAGAAGCAAAAAGTTTCTAGGTAACGGAGTATTTGTCTCTGTAAAATACACTGCATGCCACTGGGCTTACTTGAATGACTTGCACATGATGTTCTGCACTTCTTTAACTCATGTTCATACCTCTGGGTGCGACTTGCATTTGTTGAAAGCCTTGCCGTAAATCTGGCTTGGACTCGATGACGAGAACAGTTCTTGGAAGACAACGTAGAGCAGTCCTCCTGCAGAGGAAGCAAGACATTGGCGGTGCTGTTTATACAAACAAAGCAGAACTATCCGGGTATTTAATACATGATTTTTCATCACTTTACCTGTAACTCCAAGTCCAACCATCACTACAATAAGATATGTGAAATCTCTGCCTGCCTGCTTCACTGTTAGAAATGCAAGCAATTATTTTGAGGCTCTGCAGTAAAGAATGAAGTTATTATTATTAAAAATGTATTTGTACCTTTTTGTGCAGCAGAAAGGCCTGAAGATGGCTGACTGGTGGAGATTGACATCTCCTTTTCTCTGGGTTGATCTTTATTCCTGCACATATCTCCATTATGAACATGTCTTATCTGACTTAAAACACAATGATGGTGCACACAAGACCACCTGGACAACTGATTTAACCGAGTTTCATCATGGTTATGCAAATGCAAAGATGATAAAGGAGCAACTGCACAGGCACGACGTAATATCTGCACATAGTATGCGGGTTTACCAAATCTTAATAGTTGTGAATAAAGCATTATAACCTATATTAATATTCAATGGTACACAATTCCAGCTATAGCTCTATCCTCCAGCCCAAGGCTAATCACGTAATGCCGCTAACCCGAAACTACCGCAATTATCTAACAAAACAATATTAACAAAAATAATTTTATTTCGTTCTTCGCCTTTTAAAACGTACACAAGATCGTTAAAACACAAAATCTCGCTATATTAAGATGCCCACGACGCCATTAGCACGAGTCAGGTCTCCTTTCAAAATAGTAGTGTATAGAAACTGTAGTGAATGCTAAACGCGCTAGCCACGAGGCAAACGCTTATTAAAATAAACAGATTTACACGTTAATATATATTTGAATAAAATATCTCGGCTTTTTTGTACAGTTTTTTTTATTTTAAAATAGGTTTTACTCTACTTTCTTTTGAACTTCCTGTGAGTCGAACGTGTTTATGGGAATCGTAGTTTCTTTGCTACTGTCCTTATAGCCTTGTGTTTTCTCACATATTTAAATATTCATTCATTCATTCATTCATTCATTCATTCATCTTCTACCGCTATATCTGATCTCCCCTCGGGTCACGGGGAGACTGTGCCTATCTCAGGCGTCTATGGGCATTAAGGCAGGATACACTCTGGATGGAATGCCAACCCATCGCAGGGCACACACACACACACATTCATACACTAAGGTCAATTTTCCACGGTGCCAAATCAACCTACTGTGCATGTTTTTGGACTGGGAGGAAACCGGAGAACCCGGAGAAAAACCCCCTGAGGCACAGGGAGAACATGCAAACTCCACACACACATGGCCGAGACGGGAATCGAACCCGGACCCTGGTGGTGTGAGGCGAACGTGCTTACCATTTAAGTCGAACAAACGAGTCACAATGAAGAGAGACAGCTTTGTTTGTAACTGAAAAATAAACAGGATGTTGAATGATGTGATGTGAATTTTATTCTGGCAGTAACACTGATGCTTACAGTGTTTAGAAGCCATTCACACTATTCATATTATTTTTTCCAACTATTTTAAAAAATGGACCAATGGCAGACCTCACAATTTCCACCTTCAATGGTGTCCTACAAGTTTCTGGACTCTTCTTAACACCATTACAATGCCACAGAAACACAATATAAAAGAGACCACAAGCAGGCGTCTCATGAGGTGTGAACGAATGCCATTACTAAAGAAATAAACACAATTTACCATTTACTTCTGTATCCTTTATCACTCCATTGATGCAGCACATCCGGTTCCTCTGCCTGGCCAAAACCTTTTCTTCTTCCTTAGTATCCACCTTTACATCTCCTCACATACCTTTTCCTTTTCTTTGGCAACGTCCTTCTTCCGCTGCTTTATCTTCATTTCTCTTTCTAGATGACACACCAAGTACCTTCCTAGCCGCATCCCTTCACCCTTCTGCGGTAGTTGCCCAATCACCTCATCCCTTAACTCACACTACAGTATTCCTCCTTCAGTTCCCACCATCTTTTTTATAATGCCACACAATACCACTCTTCTTATTCGCCTCCAAAGCCATTTTACAGACCACCATTAGATGCTGTCTAGCGACACTATCCCCTGCCCCCACCTTATAGTCTCCATTCTCTTTCAACTTATGTTATTGTGTCTTCCTGTGTGCACTTTACACCACTCTTACACATCACCCTATGTTCCTCCTACACATGTTCACCGCTGCCATCTCTATCCTTTTCACAAAATCTCTCCTTGAGGCTATAACTACCATTCATCTCCTCATCACCTATGTTTATTTCACCAACATTGGCCATTAAAGTCTGCACCTATCACCAATCTATCATTTCTAGGTTCACGTCATCCGTCTCACAACCTACTTGGGGCGTATAAACACTCCTTCAAGTTTACAGCTACACCATTTCAACATGGTCTCCGCAACACACATGTCCACCTTGCTCCATCATATTAGCTACCTCTCTCTCCAGTACCATCATTTAAGTACAACAATATAGTAAATTGTAAGTCTGTATAACTGAATAAACCGCTCATGTTAAAGCACTGAAACTCATAATGTTGAAACTCAATAATCTTCTCTGTACAGATGAGCACTTCATCCGAAAGAACACAAGAATAAAAGCAAACAAAGAATAATACAAACATAAATATAAAATGAAACACATTTTTTTTACGTGGCACAAATTTATGTTGTATCTTGGCCACTAGATGCCGCCCTTGTTCGCTTTTGTTAACCTGTTCTTACGTTTATTTACACTGGTTTTATAGTTGTCTTTTAATAGTTTCATGTGCAGGGTACAAATGGGTACAAGCTAATCAGGACTCAAGATGAATATGCTATTAATATGTTAAATTGAGGGGCATGGTGGCTGAGTGGTTAGCACGTTCGTCTCACACCGCCAGGGTCTGGGTTCGATTCCTGTCTCGGCCATGTGTGTGTGGAGTTTGCATGTTCTTACCGTGCCTCAGGGTTTTTTTCTCCGGGTTCTCTCATTTCCCCCCCGGTCCAAAAACATGCACAGCAGGTTGATTGGCACCTTAGAAAACTGTCCCTAGTGTATGAATGTGTGTGTGAATGTGAGTGTATGTGTCCTGCGATGGGTTGGTAGAAGAATGAATGAATGAATTAAAAATGGCATAAAGAATCAAGACCAACAACTTCATTAAGAGTAGAAGAATAGCACAATTGCATGCCACAATCTCTCTTTCTCTCTCTCTCTCTCTCTCTCTCTCTCTCTCTCTCTCTCTCTCTCTCTGTCTCTCTCTCTCTTGGAATAAATCTTATCACACTGCTTTACCTCTGTGTGTCATTTAAAACGTGTATAATTCTAGATCTATTGACTTGTATGTAAAATAATTAACAAAGAATTAACCGAGGCTTTTTGTTTGACACTGCAAGCATAAAAGACAGCTTTAACAAGTGACCGGGATTATCTTATTCTAGTGGTACGTTGCTCAGTTTTAATACCAACTACTTTAAAGGTACCTTCACATTGCAATACAACTCATCTGTTTTAATACCAACTACTTTAAAGGTACCTTCACATTGCAATACAAATCTGTGTCCTATAAAATCTGTGGATTATGCTTTACATATTATATATTATACAGTATGGGCACGGTGGCGTAGTGGTTAGCACGTTCGCCTCACACCGCCACCTCCATCCGGGTTCGATCTGGGTTCCGATTCCCGTCTCGGGAATGTGTGTGTGGAGTTTGCATGTTCTCCCCGTGCCTCAGGGGGTTTTTCCTCCGGGTTCTCCGGTTTCCCCTCGGTCCAAAAACATGCACGGTAGGTTGATTGGCACCTTGGAAAATTGTCCCTTGGAATGTGTGTGTATGTGTGCCCTAGTGTATGAATGTGTGTATGTGTGTGTGCGATGGGTTGGCATTCCATCCAGGGTGTATCCTGCCTTAATGTGTGCCCTGCAGGGCATTCCATAGACGCCATAATAGACGCCTGAGATAGGCACAGGCTCCCCGTGACCCGAGGAAGATCGGATAAAAAGCGGTAGAAGATGAATGAATGAATGAATATTATATAAGATGAATGACAGTATATATTACATATATTATATACTATGTGACATCATGTAATAACCAAGAGCAAAGGAATGACCTGGCTGTATTGACAACACTTTATTAAGTAGGAACAGTTCAAGAACTCATGTTTAAACAAGTTGAGACCAACAGCTTTTAAAAAGAAAACAATCCAATATATGTTTTTTTTCTTCTTAATTTTTGTCTCCATTTTATTGATAGAAAAACAAAACATCAGGTAGACTTTTTTTTTTCTATTGACATATGCATAGACAAGACTTGCTAATCTAATTTTTACTCATTTATATTTAGGGGCTTCACATTCTTTCTTCATTTTGCGTTAATAAAGAGGTATTCAATTTTTAAATGGAAACGTACACGGCAGCTGTAATAAGATTAGAAAACTTATCACAGGAAACGAATCCACTTTAATTCGGGGGGGGAAAAGGTCAAATTTTGCATCAACATTCAGCGTAGATTCTATTCAAAAGTCGTTTTCGCATTACAAGAGTTTCTTAAAAGGTCAGTAGAGAAAGAAAGAGAGAGAGAGAGAGAGAGAGAGAGAGAGAGAATTCATCAGATTTATATTCCACACATAGGAAACAAGTGAGAAATAGAATGGCAAATCCTAATCAAAACCCCAGTGACACACCCACGTTTCAGTTTATCATTTATGGTTGTAGAAATTCTGTCCTTAGTGTTCGGTCAGGATCGGAAGCCAAATCCGCCACACAAGCGACCCAACAAGCGTTTAATCTGACGGAAAAAACACAGGTGTGACTGCTGTTAGGTTCACAACAGTGCCGCAGGAGGGTGTTACGGATTTTCTTTTTCCAGTCGTCACACCTGGGAAGATGCGGGGATGTGATGCATCTGCCTGGAGAAAAATTGAAACAATTAAAAAAAAATCTGCAGATGTAAATATACAAGCATCGTCTCCTATAATCGGTAAATATGTGCTCAATTGTAAATGTATACAATGTTCCTATAAGCCGATCGTGTGGCGTTAATGGGCGAAAGCAAAATATTCTCCCGACACATCTTCGGCAATTGACATTCTGGTTTGAAAACCTACCGAATCTCGAATTCTCACCCATTTCAGCAAACCGCTCACATGTGCGTGTTCGTGGTGTACAAGTGCTTCAGAGCTCACGCTGCTTTTAAAGCCTTTTTTCCCCCTTTTTAAATTTCTTTTTTTAAATAGAAAGCGCTTTGCTGAAGCTGGAACAGTTTTTAGGAAGAAATACATTCACTGAGCCACAGTTTTGCAGAGAGGTCAAAGGATAATGGTCAGATTGGTATGAGCTGACGAATATGTTAAAAAAAATACCTTAGCGCATACAATACATCGGACCTTTTAACTGAAATGGCTACAAACCAGCTTCAATTCCTAAACAAAACCATTGTAAAAACACTGGAACATTGGAAAAAAATGTTTTTCTTTTCTAATCACGTGCCACGTGATTGGCTAGTTGGATAATTGCAGGAACCAGCAGGTAATCGTATGATAGATTTCTATATTCTACCAAACAACCAAAAAACTATCTACCAAACAGGTTGTCAGTAGACAGATAACTAATTTATTTATTTATTTATTTTGTTTTCGCATTTCCTCCAAACTGCAGATCATTAACACCCATAATACAAAATAAAGTTGACTCTCTTTAATTAAATTAAGTTAAATTGGCCTTTTAAGATGAGCACTTTTGCACTATTTATTGTCAATTCAGTAATAATTGCATCTTATTGTTCAATATCTATTTAATCTTACATGCTACAGTATTGGTTTTGTTTTTAGGAAAACTTTTAAGCGATACTCTTATTTTTGAACATAATCAGAACAAATTCACAGACAGGAAAACTTCACGCCATTCCAACTGTCCTGTTCCAAATGTTACATTCCTTCAAGAAAAAAGACCAAGCAGCATTAATATTTATTACAGACTAATTTTTGTCCGGAAAAAAAAATATTTTTTTTAATTTTTGTTTAAAGGTTTAAAAATAGACGTCGTTAAGACTTTGAGTTCCAATCCCAACACCATCAAGCTCCTGCACATGGGTTCCTAAATGAGGACATTAATGCTTAACTGGTCAAATGAGATCATTGTAAGCTGGTGTGGATAATGATGTCTGAAAAATTCAGTGAATTTTAAGCATATAAGGAAACACTAATGTACTGCTCTATAATAGGACATATACAGTATGTGTTGGTCAGTACATGCTGTTATCAAATGGGCAAATTCTCAAAAAGTACTGCTGTCTCCAAAATGTTTTGAGTTCAGAAGTTACTAGTTTTTTTTAATGTAATAAATGAATTTCTGGAGGCTTGGAATGCATTGTTGATCCCCATCCCCCCACCCCAATATAAGTTCTTGCCAATATTTATACAATGCTTAGTTCTAGTGCTATATAATCAAATTGTTCATTTTCATATACTGAGATATTTAAATGGTGTAAATGCTCAGTGGTTCACAAACCTTATTCAGCAGGAGGCCCCAATTTAACTTAAAAACTTATTTCACAGTCGCTAACACTGGAGTAGACGGAACAACAACACCAATATGGACAGTTTTTTCAAGATTTATTAATTTTCTTGAAACAAACAGACACTAACAACAAATTTCTTAGACAGATTAGCTACAAAAGTGTCCAGATGTTAATATCGTAAAAAAAAAAAAAATGACCCTCAATGAGTTCTTGAGATTCTTTTTTTATTAGATAGATTATTTTTAAACAGTTTCCTACCTAAAAGGTACACATTTTCCTACTTCTTCTAAAGTGGTTAATGTCCGAAAGTCTCTTCAATGTTGCACTTGAGCAACAAGGCTAACATATTGTAGCTAACGAGTAGGCCATACTTAGCATGTAGGTTAGCATTGAGCAAGCTACATGTTTGTGTCTATAAACAGTCATGTCTTTGTCAAGTTGTTTAGTGGATATAAACAGTCTTACACGGTGATGTTAGGTACAAAATGAACATAAAACTAATCCACTTTCTTTACTAAGGTGTATAAAAATACACTTTCAAAGTATTCAAAATAAGATTATGGTTCATTTTGAGATGGTCATTTTGGTTTTTTGCTTATGAGTCGGCTATGTTTAATTATTCTTCTTAAGGCACTGGATCAACTAAACACAAAGGATATTTTTTAGTAATACATGCACATATCAGAAGACAACATGACAGAATTTAGTACTGTTGAGAGGTTTTGAAGCGTTCATTTGGGCAGAATAACTATAAATGACAGCTGGACCAGACATCCAACATTAGCGATAAAATTGCACGCATTTTGATGTAAAATTTGGAAATATTGTGAATATCGAACATTTCGAATTCAAGCATACTTTCTCAAAAGAACACGGTAAACCTCCAATATTACATTTGCTTAGGTATTACCACACAAGAGACTTTTTTTTTAAATCACTGACGACACAGGTCTGTTTAGATTTGTCAAGATTCCCTTACATTGTGTTATGTTTGAATGATTAACATAGCTTATATTAGTTGTTTTGACTATAGAGATACGTTTTTAGAGTTATGAACCATGGCTAAGGCTACCTACCTGACATTTTACATTATTTTTGTTCAGTTTTTTTATTTTATATAATAATTGCTGCTTTCAGAATTTTCACTAATTTCCTATACAACTAATGCAAGTTATCCATTTGAACATTAAACTTTGCTTAAAGTGTGCCATTATACTTTGCTAGTGAACTTCACTTAAAATAATTGACTGATGGATCCACTGGTGGTGGATGAGGAGATCCTCCTCTTATAATGTAGAGCACTTTGAGTGTCCAGAAAAGCGTTATATAAACGTAATGGACTAAATTGTCTTAATAAGACAATGAAGTCCTTTGCATGTGCCTCTTTCACCCCAAATTTTCTACCTTCCTGGCACCTCCATCCTCAGCATTCTTCTCCCTATGTCCTTCCTATGCACATGTCCAAACAATCTCAATCTAGCCTCCCTCACCTCGTCTCCTCATTTCTAAACCTCTTCATCCTTGTCACTCCCAATGAATATCTCAACATCTTCAACTCCTCCTCCAGCTCCACCTCCTGTCTTTTCGCCGCTGTCTCTAAACCGTAAAACATAACAGGTCTCACCGCAGTCCTATACACTTTCCCTATCACTCTTGCTGATACCCTCCTATCACAAATCACTCCTGAAACTCATCTTCACCCGCTCTTTTCCTCACTTCTCTAACACTCTCTATTACTTTACACTTTACGATTCTCCATTTACTATATAAGTGCTTAATGCTGTCAACAGGCGTGAGCTACGAAGTTTTAAAGTTGTTAAATGCCGTTTATGGGGCTATAACAGTTAACTTCGGCAAGAGATTTGTGGTTCAAATGTCAGTTCAGCTCCATCTCTAACATACAAAATATGTTATTGTGGGGTATTGCAAGGTCAAATAAACTATTATCAAATTGTTTGTTGAGATGTATAATACATTTTTGTCCATATAATGACCCTGACCTAATTAAAAAAAATCACTCATCTCAACTCCACTAAGTTAAAGTAAATCTTGAAGAAGCATGTATACACTTGGGCTTTGAAATGAGTCTGTTATGAATATGACATGTAGCTAAATTCTGAGGCTATAACCTACTTATGTGAGGACTCATGTAAGTCTAGGACAAAACTAAAGACTCATATTCAGGACTCTATACATTTCTAATGTGATCAGACATATCTGCCTGTTGTGTACAGTTAATTTTTGGATGAACTGTTCTGTATTACTAATATTTTAGTATAGAAATAAGTATCTGTAATATCAGATCTTTATTATATAAAAAATGCATATTTTAACAAAAGTTTAAAGGAGCTTAAAAAAGTATTTATTTTCCACAAAAAATAAGAAATGTCATTGATATATGAATATAAATGTGCTTATATTAATTACAAGCTTGTGACTTAACTGTATGTACTTAACTGAATAATAACTGTAATTTGCTTATAGATAAGAACGTAGTCATGTCAGTAGATTTTCTTAATATAACTCTTGGGTTCTGTAAATCGGACAAGATGTTTTATTTTACGACTAAGAAGAAGATAGATAGAAATAATTTTTTTAAATGTCTAACATTGTATGGTGACTGCAACAGAGAATAATGAGAATAATGACAACACACACACACACACACACACAACACACACACACACACACACACACACACAAACTAAACCATACAGTTCATTATATTATGCATGAGATAAAGTAATATGTAATAGACTTAAACATATACTGTACTGTTCACACAATCCACTTTAAACACACATTATTATTAACTTGGTTATATTTATATGCATTGCCATTGCACATATAAACTCTACAATATATATATATATATATATATATATATATATATATATATATATATATATATATGGTCTCTACCAATCATGAACCAACATCACATCAGCCTTTACTAGTTGATTGATTACTTGAAAAATTGTCATACTTCAGTTCATACAGAGGATTTGAAGGATGATCTCTAATTTAAGATCTGTCAAGTTTCCCTTCCATTCTGTTATGGTTAATGATCAACATAGCTTATATTAGTTGTTTTTATATGGTTTCTCAGTTTTAAAGACAGATCTGCTGTAAAATGCCATTATATACCAACACAGATCAGAAAATGGTTGAGTGCTATTAAAAACAATGTGTCATGTATTCCAAGGAACCAGAATGCAATAGTGGAGTTGTTGAGTTAACTAGACAGCTAGTTCCTTCTCTACATGTGTGCAAGGGGAGATTCCAGTCCAGCTGAAATACTAATTATAAATGAATGAATATATAACCTGTTTATTTCAAACTTGCAATTGTAGTTAATAGTTTCAGACTGTTCAAATCTGTGCCTGTAAACACAGCCAGTGTCAATCTATGCTTGTTTAATGTTTCACATATAAATCAATTAACTTTGATTAATATCCAAATTCTGCATAAATAGAATTTATATAACTGTATAAATGTATAGCTTTATTTTGTGGGTTGTAATGGCGAAATATCTTAATAATAAACCCTATGCTATAACATGCATATGTAATTTGAGAACCCAGTGCACATTATACACATTGAAATTGAAAACACAAATGATCCAATGAACATTCATTCAAGGAGAATCTGACTTGAGCATGTGATAGATTCAGCCACATTCCACTTCTTCGGACATCTTAAACAGAACCAAGAGGATTTTGGTGCACTTTAAATTGAAATGTATTCATTAAATTTAATGTGTTAACAATATTGAATTAAAGCCAATCAAAACGAATCACATTGGGCTCTGTTATAGTATTTAAGTTCTATTTTTACATTCATTTCCAAATGCATTCTATATCAATATATATATATATATATATATAATATATATATATATATATATATATATATATATATATATATATTTTTTTTTTTTTTTTTTTCATTATACTGTATGAAATTCAATACATTGAAATGCCTTTACTCAACATATATTTAATCGGGGGAAAAACATTTTCTAGCCGAATCTTTTAAAATACAAAGACTAAACATGTAAACATTATCTATTTTTCTTAGTACAGATTTAATTCACTATGAAATCTGAATCTAAAGTTTTAACATTATATTTGAAGTACATTTGTTATTTTAAATTTCCGTAAACTGGTAGGAATTGCTTACTTGTTTGTCTGTTTTGCAGTTTATTCATCATTTACTTTGATAACTTTGTAGCTCTTGAATATACAATGTGTAAATTTCTCACTTTCACTTTTTAACAAAATTCTACTTCACCCAGAGTTGCGCTGTTCTTTTGCTTCCTGTATATTCTCCTCTTATAAATTATTTTGCAAGTACAAATGCCATTAAAATGGTTTTCATCCCAAATTTGAGCAGTTTTCTGAAAAAACAAACAAACAAAAGAAAACAAAAAAAAAAAACAACAAAAGTGGTTGATCTTTTAGAAATGTTCAACTTATGGCTGAATCTCGCTCAGTCAATACAGCAGTGAAACCGAAACCTACACAGTCCATGCACATAAGAAAATCATCATGTACAACATGTAAACGTAAAGAATAACAATGACAATGATTAAAATAAGAATTATAATATCACACAACATTTCACCAGCAAGCAAGATGATGCAACATCCAAGTGAGAAAAACAAAAGCACTTACTCACAATGGCTTCATAATATATTAAAGAAATGATCCATATCATGCTTTTTAAATGTGTTTTTCTTAAGCACTCTTACCTCCCGATCGTCTCCTACACCCTAGTCGTGTTGTACTCTGATTCGTGTTTGCTTAGAGACCCAATGAGGCAGAACCTGCAATATCACCGCTGTCATATTTAATACCTTGTTTCTCTCTTACACAGGAAGAAATGTTATTAATAATTCAGCTTTATGTCTAGTAATTCCTTGTTTTTTTATTGCTCACTTAAAGGATACTTTATAATTTAACAGTTTGTTGAATATTTTTCAATGATTAATTATTCATCTAAAATGCAGCGAAATTGATCACAGAATTTATTTCTTTTTTTTATAAATGATTGGTTAAATCAGCATTTCCTGTTTCGCCCTTCCCCCTCTGGTGCTGATTATTTGTCTATGAATACTGTGCATATAAATGTATAAAATATCAGAATATAAAATAATAACCTATTATATAAAAATGCTAGCCAAACCCCTTATATAGACTTATGCACCTGCAGCAAATATTGTTATCTAACACCATATATGGAGATAAGAACGTACAGTGGTACTATGTTGTAAAATTATGAAACCGCAGCAAATATGGAAAACCAACACTTACTGTGGTGTTCCAAAACTGCAGCAAATATTGTAACCTATCGCCTAATGTACATTTATGCAACGCAAATATCTAACACCCTTAAAATGGATATAAGCGAGTATAGAAAGTGTAGTAATCTGTGGTAACATTATGAAACTATAACAAATATGGAATACTAACACTTACTGCCGTGTTTCGGAACTGCAGCAAATATGGCAATCTTATATCCCAATGTATATTTGTGCAACATAAATAAACACCTTATATGGACTTAAGACACTACAGAAAGTAACTCCTATTGGAATTTATCAGATTGAATGAAATATAGTCAAATGTAACATTTTAGGTGCAACAAATATGGTAATCTGACTCCTTATTCATATCATATAATATATTTTGAACTAACACTTGAAAAGCAGAAACAAACAAGTTAAAAAGGAAGAGCAAGAGCAATAAAAAATAATAATTGTATGAAAATGTGAAAGGAAGACATGAGAAGGACTGCCAAGAAAGAAGCAAGGTTTAAATAATAGAAGAAAACAGAACTCTGTACGATGGAGAAGGGACAAACAAAATAACTAATGCAAAGTGAGACTTCGGATGAACGTCATGGGAAGCAGTTAGGTCCCATCGGCCTCCATTACTGAAAAAAGTGACGTATGCTGGATTATTTGGTCAGAAATCGATGGATACTGACCGCTGCACTGCTTTGTCGTGTCGGGCCAGTCGGTGGCTGGTGGTTGGAACCTCTTCATCGAGCTCGTCCTCCATCTCCGCTTCTTCTTGCGAGTAGCTGTGCTTCATGACCACGATGCTACGCCGGTTGTCGTGATGGTGATGGTGGTAATGGTGGTGGTGGTGATGCGGGTCCATCACGGCCGCCGTTTTGGCGCGGCCACAGTGGTGCTCGTGGACGCAGCGCTTCTGGAAGGTCGTCTCTACATCGTCTGTAAGTTCGGCAATGTCGCTGAGGTCGTAGCGCCGCGGCGTCTCTTGGAACACCTCCTGAAAGTCGTCGCGCTGCACTACGTACTTCTTCCGTGGCTGCTTGATCTGCACCGTGACCGAGACAACGAGGAGGACGAGGACGATGCAGCACGTCACGCCAATGATGCTGCCGTTAGTGTTGTTCAGGTTGTCCAGGATGTTCGCTTTTCTTTTCTCTGATGAAACACAAGAAATAATTATAGGAGAATAATCATCCTGTTCAGTTTGAGATCAACACAATGGCAGTGTGGAGTCCAAATGTTAAATTATGACATTTCTTATATAAATTGTTTTTGTGTGTCTTTTTAATGTACAATTTTAATAGGCAATACATTTAATGCAATATATATATATATATATATATATATATATATATATATATATATATATATATATATATATAAAATATAACATTTATAATATTTGAAATGATAGAGAGGATGATTTATAATGATATTCCCCATGTACCTATCTAGTGTTTGCATAAAATTTTAATAAATTAACCTAAATACATAAGTGAAAGACATTATAAATTAAACAACAAGCTAACAAACTGGCAAACAAATAGACAAATAAACAAATTAATTAACTGATATATAAATAAATCAAGAAAGGAAGAAACGTATAAAGAACAGAATCTGTTTTTCATTGAACAAATCTAGTAGTGACAAATTTCTGTGGTATAAGAAGAATAAAACTTTTAGGTGGCATCAACATCCACCTTTTAAATACTACTACTATTACTACTACTACTACTACTAATAATAATAATAATAATAACAACCCTGTATTAATAGTATAATCATGTGTTTAACATTTTTTCAGCAATTCTAAGATTAGATGTATACGCATATCATTAGATGCACTCCTAGATTAGAGAAATCCTTTTAATCTGGGTGCTAAATTACATGCATTATAACATTGCAACTAATATGATTGGCTTTAATTAACCACTCACCGAATAAAACTAATCTCTTCTCTACAGACACTCTTCCACATAACTCTTATAAATTCCTATTTCTTTTTTTTTATATGACCTGAATACAGTCATAAACAGTTATAATGAGTAGCTGGAGGTGAACATTTTCTCCAGAGCATGAGTGTGCTCCAGAAAAGCCATTCATAACCGATATTATATATATATATATATATATATATATATATATATATATATATATATATATATATATATATATATATATATATATATATATGCAAGATATATAGGTTTTGGAGCATGAGCATGGACACATCTTTGCATTCTTGATGTGTTTATTAGCGCTGTCGAGATACCAAGAGTCTCTAAGGGTTTACAATGGAAGTTAAAGGCTTGGCACAAGCTTGTTGAAAAGCGGACTGACTCTTTGTGGGCCGATTTGTTTGTTTTAATTATTTTGGCCTTTTTCTTCATGCATTGATAACCATTTGACC
This sequence comes from Kryptopterus vitreolus, assembly GCA_030449085.1. NCBI lineage: Eukaryota > Metazoa > Chordata > Actinopteri > Siluriformes > Siluridae > Kryptopterus > Kryptopterus vitreolus. Next base: position 13,274,507 of record JACRUU010000018.1, read on the forward strand.
AGCAGATGTCAGCAGCGTGCTGCACTTTGAGCATTTCCTAACAGGTAATCGGTTTGTCCCACTCTTAAACCCAGCTGTAGATTTTTACCCAGGTAACCACTGCTTAGCAACTGTTGCTATCCAGTGCCACATCCAGCAGAGGAATTAGAGAAAGAGCTTTCCCTATGGATATTAAATTACATTGTATTATGCTACTGATTTCTGCATTTGTAAGTTTTTAATTGGTCTAAATAACAATGGAGAATTGGCACAAATTAAACAAGTACTGTAGACCTCTTATTGCTCTATCAATCCTATGTCCATATAGAAGCTGAATTAGGTGTGGCTGACAGCCAAATAATGATCTTCCTAAGATGTTTATTTTAAAGCAAACTTTTCATTGTCATTGATTTCATGTTTGTGTATAACAAGGCTATTTAATTTAATGTCCCTTTTTCTAGCGGTTCGAACAGTGAATGTATAAAGCAAAGGTGCTGAACAAAACCACGAATAATAACACACTTAGCATTAAACTGGGCTTAGTCTTACCCTGAAATGTTGCATCTGGAAAACGGAGCTGTTTATATATAAAAGCAAAAAATAGTTTGGCGAAAATAGTGGAATCTTCTCACAAAAAAAAACAAAAAAAAAACAGATGAGAACAATCTTAAGTAAACACTCCATTAGCTTGGCACCTCAAATCTCATTAACGACCCAGAGATCATAGACAGAGATAATGTCAGTAAGACGGCTGAGAGACTCTAGAAGTCATCCATGTGAAAAAAAGAGAGACAGGAAGCTGAAAAGGACCATGTGGCAAATATGGAAAGTGGTGATCAGGGAACAAATGCAGCCAATCAACAGAAAGAATAGAGGGTTAGTGGGAGCAAGAAACAATGACTGTGGTAGGAAATGGAAAACAACAAGCCAGATGGCATATAGTGTTTGGTATTTTATTCCTGACATATGAACAAATTACATTAATCAATAAAGGAAAGAGAGCGATAAATTGATCTTGTTTTTTTTTGCAGCTTAATTTCCTGTAGTGGATTTCAGGAAAGCGCCCGGGTACCACCTGTCCACGTGGGAGAAATCTGTTCACGCCATTTATATACTTTCAGTAGAACATTTTTCATTCATGATTTTTCTTGCGTGCAACATCTTTAATTCACGATTTGATCGTACAAAATGAGGACGACAGTGACAGCACCGCTCACCTTTGCAGTGATTTTCATCCCACGGATACACACAGTTCTGGATCCCGTTACACACCAGCGAGTTGTTGATGCACATGTTGCTGTGGCAGAAGAACATGTCAGCCTCGCATGGAGCTAAAACGAAAGAAGAGAGAATTAGATTTTTTTTTTTCATTGCCTTTGGTTTTGTTGTCATGTGCCAGTTGAAGGGGACATTGCACATTTTCGGTCCTCACAAATTTGAGCCATGGTGAGGTTAGTTATCTTACCAGTGTTGGGGAGTAACTAGTTCCATGTAAAGGCGTTATGTACCGGTAATTTAATTACAAAATAAATGTAACAGTAATTCGTTACCGAGAAAAAAAAAAGTGTAATTAAATTATACTTATGAAAATATGAAAGATTACAAATAGGATTACATCACAACAATTTCATGTAAAACCAGTGCTTTAGACGACAGCGTGATTTTTAATAGAAGCCTGATTTTGATCTGAATCACGACAATCTGCTGCAGGTTTATTTCGAAAAATAGAACCGAGTTTTTTTTCATTAGAATGTTAATTTAAAGTGCCACCTAGTGGACAAATGAAACAAAGTAATCAAATGTAATCAGTTACTTTACTTTTATAAAGTTACACTACTTATTACATTTTGAATAGGGTACATCTGTAATCTGTAATCTATGACATATCCAAAGTAACCTTCCCAACACTACTGAATCCTTACTATACTTACTATTTACCGTGCTTAATAGCTACACTCGGAACAATTTAGATTGAATAGAATTTTGTTTGTTCATAAGTCACTTTTATTCCTTTTATTCAATTGCATCTGCTACAGAATCATCCTGAATGGAGGTTAAAAGTGGGTTCTATCAACTTAAGTACAATAAAGACGAACCCACGAACCTAACAGGCAGAGGGCAAGATGAGGTCTGGCTAATGTCGATGAGACCGTTGCAGTGATGTAAACGTGATAGAGAATAGAGATATTATTTACTACCTGAGTGAAAAAGTCTTTTAATGCATGAGTATCTGTATGTGTTTACTTTTGCCATCTCTGGTGTGTGTGATTTCAGTACATGCATTAAATGCAAAGAGAAATTCTCTGGGAGAATTATTATTTTGTTCTGCAATATAGTTGAATCTCAAATCTCTAATTTTATGTGCAATTTGGGTAAAGTGCAATAATATGCAAACTTTTTAACTGGCGTTTTTTTGTATCTTGTGTAATTTGTGTAAAGCACCTAATTTCACTGGACTTCCCACATGTTCCTGTGGCAATAAAGATATTCTATTCTATTCTATATCTGGGTTAAACTACTTACACTTCATCAAATATACAAGTTAAAATGTTTATTTGTCACACCATAGACATCCACAATTCTTCGTGCATAGTGCAAAAACTGAAATCTAACAAATAGGAAATAAAAGCTTCTTTCTAGAAAATATGTCTTATTTTTTTGCCATGAAACATAAAAGGTTTTAAAAATCACATTAGACTATGAATCTTAATAATATTAATCATGCAAAAAATAAAATCACTAGAAAAAAGTTCATATATAATTTTGCACATTTTCTAAGAAATAGAAGAAATAAATAATAAAACCTAGCAGGGAGGTCATTGCTCAAATGGAGAAAAGTATTATTTTGTTCAAGCAATATAGTTGAATCTCAAATCTCCTGCAATATCTGTCAATTTATGTGCAATAATATGCAAACTTTTTAACTTGTGTGTTTTGTCTTGTGTAATGTGTGTAAAGATCACAGGTTCAAATCACACTACCACCACCAAGTTGTCAAAAAAGTGGTTAAAAAAAGCTTATAAAGTGGTTAAAAAAGCTTATAAAAATTGTTGTTTTTCGTCTAGTTATAAGATATAATAGAATTTATAGGTATTTCAAGAATTCTTACCGAGGACATTTTGCTTAATTTGAGTACATTTTAACTAAATTTTTAACTAGATATTTGTAAATTGTACTTGTTTAAAGGAGGTGTGCAGTGCAAGATCTCAGGTTCAAATCCCACAACCACCAAGCTGCTACTAGTGGACACTTGAGCAAGGCATTTAAGTTGTAAGTCGCACTGGATGAGGCCGTCTGCCAAATGCTGTGAATGTAAATTGTGTAGTATACAAAATGCGACCATCTCAGATTAGAGAGATGGCACCTGGTTCCACAATATGCCCATTTATTCACCATAAATGCCACTCTGATTGGTTCACTGCACACTTTGTATATTCCTGGTTCTCTCATTACACTGACACTGGCAGTGTTTTATGGGCTGTATCTGCTGGAGATAAATGTCAGTGACGTTCTCTAGATGAGTAAGAACACTTGGAAAGCACACTTCAAGGCGTTTTAGGATTATGCTTTCGCACCTCTGTCATAGAATTAAGGTCATTACATCTGTCCAGTTGTACTATTACATGAACCATTGGGAAACTGAATATGGAATTTTGGAAAATGTTATTTTTTTTCATAGAGATGTAGTAATGTGCCAATAAGAATTAGTTTCACTTACAGTATATGCTGGTATACAGGACATAGAAATGCTTTTATAAATTTTAGTTGCAAATTCCAAATTTCTGCTGGACCTGCATTTCTTATTAATGTATCCTGTTGTATTAATCGATATATATATATATATATAAAAAAAAAACTTTACTGGTCAAATTCTGATCCTGAACTACTGTTTGTGCAGAATTCCTGTTTCCTTCAAGATATTCCGGTTCCTCCCACCTCCTATTAAGGCAGCAAGTGGATTAGCTATTACAAATTGCCCCTCGATTCGCTCGTTTGTGTCGACTCTTGTCTTATCTGGGGTTTATTCCGGCTTAAACCTAATGTCCCCCTGCAGATACTACAGAAAGTGAGCGAAAGGCAACCTTAACCTGGATGAAGATGCATTAATGAATGCAATATAGAAAGTGTCATGCACTGCAACGTGAGCCCACATCGTTCAATACTCCCATGTGACCCATGAAGCTAAACATTATATATTATAGAGTATGTAGTTTGAGACACGGCTAGATCTGTCTTATATATTCACAGAGATTGTGTATTCTATACACAGACTAAAAGAACTATGGACGGTGAATAACTGTTTTTTGAATTAGACTTTAATCCCAAACAAAAACTAGGTAGGTAAAGTTGATGATTAACTTGGCTGTTGACTGAAAGTTAAAAAGAAAGTGAAAAAAAAAAGATTTTTAACCTTGAGATTAGTTTTACATTATAAGTGGATGAAAGTAGAGTGAAACGATTACAATAGTACTCTCAATTCCAACACCTGAACCACTGAACTACCATAATGGTTCTGGTCCTTCGTGTCCTGAACTACAGTTCCCAGAAGCCCCTGCCTTTCAGGTGAATGTTGATGATAATCAATGTCTTTTGGTTGTTCTGTTCTCCTGTTTTCCCAGTTTCTTTGTGTTCCTTAGATTCCCATGTTTAGTCTCCTGTTCTCCTTTTTTTTTGGTTTTTCCATACTTTATTGATCCTGTGAGGGAAATTCTTCTCTTCGCATATCCCAGCTTGTTCGGAAGCTGGGGTCAGAGCGCCCCTGGAGCACAGAGGGTTATATGCCTTGCTAAAGGACCCAAACATCCGATACCGGGGCTCGAACCCCCAACCTTCCGATCTGTTCCCCAGCACCTTAAACCACTGAGCTACATCACCTCCCCTAGCTACTAGCTAGCTCCTAATTTCCCTAGCTCCTCTGCGTTACTAGTTCCTTAGATCTCCAAGTTTAGTGTTTACATATTCCATAGGACTATTTTTTGGATTACCCTTTCATTTTGGGAGTAACTTTTGTTAGTTCCTGGATGTGTGTACAATAAATCTGCACTGGATCTTCTACCTCTGTATCAGTCTGGTCATTCCTCCGAGTCATCATGCGAGTTTGTAACCCCTCCGTCACAACACTGCGTAGTTTAGACCGCCAGGAGGACCCATTTGGACTTTCTGTTAGCAGACCTATGTCTGGGTTTAGCCACAGTGGGGTTCTTGGTTTTTTTTCCCATAGAGAAAACCCACATAGGGCTATCAAAGTTCAAAACTAGTGTGGGTCCTCCATGAGCTAACCCACATAGTGTTAGGCTTTTGTGGAATTAGTGTGGGATTTCCCCTGCGCACACTACCTCAATGTAAATCTACAAGATTTGCTGAGCCTTGTTACATGTAGGATACGCATACTTTTCAATATTAAAAAAGTGACTCCCTAAGTCAATTGAGTGGACTAAGATTGTGGACTTGAGTGGATAAGATTTTAAAAAGAGAGATATATATATATATATATATATAAAGGACATTTTTTTTTAATATAATGAGCTCGCCAATTCCACCAGATCTCTGCCTTAAGATCTTACCAACGTTACCATACTGAGGAACACGGTCTGACGGCATTTTGTGACAAACCTTAATCTATTGATTTGTGTTCACGGACATACATTTTCCCTCTTTTTTTTCCCGCCATGGCAGCCGAGGCAAAGGATCAGACCAATACCAAATGTAATCAATCCCACATTTTAATTAGAGAATAAGGCAGAAGATATAGGGTTGAGGGTTATAGTATAAATAATGTGTGTCTATAATTTACTAATCAATTATTTAAGGCCTGTAAAAAAACACTGAAACAATTTTTAAAAACTAGTGCTTGCACTCTACGCCAGTCTTGCCGAATTTATTCGACAAATTCTGAACGGTGTATTTTGGATCATTTTCCTCTCTGTGCGCTGTTTGACTGTGTACTGAACCTGGCCTGCTGTTGTTTACCTGCGTGATTCGGATGTCCCATTTGTTCCTGTTTGCGATGCAGTGCTTATTCACCTTGGTCAGTCAGACGACCATAATATTTGATTTGCCTGCTTTGTAAATAACAAGGTGCCTGCGATGCTACGAACTTTGACGATGCTCATACTGTACTAAAGGATTAATGCTGTCTCTTGCAAATGCCCATCTAATGATTAAATCAAGGTTGGGTATAAATAACACCACAGTTCAGCTTGTCATTGTGTCCTGGGTAATACGATCAGCGACATTATTTTGCTGAAAAGAAACACTCAGCGATTTCTACGTGACGCCAAAGTAAATAGGAAATGCTTACATTAGATGTCTCAGTGTGTAGGTACCTGTGACGGTATGTTACTATAGTTACAATATAGCTACTGTATATAGTTACTATAGTTCCTGCCCGGACCAATGTGCGGCCATTTGCAAATAAGAAATGTAAATGAAAAAATAATAGTGACGCTTTCACCCATATTTAAATACCATTAAAATGTCAATTCATGCGGAAAAATGAAAGTTTGATACCGAATGCTATGTTTTAACAGTGCACGGGGTGCAAAATTATTTATTTACAGAGTTTACGTGAAAATCTGTGTGCTTAGTTTGTGATGCACTGGGTCGCCGTGTTCAAGGCGTACAGTTTAAAGCATTGTTGATTAATTGCAAAACAACTGTGTGTTAAAAATAAAATGACGTATTTATTGTTTTCCTGTTTCTGACTTGTATTTCCTCAATTGTATATCTTTTATTGTAAGAGAACATCCTTATTCTCGGTCGCCGAATGAAAATGATATCATTTACCACTCTTTACAGGTGCAACATAGTTATCGAACATAATGAATCCTCATCTCAGGTTATCGTTGGTTCGGCCCTCGAACACAGCTCAGGTTTCTCATGTGGCCCTTTGGAAAAAATAATCCCCCCCCCCCTGATTTTAGAACAACGCTTGAACTGAGCAGCCAATCAGAATTGAGTATTTCGAACAGGAATAGTAGGCCACTAACTAAATAAGGCCATGCTATACTCCACAACACTACACATCAGGTGGAAAATTCCCATTAGTCAGGCCCCCTGAATATTCCAGTACTTTCCTGATCTACCACTACCGTGCGAATCATCTCTCTGAGCCAATCAGCTCATTAACACGCCATTCACGAGGACAACGGCGCAGAATTAGCCAACTCTAATCTCACAGTTTTATTCGAATGAAGGGTGTGTTAATGAGCTGAATCAGGTGCGTTAGAGCAGGAAACGCTTAGGCAGGAGAGCGAACGCGGCAGGGTACCGGCGGCACGGAGCGACTGCATTAAAACCTGTGCACATTTCCAGCACATATTGAGTGCTGAAAAAGGACTATCTTAAAAGCATCACGGGGCTCCAAGGCCGCAGTGGAGTATTGATGTTTTTCACTCCTAAGGAGGATAATAATGACAGAGTAAATTAGGATGATTCATGGCTTTAGGTCCGACATCCTCACAGGTTTTTAACAAACGGGTACATTTCTTCACGTGGTGGTGCTGCAGATCTCTGCTGACAAACGCTCCGGACTCAAGAGTATTTTATTTAGTGTTATAATAATAATAATAATAATAAAAACAGTATTTTGCTTCCAATTATTGGATAATAATAATATTAATAATAATAATTATAAAGTAAAGAAATGTCGGTGTGCATAATACGATGATTTTAATCGTTGAAACATTATGTAGAGTGTTTCTTAACTGAACAGTGATGTACTTGGATTTTTTAAAATTTCTTTTTAATATGATAAATATTTATATATTATATTATATACAAAAAAATGTTCAGTTTTCAAGTTAGATTTTGATTGGATTGAAAAAATAGGATTCAAACATGAAATAAAAAATGCAAAAATAACTCTACTGTCAATCAAAGGAATTTAGTTTTTTTGCATTTTAATTGAATTTTTAATTCATTTATTTTCGTTTTGGCAGACGCCGTTATCCAGAATGATGTACAACTTGATGGTTAAGGGCCTTGCTCAAGGGTCCACTAGTCAATCATAACAATGTCTCGAATACTGGATGAGTTTCTAGCTGAAGGGACAGCTAGTGTGCCAAAATTGTAAAGAAAGCCATGAATGTAAATCATCAAAACTTCAAAACAGTTTATTCGCAAAAATGGCACGTACTACAGGCTCCAAGCGACTGTGACTGGCTGAAGTAATGAACCAGTCATGCTCATTACTCTTTCATTGACTGGCAGTTCTGTCCTTCATCATAAGGAGAAGCAGTGCATCCATGTTGAGACAACATCCAATTATGCACACAATCCCTCAGCACACATCCAGCCTCCCACAAGCAAGCATGGGTACATCGTGGCAACAAGGATCAGGGAGCGGCGCAGTCAGAAATCCAGAGCGAGATGAACCCTACGACCCATAACCTGAGCGACAGAGCAGTGAAGCGTCAACTCGAAGCAAAAAAAAACCTAAATATGGATCTGGTTCAAAAAAGCCAGGCTGTGAATATGACCAAGTCAAGATGGGGAGCCTATAAGAAATACAACAATTTAAATTCCCTGGAATGAAATGTACAGACTGGGATTAGTAAATAAAATTGACCATATATATGTCTTTTTTTTGCCTCGTGACTTTTCCTTTATTGGAATTCCCAAGCATTTAAGAAAAGACAAAGAGAGAAAGAGAGAGAGAGAAAAGAAAACAACTCCTTGATGTTTGTGTTGATCTTGCAGCTGCACTGTGGCTCAATAGTGGAAAACCACTGACTTGCAGAATTAAGAGAACAGCAGCCATTATCACACAAAACACACCCATTAAACTCATTAACAGCTCAGTTTCAGGCTTCAGCAGTTAAATGGCAATGGAGTATTTTAATGGAAACATATTTAGAAAAAAAAAACAGTTTATAAGTCAAGTACTTGGATGGTGTGTGTTGTGTTCGAGCATCTTACGCTCTCTAAAGGTGGTGTAGAGGATGCGGAAGCGGCTGCGTCGGCTGTGCTCGTCCGCCCACATACGCACGACACCCAGTGCGGTCCTCAGTGTCACGTCGCTGGCCACCGTGCTGCAGAATTTACACTTCAGGTCCTCGACGGAGCCGCTGCCATCGTACACCGCTACAAAATTCCTCTTGCACTCGTTTGAATTCTGCATCTCGTAGTCTAGGAACCGTAGGTAAATCTAAATGAAAAACAGAAAGTATATATATATATATATATATATATATATATATATATATATATATATATATATATTTATAGATAGATAGATACACATATATTTAGTGGTTAGCACGTTGGCCTCACACCTCCAGGGTCCGGGTTCGATTCCCGTCTCGGCCATGTGTGTGTGGAGTTTTCATGTTCTCCCCGAAAATGTCTCAGGGTTTTTTTTCTCCGGGTTCTCCGGGTTCTCCGGTTTCCTCCCGGTCCAAAAAACATGCACGGTAGGTTGATTGGCACCTTGGAAAATTGTCCCTAGTGTGTGAATGTGTGTGTGAATGTGTGTGTGTGTGTGTGCCCTGCGATGGGTTGGCATTCCATCCAGGGTGTATCCTGCCTTAATGCCCATAGACGCCTGAGATAGGCACAAACTCCCCGTGACCCGAGGGAAGATCGGATAAAGCGGTAGAAGATGAATGAATGAATATATATATATATATATATACATACATACACACACACCTCCTTTATTTTCTCCACATCAGGGACAGAATGCTAGATTTACAAGGTTAAGTTAACCTCCTTTGCCTTTCTAGACACCCTGTTTAAACCACTTATTGAACTGGACAAGCTATAAGGTGCCTGCTTTTCAAAAAGGCTATGAAAGATGAGGTCCTTTTATATGCTAATCCATACATGGCAGCACTCCAAACGCCCATAAAATCTCTCCCAACCGGAATTTGCGTTCACACTCCGAATGGGGAAAAACAATCCGGATCAATACTCATTCGCCCAAATCTCAACATGATCTGTTAACGGCAAATCATCTGGTAAATTCTCTTGGTTTCAAGAAATGAAACACTTTTCCTTAGCCTTGTCCAATGAAAATAAATCTACAATCTTGAACATTCAAAAAAACAACTTTGCCTCTTCTCAAAATGCAAAACAGGACCCCAAATAAGCCCACTATTATACTTTTAAGACGTGCGCGTTTCTTTGTCGAATTTGCAAAGAAAATCGCAAGTTCTGTCTGAACACATGCATGCTTAATAAGGGATATGAGTTATGCACTACTCCTTTCATCTTTACAACTTTACCTAAGGACATATCTTATAGATATCCATCTCAGTGTCAGCGGCAAGTCCATTGGTAGAAATGCAGAATTGTTTTATTTAAAGCACTGAAATGGAGACTGCCATTTCTGACCAATCACAAACTATCACTTCCATTACGAACAGCATTTGTTATTAAAACAAAACAGAAATCCCAGCCTGATACTTGTAATCAAGCCTGATGCCTTAGCAAAAGATGCCGAGTGCTGAGTGCTGCTGCCAAAATGCACCCCGCCACGTCTTTATAAAAAAAGCTTTTGCACAACATTGGAACATTGGAATTGTTGTCCATTAAACTAGAGAACTGGAGCACATTGGTTAGGACACAAATGGTGCATTTTTTACACTATATACCGACCAAAAGTGCTTGGAACCGGCAAGCGCTTCACATCGTGGCAAGTCAGGTGTATTATCTTTTTTCTTTGCCAGATTCTACTTTAAGATACTGTGCTGTAACCAAAATGACTCATTTTAATGTTAGGACAGGTCTGTTCTTGTTCTATCCAAAATTTCCAAATTCCTAAAATAACCCGTATAAATCTGAAGCGCCTTACGCCGTTTATACTGTAAGTATAAAAATGGATCGCCAGTGGAGTTAAATCGTTGGAGGTTTCACCAATAGGACCATTGACCTGTCTATGGCTGGCTGCCTCGGTGCAACAACCTCCCCCCTAGGAATTATTCCATTAGCTGGTCATGCTTGAGAGTGGAGTTCTCATTTTGAAAAATATAGAGCTCACTGGGTTTAGTGAACTCCAGGCGGAAGAGGTTATCATGTTACAGCTTCATCGAGCAGCAGGTTTGTGTCGGAACTGTTAGCAGTTTAAGAAGCAGCAAAACTTCATTTCTTAATAAAATCGATATAAGAAAAAAAAAACTACCAGCACACAAAAAGACAGTGAATGATAGTAGTCTATCGCTTAGATGTTAGTGACTGTAAAAATGCTAGTAACAAACATAATTCTGTATCACCTGGATAATAATAACTGTATATTATAGCATTTTAGCACATATATATGTTTTATATATCTTGCATATTAGCATCTGTATATGTACCCTATACATTATATATAATGTCTACATATGTATCCCATATTGTATATTTATATATTCTGCATTCTCTCTCTCTCTTTCTCTCTCTCTCTCTCTCTCTCTCTCTCTCTCTCTATATATATATATATATATATATATATATATATATATTTCCCATTTTGTACCTATAAGGAATCTTTAGGGCCCTGAGGGAGGTCTGTATGTACATTGAGCAATGGCCAACTTATCGAGGGTTTCTGGCAGAGTACAGGCGTTTCACAGCCTGTAGTAAGAATTCATTTCATGTGTGGTGGTATAAAATGGTCCTTCCTTGTGCATTGGCACATCACTGTTTCCCAGGGTTTGGGATACCTGCCTTTTCCGGTTACCTGAGTTCTTGTTGTTGAGGTACAGTAGGGGTTTGTTTATGCAATGCATTGTTAGATTTTCCATATATAAATTCATACTGTTTGTATAGATTGTCCCTGATGCAGTGATGAATGATTCAAATTACATCTGACGTCAATGAATTGTTTACATTTTTGTTTACAAATTGTACCACCCTCAAGCTGCCACTAGTGGGCCCTTGATTTGACTCAATTAACTCAGTTGGAAGTGGCTCTGGATAAGGGTATCTAAATGCTGTAAATGTGTCAAGGCTACGCATTCCAGGCTAGTCACTCGAGTGAAATGTGATTCATTGAAAGCCTTGGAGCATCTCGATGTAAACATATGAGGCCGAGAGCACAATTTTACAAAGTAGTTTGCCACCCCTGAGGTAAGCCTTAGACTTAAATGATCCTTTTTCCAAATTATTCATGGTACAATGTGCATATAATTGAACAAGTATGCTGATTTTTGAAATATATTAATTTCTTCATTAAAGAAAAAAAAACTCAGGTTCTCTGGGTTGTTTGCATTGGATAATCGGGGTTGAAACTGGCCTCACAGAATAGACAGATGGAGCACCTCACCTCATTTGTAAGTTGGGGTTATTTTAGGGAGTGCGTTAAGGATGAACGGATGTGGCCGCTCAAAAGTCCATGGTAAGAATATTGTTACTGTGAAATAGCTTCTAAAATAAATGCAATTTAATAATAATAATAATTATTATTATAATAATAATGATAATAATAATAATAATTCTGCTTCTTCTTCTTCTTCTTCTTTTATTATTATTATTATTATTAGCTTTAAAGGTGATGTATGTACAAATGTACATGGTGAAAAGATGACAAAGGTGAGCACCAAAGCCAAGACCAAATTTTTCCATCTATCTATCTATCTATCTATCTATCTATCTATCTATCTATCTATCTATCTATCTATCTATCTATCTATATCTATCTATCTATCTATATATATATATATATATATAGATATTTTTTTTTTTTTAACATGCTGATCATATTTGTTGATAATTCATATTTGATGAAAATCATATTTGACACAATTAATGTTTTTTATGTGTGTGTTTGTGTGCGCGTGTGAGTGTGTGTGTGTGAGTGTGCCATTAATGTGTCTCCTTAAACGTGATTTATCACTGCATCTAATCTGCAATCTAAATGTGAAATAGTATGGGAGTCGCAAAGAACATATCATGAATATGAAGCATCCATAACAAGACTGTAATGCGATGTATGTAATGTCAGGATATATATTTTTTGTCCTTTTTGAAAAGAATTACGTCTTATTTTAAATTTGGCATATTAATTACTGTTCCTATAAAATGCTTATGACAATGTTCATAGGATTCTCCAACACGTCCAATACGCTAAATTCGTTTAATTTTCATTTGCAGGCAGCGATGAATGGATCCTATGGTTACCTGAAGTTTGAATTAATTTATATAAATATAAAAAAAAGAAAAAAAAAGACAACATAGATACCATGATAATAATAAACAGCATGTCTTTGTTTTCTTTGTTTATATATATATATATATATATATATATATATATATATATATATACATATAATATAAATATATATGTGTCTGTGTCATATATATGTTACCAGCTGTAACGTGTATGTGTGTGTATATATACATACACACACACACACACACACACACATATATATATATATATATATATATATATATATATATATATATATATATATATATATATATATATATATATATATATATATATATATATATATATATATATATATGTGTGTGTAGAATTGTATGCATATTACTACGGACAAGCTATGATATTTGAAAGCATCACCACATTCATGTTTACTCCATAGCCTTGTTTACTTGAGTGCACTCTAATTAGCCTTCTGAGCTGTAGTTTTTAATTAGCTCACTTCAGCCTCAGCACTGGACTGGAATACATTAGTGGCGGACGCCTGTCGTTGAGAAAGCAACCTTTAGGGCTGTGCTGTCTATATGTGTGTGTGTGTGTGTGTGTGTACACGCTTGCCATGCTGCTCACGTCTTTCCTGTGCTAATTTGCTGATGTTCCAGCTAGCTTCGAGAAGGATGAGAGATCTGTGTACAATATGAACTACTAAAGCCATTCACATATGAAAGACTTTGGAAGCTTCAAAGCAGACCCGTCACTCTCTTTCTTCCTTTTTTTTTTCACGCATTCAATCCCTCAATGAGCCGCTAAATGAAACCGAAGAGGCTTCATGATGTGATGCGTAGGTGCTCAGTCAAACAAAGATTGTCGTGTATGAAATTACGATGGCGCGCCAAAACAACAGGTGAAACGCACATGTTGTTAAATTTGATTTGTAAAAAGATTTGTTTATTTGTTTTTTCTTTTACATTATTATTAATAGAAAACTCAAATTCCTGGCTAAACTAATGTTTCATGCAAAGGAAACAGCGCTAACCTTAGAGCGAGGAGGAGCTCGGATGAACCACTTGCAGTCTACGGCTTCCGTCTGCAAAGCTTTACCGTCTCTGACGATCTGCTGCGATTCAATGATGCCTTCGGGTCCACTCATCTCAAACTCACATGCTGCGGTAAGCAAGCGGCAGAGGAGGTTTGTTTTAGACGAGTTAAAAAGAATGAGCCGTGTGAGCCGTGAGGAACTGATCCGAGAACGGAAAAAAGATCGATACGCACCGGGAAGAGGTTTGGGGATTCCCATGTCTTTAAAGTCAGGATCTAAAAGGCAAGAATAAATAATAATAATAATAATAATAATAATAATATGCATCAATTACTGAGTACATGAAATCAGATTTAACAAAATGAATCACATTTAACTTGAGAACGACCTCAAGCAATAAACACCATTTCATATTTCACATTGACAAACATGCTGTAGGGATTTAGGGATTTTCGTTTCCTACTAATAAATAATGAAGCTTTCCAAAAGTAATGCATCCAGAGGAAAATACTTGGCTTTTTACGTCTTATATCTGTTTTTCCACTGCTTCATCCAAAAAAAAAAACAACATTTCTTGTGTTTCCTTTATTAGAGCAGCTGTTGTGACTTGCATTTAAGAATGATTAGCTCCATTTTTAATCTACAAAATCAGAATTCATTCATTCACTCATTCATTCATTCATTCATCTTCTACCGCTTTATCCGATCTTCCCTCGGGTCACGGGGAGCCTGTGCCTATCTCAGGCGTCTATGGGCATTAAGGCAGTATACACCCTGGATGGAATGCCAACCCATCACAGGACACACACTCACATTCACACACACACATTCATACACTAGGGACATTTTTCTAAGGTGCCAATCAACCTACCTTGCATGTTTTTGGACCGGGAGGACACCGGAGAACCCGGAGAAAAACCCCCTGAGACACGGGGAGAACATGCAAACTCCACACACACATGGCCGAGACGGGAATCGAACCCGAACCCTGGTGGTGTGAGCGAACGTGCTAACCACTAAACCACTGTGCCGCACAAAATCAGAATATTGTCCAGTAAATATAGTAATTTTTTTCATTTTGATTTGTATGATAATTATTGCGTACGAGCGACATAGAAGCACCATTTTTTCTCAGTAACTGTAACGAATTAGTGTTACATTTATTTTGTAATTAAATGACCCACTTACGCCACAGTTGTAAATCGCTCTGGACAAGGGCGTCTGCCAAATGTCACCAATGTAATTTATATGTGACATATAGAGGCTACTGAGGGGCACGGTGGCTTAGTGGTTAGCACGTTCGCCTCACACCGCCAGGGTCCGGGTTCGATTCCTGTCTCGGCCATGTGTGTGTGGAGTTTGCATGTTCTCCCCGTGCCTCAGGGTTTTTTTCTCCGGGTTCTCCGGAAAATTGTCCCTAGTATGTGAATGTGTGTGTGTGAGTATGTGTGCCCTGCGATGGGTTGGCATTCCATCCAGGGTGTATCCTGCCTTAATGCCCATAGACGCCTGAGATAGGCACAGGCTCCCCGTGACCCGATGGAAGATCGGATATAGCGGTAGAAAATGAATGAATGAATATACAGGCTATTCCATTCCAGAGTTTCTTACATTAGCACTTGTTGGAGACTATGGGGGAAAAAAAAGATAAAGGTTTAAACTGATGGTATTTTTGTCTGTTTCCTAATAGACCAGCATGAGTATTTATTTATTGGTGTCACACTGGAAATCTACCAAATATTATCAAGCACAAAGCTGGTAACGTACCAATAACACAGTACACCATTGATGAAGAGAACATAAGCATGTGACAATGTAAACAAAATGACATACAAGCAGCTTACAACTGCAGCGTGACAAAGCTCCGATTGTTCATTGTACTATAATTACTATCTAAATGTTCCGCCAATTTTCATTCACTGTAATTATAGGTATTGTAATTTCATTATGCATGGTTCTTCGCTTAAATTAGAATCCACATTGCTTTTATGGTTTTGTTTTGTTTTGCGAAACACCGGTCTGTTCCTAAAGATCCTGGACAAATGACCACATGTAGGAAATGCATCTGTCATTAGAGGTCACTACAGGTCTGTCACTAGGCAACAGCCTGGGATTACCGCATTTCCAGTTCACCACCATTGGAACTCTTTACCTAAGGCTATAATCGGCATCGCTGATATCTTACAGAACACTGTTATCAGAGTGCGGAACTGGTAAGTCTGTTTGTCTTTACTGTCGCGTCTTACGGCGATATTATTGTCGCGAAAAAAATAAGGTGTAATGCACTGCGTAGTGTCTATGGTAGTCATGTGACAACAGTGCGGAAGATTCGACCAAGATCAGAAGTAATTACTCATTTCTGTTTCTGTTAGGATATATATATAGATATATTATATATATATATATATATATTATATATATATATATATATATATATATATATATATATCATATATATATATATATATATATATATATATATATATATATATATATATATCTATATATATATATATATACATATGCTAACATATATAGATATATGCTATACATATATATATATATATATATATATATATATGTATATATATATATATATATATATATATATATATATATATATATATATATCCTACAGAGGGGCACGATGGCTTAGTGGTTAGCATGTTCGCCTCACACCTCCAGGGTCCAGGTTCGATTCCGGTCTCGGCCATGTGTGTGGAGTTTGCATGTTCTCCCCGTGCTTCAGGGTTTTTTTCTCCAGGCTCTCCAGTTTCCCCGGTCCAAACATGCATGGTAGGTTGATTGGCACCTTGGAAAATTGTCCCTAGTGTATGAATGTGTGTGTGTGTGTGCCCTGCGATGGGTTGGCATTCCATCCAGGGTGTATCCTGCCTTAATGCCCATAGACGTCTGAGATAGGCACAGCTCCTACGGAGGTTTTGCAATGCTTTCTCTGAGACTACTTGTTCTTCTGAATCATGTCGTTCATGAATGACCCATTACTATTACAGACTAGCTGTATGGATGAGCCTGTAATAGATGGTATAAATCACTGCTTTATACCTTTATACCATGGATGAAGACTGAATCCTTGGTAGACTATTTGTCTTCTTCCAGCTGATGCTCAAGTGGGTGGTAAATCAATCAAAATGAGGATGAGAAGTGCTTGTAATCATGAATGGTACTGTCAAGCTCTCCCTAGTGGCGAAGCAGGGAAGTGCAATAAAATAGAAAGACTTTGCTACACGGCGGCCGAGTTTTCCCTTACAACCACCCACAGCTTTTCAATTAATGTTCAAGACACCAACATAGTCTCACTGTTGTCGAAAACATTTTTTATTTAGTCGAGCCTTTTGTCAATGTGTTATGTGTTAGATAAAGGAGTTAAAGCATAATCTGCAGGGATTATGGGTATATATATATTATGGGCGTTTTGGTGTACTGGGATGTTTTGGTACTGTCCTCCTCTACTCTCACATGTTCATTGACAGTAGTGTGTTATCCCAGAGATCCCCCATATCTTTGTTGCCTGCTGGCTTTTCCCTTTAACCACTCGTTGGAATCCATACGTGCAACCTGATCACACTGTACAGTGTCTTTAATGTACCAAGAAAGGTTACAAGAAATGTTGATGTTGGTTGTTTGATGCGCTATACAAGTAAAACTCAATCGAATAACCTGTGTACTGACAGAAAGCTCATCCAACCTATATATGAAGCATGCTTTTTTTTTTTTTACTTCCACTAGGGAACTCCTGGAAAGGGATTGTCTGATGTGGGGCACTACAGTGGAGAAGGGTATGGATCAATGGCACACTGGAATGGCTTTAGGCTATGCACTTGTTAAGAAAATGTCAGAAAGACAGGGCTACCGAACAGGATGGGAATACAACCCTAATCCCATACTCAACCAACCCACTGGTTTGGATGAATGACATCATGGCATATCATACTATCCTGTACAATATAAGGCACTGCGTTAGGCATTAATACAGGACTCAAATGATGGGTTCACGATTAAATCCTTGTCAGAAGATGAGCAGGAACAGAGAGAGAGAGAGAGAGAGAGAGAGAGAGAGAGAGAGAGAGAGAGACTAATAGATTGATCTGGATGAAAAATAAATAAATAAATAAATAAATAGCTCATTCCCTGTGTGAAGTCATGTGTACTCCTGGGTGTCCCTGTGCTTAGTGACAGAAGGACGTTTATTACTGTAACACAATCTATTTCTATTTGACAGCTGCAGCCTAAAACATCTAACTAGAAGCATCAGCAGAAACACACTGGGAAAAAAAGTGTATGCCATTTTTGCGAATCTATATCTAATTGTTAATATTCTCTATAAACAATATTTTGTTTAATTACTATTGGACCCTTTTAAGATATTTCAATTCATTCTATGTTTTTGAATTAGATGTTTGTGCTCTTATGAATCTCCTCTCTGAATGAAGGATTGGGATAGCTTTAGCCCTGCCTAGTAGACGCTGTTAGAAGTGTCACTAGCTATTGTTTTTATACAAAACCCCTCTCCCAGTGATATCCCAGTTTCAGTGTCCTTTTTATTCTTTTTTAAGGATATTTCAAATTCCTGTTTTTGGCTATGTACAATAACTTTCATGGATTTTAAAACGCCTTTACCCCATAGTGCAGCGCTCTTCTTTTCTTATTGGTTTATCCTGTTTGACAACAAATACATTCTTTACCAAGCAAAACCAAGAGAAGTCATTTTTTGAGCTGTGAAAGGTTTAAACAGTCCATCTAACAGGGCACATGTTTCAGTCTTTTTGATCAAATGAGTGGGTTACAACAATGTTGTAAGTTGTTTACCCCGCGATTCTGTCTTTTCTCTATCTTCCTTTATTCTCTCAGTGTCATTCATTTCTTTAACCACCAGATGTCGCCACTGCGTTCGCGTATCCATTTTTAGTCGCGCATTGATTTCACCTGTGACTCATTAGACGGAGAGTATATAAGATTTTTTCTGTTTGCTTGGTGTTTGTTCCTGGTCTTGGCAGCATCCACAGCAGAGATAAAATCAGGTAATTAAAAATAAATAAGATTTGGAACCAAATTCTATCCATTGTGCATTTTTTTTTTTTATTTGAATACATTTTAATATACGTAGTGTTGTGAATTCTCTGTCAGTAACTTAATTGCCAGCATCCGCAACACATGCAGTAATTGTTTATTGCAACTAGACAGGACAAACATCACCTAGCCTTTTATTTATTTGTTTCTTTCTCTGTTGTCTAGTACTCCGAACCTGTTTCCACTGCATCCTCAGTCGGGTTCTTGTCTGACAACGTCGTGATGTGGCTCCCTGCTATTAGAACCTCTCCACCTCAGTGTTTGGTGTGTTTAGAGTGTTTACTTAAATTACAGTAGACTTTGTCAGCTCGAGCCGGTCTTGCCGTTCGCTTCCGACCTCTTTCGTCATTTACTTGCGGCTGCTCGCGGAATGTCTTCTGTTGAATGCACCATTTCTACTGCAACACAATAAACCAAAATCTCGCAGACAGCTGTAGATTGGATCTTCACTTTCAATTACTGAGGGGGGAAAAAACGACTTTAACACCCTCGGTATCACAATACGCTATTGTAGCACACACTCGAATAAAACACCTGCACTCGTTTCATAAAGTGTGTGTTAATACGCCGACTCGTTTACTCGGGTGTGTGGGACACGGCTGTAAATTTAGAAACCGGTTTCTTTTTCCGAAACCCACAGCACGTATACCTCACTTCACTCTGCCCACGACTACGCTAGAAATGTGGAATTGGACGTGACCCGGCAGAGCCAAACCTGCTCTGCAGTAAAGAATAATGAAATAATGAAAAATATTACATTACAAGGCTCCAAGAGCGACAGAGAGAGAGAGATAGAGAGAGACAGAGGGGGGGGGGGGGGGGGGGGGGGGGGGGGGGGGGGATGGAAGAAATTTGCCGTATCAAATGAAGTTCATGGGCTGTATGAAGATGAAATGCATGATCAAAAGAGGGAAGAAGAGCGAAACTGGTGAAGCGGGATCGGACATTGACATTCATAACCAGACCTCACACTTGTATACTACCCCTTTAAAATATGAGGTCTCCGTTGCTATTGTGAATTTGAATGCACTGTGGGAAAAAGGGAGGAAAGCAGGCCCCAGTTTTCTTTTTCTTTAATTAAAAAAAAGTGGTGATAAGGTGTTTTATTGTGAGCATATATCTTTTTACATCATATATACTTTTGTCTCTATTTCAATGACTTATACTATACTTATATCATCTCATTTCAATTTCTGATATATATATATATATATATTTTAGCGTTCGTTTTAGTGTGAGAAGCTGCGAGAAACGACTTCCAGTGGGTATGAAAGCATTCTGATTCATAAATGCATTCAATCAATGTAAAGGCAAGCAAAATATACTAAAAAAACAATGTGTTTTTGGTTTGTCATCAGTAAAGCGGTCATGCTTAATTCTTTGAGGTCATTTTTAATCTCATTTAATCTTTTTACAGGCAATTTGTATTCATTCATTCGGTGACCAATCAATCCTAGAATGCCATGTTAATTAAAACATTGCAAACTTTCCAGGTGGTCCTGAAATGGAAAAAGCACATTTTATTTATTCTATTGCGATAGAAACAATAAATCCAGGCCTTCCCTGGAAATAAAGGAAAATGGAAATAAAGTCTGTTATCATCAGAAGTTATTATCTTGTTATTACCATCAACAGCAGCTATGCTAATTCCTCTCCCCTGCTTCTCTGTTCCCTCATTCCGAAGGCTTCCTGAGTTCCCTCCACCCTATAAGAATGAGTAGACGCTGAAATAAACAAGACCCCACTCCATTGCCAACCATCTAGCGAACATCCCGACTCGTCTAGTGAAGTACCACCTCTGGATCCCATTTCATGCAGAATTTGGTATTGCAATAGTTTAGATTCCATATCATCCGACTGTACAGAACTGCAGGAGGACATTATTCATAACCACACACTATACACGCTATGCTGTTCTTCACACTCAATAACACTCTTAATAACACCCAAATGAGGACGGGTTTCCTATTTCTTCCTCATTCCACTAAGGGAGTTTTGCCACACTCGCCCCCATCAGGGACAAATACACATAAATCATCCATATAAATATTTAATATTCTGTAAAATATCCTATTCTGTAAAGAGATAATGCACATTGTGAAAAGCGCTATGTAAATAAAATTGAAGTAATGAATAATATTTCGCCTAATACTGGTGAGATCAAGTACAGCAAGACAATATAAGTTTGTCTTGCATGGATTCGAATTGTCGTCGCCGTCTCAAGTACAACATAATTGCCCTTGCGCATCCTGTGTAGTAGGACACATGGAGGGAAGAAAAAAAAAAACAAATCATGACCTGAATGTAATGTGGTGAACGCAATGTTTGAAGTCAAGAAAGAAAGCTTGTCTTGTCTCGTGCTGGAAGAAATGATAATAATTACACGGCCAATAATATGACCTTTCCACCATCCATTTCACTGCTCCTACACATTTCATTTCACTTAATATATAACTTGTGCCTTTGTCTACATTTAAATGACTTATATTATACTTCTATCTATTTCTGATATATTTTTTTAACGTTCGTTTTAGTGTGAGAAATGATTTCCAGTGGGAAATCAATAAAGCATTCTGGTTCATAAATGAATCAAATTCATTCTGATTCATTCAAACAATGTAAAGCCAGGCAAAATATAATTAAAACAATTCAAACCATGCTTAATGCTGTGAGGTCATTTTTAATCTCTTTCCTGGAAATTCCTGGAAGGTCATCTTACATTTTCCTTCATGTACCTCATAACAAAAGAACAAGGATGCACCTCAGATCCTCAAGCAACAGATTATCACCGGTAAATATACACACATTATCTCAAATTCTTTCCACCTTCGAGCTTAACAGGGTGAAGAAAGGTCACGGCTGACGAGCTCCATACCAGGTGGGGGCAGTAATGTATTTAATATAGAAGAATTTCTTAATGCTGATTCTATGTCAACAAATTCCACACATAAAAATGCCTGAATATCATATTTCTTTTTCTAGGTTAAAACCAGGTTGAAAGGATTTACATTTACATTTACAGCATTTGGCAGACACCCTTATCCAGAGCGACTTACAACTGAGCAATTGAGGGTTAAGGGCCTTGCTCAAGGGCCCACTAGTGGCAGCTTGGTCATGGTGGGGTTTGAACCCATGATCTCCCAGTCCAGAGTCCAACACCTTAACCACCGGGCTACCACTTCCCGGATTTCCCTAGATGAATGATACAACAATGGAATGCAAATGTTTATAATGGGATTCTTCTACAGTTATAATGTTAGCCATACAGATTGTCTGAGAATAGAAACTGAGAGATAAATGAGAGTCGTTTGCGTCTCTTCGCCGACACTGATTTGCCCTGCTGACCGATCAATCAGTGAGCTCTCCTCGAACTCCATGTTGAAATGCTCAATCAGCCGACTTGGTACTGATAAGAGCTGACCCAAACCTGCAGGTGACTTTTTGGCTTTGGGTGTTACGGCGTCACTCTGGGTCCCCGACCTGATTTTCAGTTCCATCAAAAAAAAAAAAAAAAAAAAAAAAGAAAAAGAAAGGTTGATTGGTTGCAGGAGTGTTACTGTATCTGATTGGGATTTATGTCTAGGCTCCCCTGCTCACCTCTGTCTTGTGCTTGCCATCAGCATTTGCACAGTTTGCAGTGCGTGACCAGGAATGATTATCCTCCCCCCCCCAAAAAAAACAAGGCAACGCATCCGCCAGGCTTGAAATTACAATATTTCAACATGACCAGTAGCTGGGTCAACAGGGCAGATGCATTCTAGATGCAGAATGAGATAGAGCACACCATTTTAAAAACTTCCACTGTCCAGTTAGTACAAATATATATGTTATGTAATCTACTGTAATCAGCGTGGAGAAATTTCTTTGTCTTGATTTAGTATTAATGCAGCTTATATTCAATGCATTAGTCTTCGTTATGGTCATCTGGGTTTAAACTGAACCGTAATCATGCAGGACATCCAATTTTCATGTTAACCAGTTATTTACAGGAAACTATACACTTTGCATCAGCACTATTCAATCATTTTATATTTTTGGAAAAAGTTCCATAGTATTTACTGTTATGATATCTTTTGTGCAAATCCTTTAGTGCAATTATCTCTCTCTCTCTCTCTCTCTCTCTCTCTCTCTCTATCTATATATATATATATATATATATATATATATATATTCATTCATCTTCTACCGCTATATCCGATCTTCCCTCGGGTCACGGGGAGCCTGTGCCTATCTCAGGCGTCTATGGGCATTAAGGCAGGATACACCCTGGATGGAATGCCAACCCATCGCAGGGCACACACACACACACACATTCACACACACATTCATACACTAGGGACAATTTTCCAAGGTGCCAAATCAACCTACCGTGCATGTTTTTGGACGGGACCAGGGAGGAGGGGGAGGAAACCGGAGAACCCGGAGAAAAAACCCCTGAGGCACGGGGAGAACATGCAAACTCCACACACACATGGCCGAGACGGGAATCGAACCCGGACCCTGGTGGTGTGAGGCGAATGTGCTAAGCCACCGTGCCCCTTCGATATATATATATATATATATATATATATATATATATATATATATATATATATATATATATATATAATTTTTTTTTTCTTGTTACTTCTGGCCGCAACATTCCCTTGTATCACCGCAATGACAATAAAGTCTCTTTCTGCATTTATAACCCGCTCCTAATAGAAATATCCCATTATATTCTATATTTACTTTTAAACCCATAGGTGTTTTCATACAGTATATCTGAACACTCTATATAAATGTCGGAATATCGAACCGTTTTGGTCGGCCTTCCATATTTCACTTGAAGCAATAATCAAAATGGCAGGATGTCAATGGACCGGTCACCTTCAGGTCAAACACGCTTTGGCTACCGCACTGATTTATAATGTGGTATTTGGCATCATCCCCGCCCCTCCCCTTCCCAGGCAGGTATTTCCCATGGGACCGTTTTCATTTAGTAAATGTACGTGTTCCTTTACACATCTGTCAGGATGGCTGCATATTTACCCGACAGTTGGAAACTCTACTCCTTGCTTTACGAACCACATTTTCTGATGCTGTTCTGACCTATGACTTTTTTTTTTTGATGCTTTTTTAAATTGCTCAGGGCATTGCCCATGTCACTGATCTGATGTGCATTTTATGGACTTGCTTTATTTCCAACAATGGCTTTCTACGTCATGTTTTCCTTCGGTTATCACACACATTTCCACTGTTTTCTATACAAACCATCACTGACTACAATCAATAGATGTTCATCATCTTCTTAAAAGAATGCACGTTACTATACAATATGCATACAACAGGCACTCTGTTTTATTTTTGCTATGAATTATTTATAGATTTCATACATTTTTTTATTAAAAAAAAAAAAGAAAAAGAAAAAACTTGCATAATCGCATGTGGATGAGAAGCTATCTACAATATCATTAGTCTTTTGACGTTCAGACCTCCATTTTGCACTGACATTAAAATTAATGACTATAATTCTATTATTGGGTGGAACGGCTTTGGGGTAAACAGACACGCTGTAAAGGAAGATTGACTTTTTGTTACTAAGAAATCAGTTTTGGAATATAAATGCCTTTTTAATCACATAGGCAATTCCTTGGCTTTATATGCATGCATATTTCTCAGCTTTCATGAGGCATATAGTCTCGCAGCACTGCACATGCTATCTCTGCAATGCTGCTTGCTCTCAAGAATACATAATTATTATACTGTTTCATCATTTCAAACTTTAGTTTTCTCACAATGCGCCCGGCATAAGATGCCATTTTTAGAGGATATTAAAACATTTTACCGGGTCATCGTCGATGAATGCTAATGCTAATAAATAAATAATACTAATATCTATCACCTTGTCAAATAAAGCTAAACAATGCTAATGGCCTTACTTTAGTCAAAACTAAGCTAGTGTCTTAGCTAGCAATATGAGTGTTACTGTAGCAAACATTGTTGTGGTGTGTTAGCCAACAGGTAACAGAAAGGATGTGGATGTTGCTTGTTAGACTGATGTTTTAAATACATGTGATGCATTATGGTTTGAATAGTGTAAAATGTTGCAGATAAAATCTTTAAGTATGCGTTTACACACATAGGTCAAATAAATCTCCAAACCAGACACTGCAACTACAGTATTGCTAGTTACTACAGTTAGTTAGTTACTGTTTTAACCATTCATAACCATTCTTAACCATTCAAATATATATATATATATATATATATATATATATATATATATATATATATATATATATATATCTATATAGGGGCTGTCATACGTATATATATATATGTGTTTATTCGCACATTAATCACACGTTTTCTACTATAATGTACTGTAATCTAGTACTGTAACAACTGTAACAGATGTTCTAATTATATAAATTTCTCTCTGAATCTCTCCCTTTAATATAATAACTGATGTTTAATCTGGAAATTATTCTCTTAATATTCATTTCTTATTCATTAATTAATTTCTTGTTAATTGGTGGTGCTTGCAAATCATCACTATTGCCATTTCAATGCCAGTTTTTTTAGTGGTTGTTTCAATTGCAAAATATGGTACATTTAATAAAATTAGTGCCGTTTAAGTGAAATCGCCCTGACGAGTTAATAAAACAGTTATCTTATTAGTAAATAATACAGAAACAATGTACTTGTAGTTCATGCAAAGCCACAGAACAAAACTGGATTATTAAAAAAACGAATCCTGGACTTTTTAAACAAACTGGCCGGTTTTAATGACCTGTGCAGACCGCAGTCTCAAAAATTTCTGTTTTTGGTTGCAAAATATTTTAACCTTGTCAGCAGTGTTTTACTACCTTAAATTGCTTTTCCACACTTCAGTATAAATAGCCAAATCAGCCTACAACTACACCACAACCACTGATCCCATTTTACCCTATTCTGATGTTTAAAATAAACATTAACATATCAGATTTGAATCATTATAATGCTGCCACAGTGGTATCTCAGTGGCTATGGCACTGGGTTAGTGACTAAAGACGGCCGAATCATCGCTGTGTTGAGCTGTTACTTTGAAATTACACGCCCATGTTGCCATCCGCATGAGCAGATGGGACACAATCATGATGTCCTAACCGGTAATGGTGCAGAAATTCTCTTTGCGCAGCGTTCTTATAATACTGCGATTTTACAGCGACTTCTCATTGCGCACCGACCCACTGCTCCATTATATCCAAGAGGTTCTGAAGAGGCTGCACTGGTTACGAACAATTGATCGATTGTCTCAGGGTCAGCAAATCCTAGTTCCAATATTTCCCGTATCCCTTCGGCCAGTATCTATACCTTTATACCTGATTGGATGACAGCAAGTGCCTACTTATAAACAGAGCACTCTTTGACGCTTTGGTAGTTTGTTGGTGTATCCGTACACCTCAGAAAACAAAAAAAAAAAAACGAAAAAGCTCCAGGATTCACTTCATAATCGTTGAGCACTTTTATCAGTCCTAAAGGCAGTGAATCAGAAAATAGGCTGTGCTATCTGATTTAGAGACTCTTCATGCCACGAAAAATGGGGAAATAAAGGCAGAAGCAATGCTGCAAAACATTTTAATTACCTCCCGGTAATATCCCCATGGACTGCCAATCTTTCCTTACTAATACACAGCAGCGGTGTAATGAATACAATCTCCTGGAATATTGATCCTTGGCCTGACTGACATACATGAGGAGAAATGAGGCTGATTAATAAGGGCTATGCTTTTAAGTTTAGGCACCTGCTTACGAACAGCTGCCCGAGTAAGATGTCAGGGCCGTCGATGCTAACTGATATTTGTCCAGGTGTCAGGGGAAATATTACACAAGGCCGGATACTCTTTCTCTCTCTCTCTCTCTCTCTCTAATGCTGGATCTCTGATATTCAGATATCACTTGTCTGAAATATATCAACCATATTAAGTCATCTGTCTAAAGCATTACCTATATTGCAAATGTATATATTATATATTTAACATGTCATTTCAAATGCCGCTGAATCTATAATCTTTGCTCTCCACAGCTGTGCGTGTAGCAGTGTGTGTGTGGGTGTAGAAAGGAATGATAAAGCGATAGCGCTTAACAGTAGCAGACTGAAGGGAGGGCTTGTAATCCCAATCCAGCTGGATCTGGCACTGATTTATTGAAGTAATTCATTAGTTTGATCAACCAATTTACCACCGAAATCACGTGCAAATCCTATGGGGAACATAGTGCGTGTTGTTAACACACCGCTCTGAAGTGCCCTTTAGGACTCCCCCCCAAAAAAAAACAACAACAACAACAAAAACACTCAAACACTAACAATGTTCTATTAAATTGCTCATCTAAACTAATGTCATCCCAATAGACGGATTGGTGTTATTCAGTGAAACTGAGACAGTTTAATGATCCCGCCCTCTAAAAAAAGTCGTGGTAGACAGTTTTTTGAATCATGCCTAGGTAACATTTCTAAGCACACTAGCTCTATAGACAAGTCAGTAAAATACTGAAAAAAAAGCCTGTGTGTGTTTTTTTTTCTTTGCAAAACGGCTTTACTGTCAACTTGGAAGCATTCTTGATCCCTTATTACGATCAGGAGTGGATGAGTAATATTATTTGACAATTGTATCATTGTACTATATGTTATCCGATGAAATAAACTCGCAGAGATTCCATCCTGCTGCAATTCGAACTGACAAGTGTGTGTGTGTGTGTGTGTGTGTGAGAGAGAGAAAGTCTGTTGATGGCACTTCTATGCGCATGAGTGCGATTGGCCTGTATGTTAAGAGGGTCAGTCTAATTTCACGACGCCGGAAAAAGATGCATTTCTGCTGTCCGCTTTTGGAAGTAAATACCGTACGCTTCAGGAGGTGGAAAACAAGTTTCCTCCCCACAAACACACACACATACACACTACACAAACACCTAGACGATCCCATTTACTGCTGCAAAGAAATCCAGTACATAACACAGTGGCTTTTGTCTATGTATCTAAAAAGGTCATCTTACAACAGTTACCTCTTTCTTATGTATGTATTATGTATGGTGAAATTTCACAACCGGCATTATATGTTTATGCTTCTTTAGCTGAGGGATAAAGAGACAGCATGACCCCCCCCCCTCAAAAAAACAACAAAACGTTTAACAAGCCCACCTTAAATTTGAATTACAGCATATCGTTGTTTTATTAATCATAATAAATCTATTTAATGCAGGGTTTTAATACTTTCCATTTGAAACCCCTTAAACATAAACATCACAAAAGTTAAGCGTCACAAAAGACTGGACTTGTTGCGTTTGTTTAACTGACAGGAAAAAAGAAAAAAACGGGGACGAAAAAATGATCGTAATCAAGCCTCCGTTCACTCTCACAAACCCATTCCAGTCGCATGAAAGAACAGAGGAAATAAAAAAAAATAAACAACTATATCTTTTCACTTAAAAAATGAATGAAACTCCGTTTGCCAATCAGTGTTCAGTCTCTCAAAACCGAGATGAATTGCGTCTGTTTATCGCCGATAGATATTGTCTACACAGGGATCTTGTTATCCACAAATTGGTTCAATTGAATTGAAGAGTCTGCAAGTACTGAATTATATCGGCTATATTCAAGTTTTTAAAGATGCCAAACATGGCTTGTCTGATTAACTATAACTGTAATAAAAAAAAACCCTCCACTTTCAGTAAAAAACTTGCTTAAGTCGAATGTCTTTTTTTTCATATATTAAAAATTGCTCCCTTACCAATATAAAATAAATACATTTGCAATTTGTACTAAAAATTTGCAATCAAATTCATTTGCAATTACTTTTATAATGGCTCCCAACAGGCACGGTGGCTTAGTGGTTATAGCACGTTCGGCTCACACCTCCAGCGCCTGGGTTCGATTCCCATCTGTGTGTGTGGAGTTTGCATGTTCTCCCGTGCCTCAGGGGTTTTTTCTCCGGGTTCTCCGGTTTCCCCCAGTCCAAAAACATGCACAGTAGGTTGATTGGCACCTTGGAAAAATGTCCCTAGTGTGTGAATGTGTGTGTAAATGTGAGTGTGCCATGCGATGGGTTGGCTTTCCATCCACGGTGTATCCTGCCTTAATGCCCATAGACGCCTGAGATAGGCACAGGCTCCCCGTGAGGGAAGATCGGATATAGAGGTAGAAGATGAATGAATGAATGGCTCCCAACACACTGCAACTTCTACAACTGGAAAAACTAAAACTAAAAATGTAAAAAAAAATGTAATTCTGTGAATGCTATCACATTCATTAATTGGTTTTGTTCGGTCGGCATGAAGTGCACAGTATATTATAAATCCAGACAATGAACGTATACCAGAGATTAGAATTGAACCCAAGGCCCTGGGTCTGTAATGCAGCGACATTACACACTACATAGAGTGTATGTCACATTAATACGACTTGCCTTGATCACAATCGAAATAAGCAAAGAAACAGAGCAAAGGATAGAAAGCATTGAAGGACAAAAGGCAGCCAAAAGTGAGTCTGTATAGAAATGCCGAAACTGTTTAATCTGTACCGAAGTGTCTGATAGCAAATATAGGTTTTGGTTATATTCCTCACCGCACATAGCAGTTTATAGTCTTGAGGGTTTTATGACTTAAAGAAATGTTAAAGAAATGATCTATTGAAATAATAAATGTATGTAGCAATAGACGTGTGGAGGAATACACGGACACTGTATTGACAAGAAAAAAAAAGAAAAAATCTCCTGATGTCTGGAAGCTACATCTTTTTTTAATCAGACTGTGTTTTTTAATAAGGATTGATTAATTAAATGATGTGCGAGGAGAGGCTTCAGAAGAGCAAGATGAGGAAATATTTCCCATTATGTATGCCTGTTCATCAATAATCCAGCCCAGAAGTGTGCGGAGTTAAAAGTGTGCCCTTATCTAATCTGGTTATTAACTTGTAAAGGTCCATTTCTTGTGGGAAAAAAATGCTTAGTTCCTTGTCCTTGAATGACAGAATGCAATAATAAAAGGGTCAGATGAACAGAAACGAACAAACAACTTGCTGGGCTGTAATGAATCCACAAGTTGTTCAACAGGTAACAGGTAATCGACTCTATCTTTGAGTTTCATTACATATTGTAGAAGAAAGTGAGGAGGCGAAATTACGCATTAAAACTCCCAACACCAGGATTCCTGGGTCCCAGTCATTTTTCCTTCATATTAAAATCAAAAATCACTTATATAAATATGATGTCAAATTTCAGGCTCTGGTTCAGAGGTCTATAGAAATGTATGGGAATCCCTGCACATTGAGAAAAGGATCCTGATCGTTCATGTATGCATGTATGGGAGTGAGATCGTGTTCATTAGAGATTGTGTTATAATTTTGTTGTACAAGCTTTCAATACTGAATCATTTACTCTTTTATAAATAATTAATATAAAGTATATGCATGGTATTTGGCAGAGGCTCTTATCCTGAGCAACATTTATCTCATTTATACAGCTGAGCAGACGAGGGGTTAAGGGCATTGCTCAAGGGCCCAGTCATTGGATATGAACTCATGACCTTCTAAAGTTTTTACCCCATTTGTATGTAAATACATTACATTAACTCCGATCCCAAAATAAATTGGGACAGTGGTTAAAATACAAAAAGCATTTATTTGCAATTAAAACCCCTTAATTTATACCAAATAGAACAAATCTCATGGTTACGACTGTCTGTATTGGTTAAAAGACCGGTGTTCTAACTGCTCGACAGTTCATGGTTACCTTTGTTGTATTTTTCGCTTCATGATCCACCAAATGTCTTTGAATGTTAAAAGGTCTACACTGCAAGCAGGACATTTCAGCACCTGAACTTTTCTACTACAGTGCAAAAATATACCCTCCTTGAAAACAGCAAAATTCACTTATGTCCAGTGAAAATGTACTAAAATCACACAAAGAAATCTGTCTATGGGGTAAACAAAATTGACTTGCTAAGAATACTTGAAACTAGTATTAATATCTAGTCAATAATAAATTCTACTATGTCCTATAACCAGACAATAAAAGCACATTTTTGTTTAACCTGTAGTGTCAACTTGGTGGTGGGACTCAATCCTGCGATCTTCTGGTCTAGAGGCCAAAGCCTCAACCACAGAACTAACACCTCCAAACGAGTCCCTTCTAGGTTTCATAAACACAAGTTGGAACCTTACTTCAGAAGAATTTTCAGGGTGATATTAGTCTTAAAATTAGCACCACATTCTATTCTATTTGTATACATTTAAAAATAATGTATTATTTAGTTGGCAAGGTGGCTTAGCACGTTCGGCTAACACCTTCAGGGTTGGGGGTTCGGTTCCTGCCTACGCCATATGTGTGTGTGGAGTTTTACATGTTCACCCCGTGCCTAAAGGGTTTTTTCTCCGGGTTCTCCGGTTTCCCTCCTGGTCCAAAAACATTAACAGTAGGTTGATTGGCACCTTGGAAAAATTGTCCCTAGTGTATTTAAATGTGTTTGAGTGTTAGTGTGTGTGTGTGTGTACAGGGTGTATCCTGCCTTGATGCCCCAAGAAGTCTGAGATAGGCAATGGTTTCCCAGGGAAACGATGGACGATCGGATAAAGCGGTAGAAGATGAATGAATGAATGAATGAATGAACAAGTGCAATTTTCTTACTTTAAGACATATTTTCTAGAAATAATCTATATTTCCCTTCTTAGATTTAGTTTTTTGCAGTGTACAAAGTATTTGTATGCAAAGTAATGGATGCAGCGTGTAATTTGCATCATCTTAATCAACTATGCAAGGCCTTCCCTGATAAACACGTTTGTTTTCTTTATGGACGGATTCGTTGCTCTAAAACCTGTATAAACCATTTTACACAAATTCAGAACTAATTAAGAGTAACACTGGAATGTCAGTGCATATTTTATCTCTACCCAATCTGTTCTTTTAATGAATAGACTGGTCCTGCAACTCTTAACATGTCGTGTAAAAGATCTATGGCATCTTCTATAAAGCTCTTTATCTCAAGACTAAGAGATTTGGTGAGAGCCTTCGCACTTCTCCATCAACAGAGACAAGCTCTTGAGCCAAAAGCCACATAAGTGGATTTATAGCTACATTAAGCTAATGACACCAGTTCCTCAGTTGAGATCAAGCCAGAAGGGAAATATGACTGAAAAATAAGTGACATTCATAAAATAGCTGGTACAGCACTTTTTTCCCCTCCACTTTGGAGTCAGGGATTCAGTTTTAATCATAGTGATCATTCATTCATTCATTCATCTTCTACCGCTATATCCAATCTTCCCTTGGGTCACGGGGAGCCTGTGCCTATCTCAGGCGTCTATGGGCAGGATGCACCCTGGATGGAATGCCAACACATCGCAGGGCACACACACTCAAACTCACATTCACACACTAGGGACAATTTTCCAAGGTGTTCCTGCATGTTTTTGGACCGGGGGAAACCAGAGAACCCGGAGAAAAAAAACCCTGAGGCACGGAGAGAACATGCAAACACATGGCCGAGACGGGAATCGAACCCAGACCCTGGCGTTGCCATGCCCCATGGTAATCATGTAAACGACAAACCTGTTTACTGATTAAAGAGATACAATAATATAGAAAGAATTTAGTAGCCATAATTGTTTGGTTACTTGCTATGGCTAATTATAATGCAGAATTTACATTTATTTATAATTATTATTTATTATCACATTTATTGTTATATCATATACTGCACATTATGGCACCTTGTGATGGATTGGTTGTGCTGATTGTTCCTATGGTGCTATCCACTGTATCGCATAACAGGATGAAACAGTTATCTATATTAATTGATATGCAATATTAAACTGATGTCCATTCCTGGATTAGTCTTTCTGCAAAAGTTAAGATGCAAATTCTTCACCTCAAGACAAAATGAGCAATTTGGTTCAGCCCAGTTAGCATGAACGTATTAGACATGGCTAATTAAAACTACAAATACGAATATTTAACCCCATGGCCCATCTTTTATGTACTTAAATTACCTTCATATTGTTGAAACGAAACGACCACAAGTGCAATCTAAATCTACTCGAAAGCTGGATAATTTAAATGCTAAAAAGTCAACGATTATTGATACACAGAGTTTCTGACAGCGCCGAAAAATGAGCTTGGTGTTAGAAGACAGGAAGCATCTTTATCCCGTCACTATATCCCTCATCAGACTGTTTAAAATATCTGCTCGGGTTGACTGTTGTGTTTTTGCAGAGCGCTGTAGCGACGTGAGTTACAAATTGTTCATGCCAAGACTATTTAGAATAGTGGACGGCCTGAATACTATCATGAAACACCATATGCTATGGAGCAGATGCTTGATTTGCATTGTAATAATAACAAACAATAGACTTTTTACACGCTATCTGGAGGGGGTTGTCTTTTCAAGCTTATAATCTCTATATACAGTTCTGGTAGGTGATAGCCCAGTGGTTAAGGTTTTGAACTCTGGACCAGAAGATCATAGGTTCAAACCCCACCACCACCAGCAAGCTGCCACTAGTGGGCCCTTGAGCAAGGCCCTTAACCCTCAATTGCTCAGTTGTACGTCGCTCTGGATAAGGGCGTCTGCCAAATGCTGCATGTGTAATGTAATGTAATAGTAGTTAAAAGAAATGGGTGGGGGGGTATGATGATTTCTGACTTGCCGTCTGTATTTTTTTTTGTTTGTTTTGTATGAAGGGTGTC
Organism: Kryptopterus vitreolus; assembly: GCA_030449085.1. Lineage (NCBI taxonomy): Eukaryota > Metazoa > Chordata > Actinopteri > Siluriformes > Siluridae > Kryptopterus > Kryptopterus vitreolus. The sequence goes on from JACRUU010000018.1 coordinate 13,308,408, forward strand.
GTTTCACTTCCTGTGTCCCCTGGCTTCATGCCTGTATTTGGGATAATATAAGGCGAAAAGATGACAGTATTGGGATAACACAAAAATGATGACTGCAAAGATGTTCGGGTGTAAACTTGGGAAAATACTATAGGATGACATGGAAAATTGTGAGTGAAGGAAAAGGGAGCTTTGGCTTCAGGTTCCGATTCAGATATAGACATACATACAGATTACGACTTGCAGTGAAATGTTTTTGCATGTAAGCATAATTTTAAGATATAAATAATGTAGATAAAGGAAGAAAGAATAAAATAAAATAAAAAGAGTGAAAAGTAAAAAAAAATAAATAAAAGGAGTAAAAAGAGATATCATCTATATAAATATATAAAAAATAGTGTGTAAGGTGTAGAAGTATGTAGAGTGACCAAGTGGCACATTCATACCACCGGTACAAACTGCAATGTCGAGGAAAAACCTGTGTATTAACTATGTTATAACCAATTTCTATTAGAAGCCAGTTGAACGGAAAGAAGTGCAATTAAAATATCACATATCTCAATGTAAACACACCTTCCCTGATGAGAATTTAGCTAAGCGAAGATCATCCTAAAGAGCACTGAGAAATCAAAAGAAGCTCAGGATGAAGCTCGATCTGTTCCCATGAAGGACCATTTAATCTATTATTCATTTATGCATCCAAAATGCACCAGTTACAAGTTCAAAGTGTGTTAGCGGCTCAATAACGCCCCGATCTTCTGATCAGTAAGACTGATTCTTATTCAGTGAGATAAGAATCGCCGTCACCAAACATTATTTCTTTTTCCAGTTTACCACGGAATATATTTCCAAAATGCTATTTGTAACCTTTGCCAGCTTTTAAGGACAAGGCAATGTAATGGTGGATTATACCACGCATACTTTCGTACCTGATCCCTCCATCTCCTTCACAGGTTCCTTTTTGTTCTTTAGACATTCACTTTCCTGAATAATGTATTCCGAACTGGCCCCAAGATTTTTATATTTGCATGCAATTATTCGTAGAGATTCTCCTGGTACGTTATGTTCATAATTTCTTTTCTCAGGTCTTGACTGAGGTGCTTGAATTTTCCCGTGGCACCAAGAACAAAAAAAAAGACACTATAAATACAGTTTCTTATACATACATACTTGGATTGAACTCGTTCTTGACCAATTAAAAAAAGTCAATACTGGGGTAATATATATATATATATATATATATATATATATATATATATATATATATATATATATATATATATATATATATATATATATATATATATTAATTCATTCATCTTCATCTTCTCCGGCTTTATCGTTTATGGGGAGCCTGTGCCTATCTCAGGCATCTATGGTCATTAAGGCAGGACACACCCTGGATGGAATGCCAACCCATCGCAGGGCACACACACACACACACACACACACACACACTCACATTCATACACTAGGGGAATTTTCCAAGGTGCCAATGAACCTAAAGTGCATGTTTTTGGATTGGACCGGGTGAAACCGGAGAACCGCGGAGAAAAACCTAAACTCCTGAGGCACGGGGAGAACATGCAAACTCCACACACACATGGACCGAGACGGGAATCGAACCCAGACCCTGGAGGTGTGAGGCGAACTTACTAACCACTTAACCACTGTGCCCCTCTCTCTCTCTCTCTCTCTCTCTCTCTCTTCTCATATATATATATATATATATATATATATATATATATATATATATATATATATATATATATATATATATATATATTTTTTTTTTTTTTAAATATATACATATTTTTATTACATATATATTACGTATGGTATTACTCATATATTCGAAATTTCCTCACTGTTGGAAGAATAAAGATTGATCTTATATTATTCTTTTTATAGAGGGAGTCAATTTGATGAATACAAACGGCCAACTGGAATTAAAGTTAGAAGCCTCTGTTCATTTTATAATGACCTCTGATGTAAAGAAAGTGAATGCATTTTCCAACCCCACTCGTTCCCGATATAATACTTTGCAATAATATGGAAATTCTTGTTTACACACTTTTTGTTATAGAGGACAGAAAAGGCACAGGTCCCAGCTTAAAACAAAGACAAAATAATAAAGGTGTGCAAACATGTTTTAACTCGTTGCTTTAACATCGACAGTCTGGTTGTATGCTTGAGCTTGCCTTCTGTCAGGAAAGAAAAAAAAAGGCATTTTATCCAGAACACAGTTTATATTGCGAACGCATCCACTTGAGAACACAATTACACGCTACAGTTACATGCCTCTGAGCCGAACGTCAGCTCGTGTTTCCCTCTGAACACACCGTGTCACACCAGTCAAGCCGGTGTAATGGAGTGTGAGGTTGTGCCGCCGCGCTAGCATTAAATAATGAAACGTTGGAGGGGATTAAACTGCTGCATTAGCCTCATAAAGCTTCGTTTGGAATTTATACACACGAATACCAAACAAATTGTTGTCTATATCAACTAATTATTATGATTTTTTTTTTTACTTAAATAAGCTTTACAAAAAAGTGCTGATATGCTGTTTATGTACAGTTTTATTACAGTACCGATTATTGTTAGAGATTGAATTTGATATTGTCAGTGTGAATTTCTCCACAGAATATATATATTAGGGCTGTCAAAGTTAACAAGTTAATGTTTTAATAATAAAATATAATATAAATATTAGGGCTGTCATATATATATATATATATATATATGTGTATATATATATATATATATATATATATATATATATATATATGGTCCATAATAGAAAACAGAAGTTTATATATGTATAAAATCTCAGACAGTGAATTATTTTAAAGGGACCATAGAATCCTTTGAGGTGTCTGAACATTTGTCACTTTAATCTAACCTGTCTGTCTAATTGTTTAGATTTATTTTTAGAACAGAATATATGCAGGGCGGACGGCACATAGTGCTGAAGGAAGCACTTTCCATACTGCATGAAGAATTGAATTCCAAAGACAAAAAACAGATTGTCATAAAAAAAAAACCTTGTTCTCGCAGGATTAAGATATACAACATCTCTCTTTCGGGTTGGTGTGGGTCGTCTTCCGTATTTTTTCAAGCTTGTATCCCTTGGTGTCCCTTGTATAGCTTTTATCTATCTATCTGCCTGCCTGTCTGTCTGTCTGTCTGTCCGTCCGTCCATCTATCTATCTATCTATCTATCTATCTATCTATCTATCTATCTATCTATCTATCTATCTATCTATCTATCTATCTATCTATCTATCTATCTATCTATCCATCCATCTATCTTTCCATCCATCCATCTATCTATCTATCTATCTATCTATCTATCTATCTATCTATCTATCTATCTATCTATCTATCTATCTATCTATCTATCTATCTATCTATCTATATCTATCTATCTATCTATCTATCTATCTATCCATCCATTCATCCATCTATCTTTCCATCCATCCATCCATCCATCCATCTGTCTGTCTGTCTGTCTGGATTTGTTTGTTTCATTTTATTTCTATATTATTCTATTATTATTATTATTATTATTATTATTATTATTATTGTTGTTGTTGTTGATCTATCTATCTATCTATCTATCTATCTATCTATCTATCTATCTATCTATCTATCTATCTATCTATCTATCTATCTATCTACGCAGACAGACAGATAGATAGACTAAAAGACAGACAGACAGACAGAGATAGATCGATAGATACATAGATAGATAGATAGATAGATAGATAGATAGATAGATAGATAGATAGATAGATATCTCAAATTTGCTAACTGAACCACAATGCATCCTGATCGTATATATTTATTACATTCCTTTTTTACTCCGTCATAAATTTGACTTGCGTTTAATCAGCGTTCACCAGCTCCCACACCAGCGTCATCTTTTGGTCAACGCGCATATTTTCCTCGCCTCTATTCTCACTTCCTGTCTTCCGCAGAGCTCCCTGTACCGTCCTAAACAAATAATTGAAGAGACAGGCCTTTTCTTCATAGCAGTCCTGTGAGGACAACTGTACTGAACGCTCCTTGCTGTGCCAAGACCTCTGAAACATCTACTTGAACCAACGAACTGATCGAATAGACTGGGAACTAGAAAGAAAAGGAAAGAGGCTAAGACTGAGAGAAAGAGAGAGAGAGAGAGAGAGGGCGAGAGAGAAAAGGAAAAGGCTAGAGAGGGAGAGAAATAGATAGAGCTGGAAATAATTTAAAAGACTGAAAACCCCATATATCACTCCCTGCAACGAAAGTGCTTCTGAAAAACTCCTCATACTTATTTGTATCTTGGTGCAAGAGAGAGAGAGAGGGCTAGAGATGAAAGGAGAGAAGAAAAGACAGAAGAAGATAAAAGGAAGGGAAATGACATACACCTCTAGCGATCGAGGTGAACAACAGGAGGCACGGCTTTCTAGGAAATACACACTAGCCCACCTCACGCCTGTCATTACAAATGTCAATATTTCGTGTTTTTGAAGCATTTTAATATTACTATTATTTAATATATTTTTTTTACATATTAATATTATTATCTTTATTAATATTTTATATAGTGGGGCACGGTGGCTTAGTGGTTAGCACGTTCGCCTCACACCGCCAGGATCCGGGTTCGATTCCCGTCTCGGCCATGTGTGTGTGGAGTTTGCACGTTCTCTCCGTGCCTCAGGGGTTTTTTCTCCGGGTTCTCCGGTTTCCTCCCGGTCCAAAAACATGCACGGTAGGTTGATTGGCACCTTGGAAAATTGTCCCTAGTGTATGAATGTGTGTGTGAATGTGTGTGTGAATGTGTGTGTGTGCCCTGCGATGGGTTGGCATTCCGTCCAGGGTGTATCCTGCCTTAATGCCCATAGACGCCTGAGATAGGCACAGGCTCCCCGTGACCCGAGAAGATCGGATATAGCGGTAGAAGATGAATGAATGAATGAATATTTGATATATAATTTTAATATATCAGTGGTAATTTTCGAATTACTATTATTATATTACTTCAATCATATGTTGTTTTTAATAGCAATATTTACTGCAGTAAGTATTCTCAATTTAGCACTTTTTTTTTCTTTTTGCTTAAGAAATATTTGTTTATTTTGATTTTTTTTCGTTTGTTGAACTGCGAAGGTGTATTAAAAGGATATGAGATGGAAGGAGAAAGAAAAAAATGAACTGCAAAGTAACTCAGTGAGAAACATATACGTTGGGAATCATCCTGTAAAACTAGCTTATTAGAATATAATAAATTGTATAATAAAATAGTCTTTATTTGCTACATATATACCCTGGAGCATGGGCTTTTTCCAGGTCTTGTGAACGCCTGTAAAGTTTCTGTAAGATCCTTTTGGTATTAAAAAGTCGTTCCATAACTATCTTTCCTCGATGTTTTTAAATCGGCGAGTCGAAATACAAATGCGCTTTCTAAAATGACATACACAATATTCATACATACACGTTTAAAATATGTATTTCTGCAACAACAAAAAAAAACAACAAAAAAACAAAATGAATTATTATTATTGTCATTGTGAATATTATTGATATTCTAATGTGAACATCATTAATATTGTCATTTGGTCCCTGATGCTCTGTTAATATACTTTTGGCAGGCTAATAAAGCTCTTTGGCAGTGAACTGAAATTGAATTGAGAGAGAAAGGGAAAAGCCAATGCCGTCGCAGGACCACACATTATTAACAAAGTTCTCTCTCTCTCTCTTTCTGTCTGAATGACGGACAGCACCGTTATATAATTGCCGGTTTCATTAAAACTTATAGAGCCAATTATAAGTTCCTAAAGGTCCTAATTCGTCTTCATTAGCGACGATGGAGGCCATGGTAATACATAGATGGCTGTCATATACGCAGATGGCTGTTCGAGTTAGCACTTCACTTATCTCTAGTTTTATTATATGCTAGCTGATGTGACGTACAGTATGAAGTAAACGCAGCTGTAAAGTTCGCTGGACAACCGGTGTGGCTTTAATATTTCAACGTTAACCAATGAAAGATTATATTTCTGGTGAGAGATTTCAGCCAATATTGCCCCCCTCCCCCTTATTTGATTGGAGCCCTGACATTCACTATATAGATATAAATGAAAGCAAAGACTCTATAAAAACATAGAGTCAGAGACTGACGAAAGCACCGGAGTCACGTTTTTCCTCAAACGCTAAACCGTATCCATTCTCAAAAAACCCCTCGCTGATAAATCCGTCTTTTTGGATAGATAAAGGCCTCTATTAAAGCCGCGTGGAGTGCGAGTCAAATGCTTTGTGAGCAGCACTTAGCAGAGGAAGAAAAAAAAAAACGCATACACACGCAAAAAAAAAAAACGACCTTTAAAGTCCGGTGGTGGTGAAGCGAAGCTCAATCAAATATAATAGAAAAAAAAAGCAAGACACCCACTCATCCTGGGTTTCAAGGCAAAACTCACAAACATGAATGACTCTGACGCAAGCTGGATGCGTAATCAAACATAACAACATCATAAATAAGTTTCTGGTTTTGACAGCCACACGTCACATGTATTGAAATACATGTGTTTTTCTGCACTGATACTATTTGCATACCCAGTGATGAGTTCTACAAATCCGTCTTGATGGTTTAAAATAGCACAATGGTTAAAAAAATCTGTATTTTTGTCCTTTTCTAATGAGATATTATAATAATAATCACACTATTAAATCACACAATCACACTCTTTATCACCCAAATGAAGATGGATTCCCATTTTGAGTCCGGTTCCTCTCACAGGTTCTTCCTCTTTCCATCTAAGGGTGTTTTTCCTTGCCACAGTCGCCCCAGGCGCCTTGCTCATAAACACATATAAATCACTTATATTCACATTTATTGTCGTATTGTTGTTTTTTTTTTTTTACATTGTATGAAGCTGCTTTGAGACAATCTGTGAAAAGCACTACAATTGAACTAACAGAAATAATGATATAAAAAATGACTGTCTTTATTTATATTATATTGTATCGAATGGGACCTTCCAAATCTAATAACAATGTATAATGATACATAATACATGATAGTTCACATTGAAATATGTACATTTTTAATTACATTTGTTATTTTAATATTTCATTTTTATGTTCCTTGGATATTATTGAAATGATTCGAATGAGTCATTTTTTAATATAATTATTTCTGTTCGTTTCATTTATTTCTGTAGATTCATGCAAAATGGGCTTGTTTTACTGTAACCACTGTGTGTCAATGATGTGTCCAAGGACGGCAGTGTTGAATATTCTATAGCCTATAAAAATGTTAAAGATTATAGGGTAATATTTTTTGTCGAGGTTTCACTAATATAGAAATCTGACCTTATTTCTTGCAATTGCAAGTTTATATCTCGCAATTCCAACATTTAATCTCACAATTATACGAGTTTATAGTTCAGTATTCGGAGAAAAGGTAAGAATTGCGAGATTGTATCACGCAATTCTGAGGTAAAAAGTCGCAACAATTTTTTTTTTTTATTCAAAAACGGCCTTCCATAGTATACTATATATACTGTTATACTGTTAAAATCAAATTGAATAGATTTATTATTAATGTGTGTGGAGTTTGCATGTTCTCCCCGGGCCTAAGGGGTTTTTTCTCCGGGTTCTCCCCCAAAACATGCATGGTAGGCTGGTTGGCAGCTTGGAAAATTGTCCCTATTGTGTGAATGGGTTAGCATTTCATACAGGGTGTGTTCCTGCCTTGATGCCCCAAGATGCAAATGTATTTATTTTTTAATAAATGTATATATATATATATATATATATATATATATATATATATATATATATAATTAATTATTATTTATTTATTTTAATTTTTTTACTATTTAATTTATTTATTTAATAATTTTAATTTTATTTTTATTATGTATTTATTATTTATTGTTTTTCATGCACATGCCGTTATTAAAAGGAATACTTCACCTTCATAAATAGAGATGAAGAAAACATTTCAAACACATAATGAAACAAACAACCGCGAGGGGAAATAGTTTGGGATGCGTTAATTATTATTTACGAGTGTTGTGCGAAGACAATTTGTTCTCAATTTGTTGCCACTGATTAAAAGGGCTACTTCCAATCAAGGCGTGAAAGAAGCCAATGGTCCTTGAATAAATGTTGTTATTAATATTGATTAAATCATCTGTAAAGGAGACGGTTACGACCGCTGCTGTTCTGGCGTCTGTTGTTCCGTTGCGTAATCGCGTTTTGAAACAAACTGAACATTTTCGTTGTACACTTTGGACTTCCGTTATTGAAGCTTATTCACCTCAAGGGTTGATGTGCGCTTCTGGAGATTCGCACCGTGGTGGAATAGTGATTAATTCTGTTATTGTAAAACAGAAATGATAAACGAGTCTGGCCTTCCGTTCTCCTCTGGCCTTCCTAATCAACAAGGCTTTTCCACCCACTGAGCTTCCATTCACAGGAGGGGGGGGCATTGTGTAGACTTTTGTATCTGAAAATCCCAGCATTTTCTGAAATACTCAACCTGTCTAACACCTCTCAGGACTCTGGATTCTGTTCATCGTGTGTACTGGCCACTTATTGGAACGGCTGCTGTGGTTTTTCCATTCCGTCTGTTAATTGTGTTGTCGCTGCTACTTGGGTGTCATTCCTCGTGTGTAGTTAAGATTCCCTGTTCGGTGTTTCATGCTCCTTGTCAGAAATGGATGGAGTGGAAGGACCCAATAGGGGTTAAACCCCCTGAGGCACGGGGAGAACATGCAAACTCCACACACACATGGCCGAGACGGGAATCGAACACGGACCCTGGCGGTGTGAGGGGAACGTGCTAACCACTAAGCCACCGTGCCCCCTTGCGGGTGAACATGTCAAAGCTAATTTTAGCCTAGGATTCTCGAAATTTTTTCTCAGGCGACCAAATCGTGTCCAAAACAGCAACAGTGTGCACCTGACTTAAGGATTTTGTGGAAGGAAATTCCACAATGGTTTGGTTTCCTTCCTACCTCTTGTGCATCTTCGTCCGACCCTCAAAACCACCAACATTCATTCATTCATTCCATTCATCTTCTACCGCTTTATCTGATCTTCCCTCGGGTCACGGGGAGCCTGTGCCTATCTCAGGTGTCTATGGGCATTAAGGCAGGATACACTCTGGATGGAATGCCAACCCATCGCAGGGCACACACACACACACACAGACACTCACACTAATACACACATTCATACACTAGGGACAATTTTCCAAGGTGCCAATCAAACCTACTGTGCATGTTTTTGGACCGGGAGGAAACCGAAGAACCCGGAGAAAAAAACCCTGAGGCACGGGGAGAACATACAAACTCCACACACACATGGCCGAGACGGGAATCGAATCCAGACCCTGGCGGTGTGAGGCGAACATGCTAACCGCTAGCCACCGTGCCCCAAAACCATCAACATCTGCACGAGTATTGTCTTCATCTTTCACTCACATTTCATTTCATTCTGTTGCCTGATGCGAATATCAACTAATGCTTCACCCCCAGATGTTAATACATAACACCAAAAGCACGTGATTGGTCGATTTGGATAACCACACACGTATACGTTAAAATACAATTGTTTGTGAGTTTATTACTGAAGAATAAAAAGCTTGCTACAGGATAACCTGTTGGGCCCGTTTTTTTATTGTCTTCGTCGGGAAGATCTGCAAATGCCTGCGTTCTGAATATGAATCAGATGACGTATTTTCCATTACGACAGAACGGCGGTCATAAAATACCGGTCGTAACTCTCTCGCGTTGATATATTTTATACTACTTGTTTCGCCGTGTCTCTGCTTTCAGAGGAGCTTTGAAGGTAAAAGTCCGGGTACACACGTCAGTGATAAATCTAAAGTGCTAAACCGCGGCAGACATAGAAATGACAAATATATAACGCCGGTTTCGGAAGCAGGATGATGAATAATCCTTTTGTCCCGGGGCCGCTCTGCCGCTGCTCGTTGGTAATCACTCAGTAAATTAAGGCGATCATAGCGCTTCCTTATGCAAACTCCCTAATTAACTTTCCAGTGCATATTTAATAACGATTATCAACCAAACGACTTGTTCGAGCGAATTTCCTCATTCCTTATGGCCAGATAAGCACACGGCAGGCTTCATCGTCTGCTTTAACATTAAAAGGCGCAACGTCGCGAGGAAATGCCGCCACCGATTTGGCATGGTTCTGAACGGAAAATCCAGATAAAATTCTGTTTGTTTCAGGATATGAACGAGTGAATGTACACACAATAAATCATGTCAAAATATAGACATAAATGTTTATAAAGCTAAATTGGCCTTATATACTCTTATTACCAGTATGTAAAAATAGGTTATTTCAATATTACACCATTTCATTTGACTTTTTTGATCTACAGTGAACTCCCACCCGGCAGAAGTGCTGCTCAGTATCACCAAGCTGTCCCTTTTGGGTCCTTGAGCAAGGCCCTTAACCCTCCAGGCATGCCTTTTCATGGCTGACTCCAAGCTGGAATATGCGGAGAAAGAATTTTGCTGTGTATATGTATATGCGACAAATAAAGGCTTTTCTATTCTCTCTGGATGTTTTTTGATTTCCAAACCACTTTGTCACATGACACATAAATATGGTGACATCGTTTATATGCAGTGCAAATCTATGTACGCACTGCAATACGATTTGTGACTAGCACCTCTACACGTACTCATCGTTTTACATCGCATTTATCGGTCATCCTTATATCAGCCGGGAAAGATTCCTTCATGTTTTGTATAGTTTTGGAGTCTGTTGGATCAGATCAGACGGGCCAGCCTTCACTCCCAGCATGCATCAATGAGACTTGGCCACCCGTGACCCTGTCACCACTGTTCCTTTCTTCCTTCCTTCCTTCCTAGACACTGACCACTGCAGACTGGCAACACCCCACAAGAGCTGCAGTGTTGGAGATCCTCTTCTGTCTTCTGTCCATCACCTTGTCAAACTCGCTCAAATCCGACAAAATTTACTACTTTAAGGACAAAAATGTTCACTTGTTCCAGTAACAGGTGGCATGAAAAAGAAAAAAAAAATCATTGTCTGATTGGTGCATATTTGTCTTCTAATAGGTTGTAATAGTTACAAAGGAAATATTTGTATTCCTAAAATGCAATAATTTGTCATTTTGTAAATTGCCCATTTAATTAATTAATTTATTCATTCTTTTATGATCGTCCACTAAAAAGTGTTTTTGTACAAAATATCCCGTTTGTACAGCGTGTATTTGTGGGTGTCGTGTGATTATTGTCTGTGTAGTATGTAGCATTTTTTTTTCTTATACAAAATAAAGGACCCCAAAAAATATGTAACCCCTATTTATCAAACAATGACATGGAGAAATTGCCTTTTTGTTGTTGTTTTTTGGTTTGTTTGCTTCAAAGAGAGACTTTCAAGACAAGAAATTATATTCATGAAAAATGTGTCGTATCCATTGGGGCCGCTAACTTGGCTGTGATAATGGGTTTAATGGGAACATTATGGACAATTATGAGGCAAACACAAAACGAAACAAACAAACAAACAAACAAAAAATAATCCCGGAGAGGTTATAACAAATTATAAACGCTCAACCGTTTCAGGTTAATTGTTTTATGTTTCCCGCCGTGATGGAGTCTGAGACAGACAAACAGACAAACTGCTAGATGAGCAGTCGAAATGAAACACAGGCAACTGATTAAAATTAGTAGATGTATCCAAAATGAAATTTGCTCCATAGGGTTCCAAATACACTATATATATATATATATATATATATATATATTTTATATATATATATATATATATATATTTTTTTTTCTTCCCCTTAAATGTTCTCATTTCATACCTGGCCGAAATATATACACAGAGGAAGGAGATTGCATGCATACACACTTCCCTGCATGTTCATTGATATTCCAGTATGCTCTTTCAACTTGGGTCTAATCTGTCTGGCATGGTGGCCACCACGTTCCTCGGCATAAGGTAAGCATATGCTGCCCGAAACCTCAACAAGGTGAACAAGCATATATATATAGTATATATATATATATATATATATATATATATATATATATATCTATATATATATATATATATATATGCGTTTGTGGGTGTGTGTGTGTGTGTGTTTGTGTGTGTGGGCGTATCCTATAACAGATGTTACGCATTTTAGATTGTAGCCTCCATTTCTGACCTTATCTTATCCAGCACAATATCCTAACATGAGCAATCAAGAGATCTTTCTAGATCGCTCTGTGTGTTTATTGAACACTCATCTAAGGAGGCATTCGACTAGGTTTTGGGATGTGGGTGAAGCGATTTCTTATTTCTTTAAGGTTTAGAGAGGTTGAGGTCAGGGCACGGGGCAGGCCGCTCATGTTTAACAGCAAACACTGGTTTGACAAAGATCCCGCATGGTTATGTGAGTAGCTCAGGGTTTAAGGCGCTGATCTGAAGGTCAGGTGTTGGGTCCTTGAGCAAAGCCCTAGACATAAGTCAGTGCTCCAGGTGGCGCCGTATCGTGGCTGATCCTGCGCTCGAACCCCAGCTTCCAAACAATTTCACTTTAATTTATATGTAACAAAAAAAGGCTGTATATATAAAAAAGGGCAAAATATATATATTTCACAGTTGCCATTAATTATTTATATATATTAATATTATATTAATATATATTATAAATATTATGTTATATTAATATTAATTAGAGTTATAATTAATTTATAATTAATATTAATAGAGTTATATTATATTAATCACATATTAATGTTCTTTTCTCAAGGTATCATAAATGAATACGTTTCATATTTTGTGATTGTCATGTAGTTGTTGGCTTACAGGTTAAGGCATTGGGCTTTGGATTAATAGGTGTTGGCCTCCGCAACGGAAGATCACAGGTTCAAACCCCACCACCAAGCTGACACTAGTGGGCCCTTGAGCAAGGCCCTCAATTACCCAGTCGCTCTGGGTAAGGGCGTCTTCCAAATGCTGCAAAAGGTCATGAGTCATCTCAAGGTCATTCCTAGCTGCTCGGTTGTATTAGATAAATGTACATAGCACTCGATATGGTCATCTGTAAACACTGTAAAAGCAGCATATTGAATATTTATAAATAAAGCAACCAGGGGGCACGGTGGCTTAGTGGTTAGCACGTTTTCCTCACACCGCCAGGGTCCGGGTTCAATTCCCGTCTCGGCCATGTGTGTGTGGAGTTTGCATGTTCTCCCCGTGTCTCAGGGGTTTTTTCTCCGGGTTCTCCGGTTATTATGCAGGAAGCATAATAATCATGGATTAAAGATCCTCATCGGTCAGAACAGGACAAAAAGACGACCGAATGCTGATCATTCACACCCAGTCACTCTCTCACACACATCGGTTGCTTAATACATAACAATGATTCATTTCTGTGCGTGTAAAAAAAAAAAAAAGTGCGTGTTAAATATTAATCGGTTTCAAGGCAGCGTTTTGTGAGTTGTAGACACGGATAACGACAGACGCGACGAGAGGCCGTTTTCATGACGAGTCACGACACTAAATAAACTTGCTTTTTCAACAAACTCCTGTTCAGCCATCTGGCACCTCAAATGGCCATCATCCGCACCAGTCAACAATCTCCTGCTCTTGGAGTAAAAAACACAGTATTTTCACCAAATAACCACTATAATCTCAAACAATACATTTTATTGTAGAATTCAGTGAAAATATGGTAAAATATATTTTTTTGTTTACATATTAGAAATTCGACAAATTTGGTTTACAAATGCTGTATTTCCATTTATTTGACTCTACAGTATATGGTATGATCTTCTTGTCCTGGACTATTTTATAATATCCATACGATGTAGGAAAAATTTTTTTGGTGGATGGAGGCTACGATAAAAATGGCCAGTGTTTGGAAAGTTACTTTGGAAATGTAATAGATTACAAATGATCGGAATCCAAAGTGTAATAAGTAGTATAACTTTTTGATTACTTTATAAAAGTAAAGTAACTGATTACTTTTTAATTACTTTCATTTGTCCACTAGGTGGCACTTTAAGTTAACATTCTAAGAAATAAGTTTCAAACCCTTGGAAAAAAAAAATTCTATTTGTCGAAATGAAACTGCAGCAGGTTATTGACGGATGCTGGGGGCGTGGTCGGGGTGTGGGGGTGTGCATACTCTGAGACTGAGAACCCTGTTCTGAGACTGTGATCATACTTTATTATAGAATGGCAAAAAAAAGCATATTCCCCAGAGTAACACGAACACGCCCCCGCCCCCCCCCCCCCCCCCCCCCCCCCCCCCCCCACCTAAAGACCTCCCCCCCCGCCCCTCTGGCCATCGCACCGCACCGGGGTCCACTATTTGAGAACCCACTGTAGTAGTCTAAATCACTGATTTTGCATGAAATTGTTCATATGGAACCCTGTTTGTGCTCTTTAACATTTTCATAAATAACTATATTTTAATTACTCCATTTTCTCTCAGTACCTGTAACTAATTACTGTTACATTTATTTTGTAATTAAATTCCTAATTGGAACTATGTAACTTGTATGTAACTAGTTACTCCCTAACACTGAAAATGCCATGGCACTGGGGATAAAACAGGGCATTTAATATAGTGCATTATTTACAGCATGGAATAGTAGCATAACCAGACCAGCACCACGGATCAATCAGCTTCGGCAGCTCTGAGCGGTCTAACAGGCGTCTGCCAAGAGAGAAAACGGGATCGATCGGAAAGGACTTGGGTACTTGAAAGGTATTGAATTTGCTGCGTTTCTTCGTACCGGCCAAACACAAGGCTCTCCGCAGCGAAACACTGCAACCAGTGTCCGACAATTGATCAGGGCTGTATTTTACATTCATTTTGGGTTGCATCCTTTTTTATCCTGCACCTGCTGGACGCTTATTGCTTCCTGGTCCTGTATATCTCCACCGATTCCAGTTCACTAACCCAGCGGGGATGGTGTGACCTTCCTTAGCTACCTGACTAAGTGATAATTACAGAAGGGCGGAAACAGATGCAGTGGAGGAGGTGTGTGTGTATATGTGTGTGTATGAGAGAGATGAATACAGAGAGAGAGAGAGAGAGAGAGAGAGAGAGAGATGAATGGAGCCAAAAAATAGAAACAGTAATGAAAAGGAAAAAATAATGGAAGTAGATCTGAGGTCCACACACAAACACTGGAAAGCTATAGAGGTGTTCATACATCACCCGCGCTGATGAAAAGGAAAAAGGTTCAAGCAAAAGATCTGTCCTGCAATGCTGTTTAGCCCACATTTCTGCATTGCATATCAAATATCTTTACTACACCTAACGCTGTTGCTTAGCGCACGATTTAGAGTCATTTTCTACCTCGGGAGAGATTCAGCATGTTGTGGCACTTTGTGTAACTCCCAAGGAAAATTTCCTTTTTCGCAATGCTTGGCACCAAATGACTCATCCGCTGCGTTGGCCGAGTCACAGGATAATATCATAAGGCAAAGCTGACTGTCTGGGCATGCTCGAAATGAAGCAAAAGATAAAAAGGAACCTAATCTCAAGAGTTGTATTTTTGTTTTATGTGTGTGCTTTTTTTTTGTTCATTTATTTTGGTAGCCTTGGTGTCCTTGTTATTTGTAGAATCCATGCATGTGAACATTCTAAATTTCATCTACAGACCTTTCTATCAGATGAATTGAAATTTCTGATTTTATTTATTTATTTAAAAAAAAAAAAAAAAAAAAAACGATTCCCGTCTCGGCCATGTGTGTGTGGAAGTTTGCATGTTCTCCCCGTGCCTCAGGGTTTTTTTTTCTCCGGGTTCTCCAGTTTCCTCCCGGTCCAAAAAAACATGCACGGTAGGTTGATTGGCACCTTGGAAAATTGTCCCTAGTGTATGAATGTGTGTGTGAATGTGAGTGTGTGTGTGTGTGTGTGTGTGTGTGGCCTGCGATGGGTTGGCATTCTACCCAGGGTGTATCCTGACTTAACGCCCATAGACGCCTGAGATAGGCACAGGCTCCCCGTGACCCGAGGGAAGATTGGATAAAGCGGTAGAAGATGAATGAATATATATATATATATATATATATATATATATATATATATATATATATATATATATATATATATAATATAATATAAATCTGATACATTACCCTTAAAAAGAATGAAAAGGTAAACCTGTATACTTGCCCCCACCACTGTACTGTGCTGTATCTCGGGCAGTGCTAGAATGTAAAATACAGAACCCCGATATGTACTGTATATTCATGCAAACGCATTTTCTTTAGTATGTGCCGTCATAATTTAACTGAATAATAAGACAGTAAAATGTATGGGTACTCACTAATAATGAATGGTATGAATTATTTAGGTTTAAAACACATAAGAAGTATTTATAGTAGCACAAATTACAAATTATTGTTGTTGCACAATATTATATGTAGCACAAAACGACTGTGGCTGACTGTGGACTGTATATTTTGTCCGATATATTTTCTGTTTTCATAATTATATCATCTTTTACTTTTATTTAAAAAAATAAAAAATAAATAAATAATATATATATATATATATATATATATATATATATATATATATATATATATATATATATATATATATATATATATATATATATATATGAATTTTTGCACAGTTTAATCGCAATGGTGCTACTAAATATTTTAATATGTATAAATATATATTTAATCACACAATTGTCATGAGTTATTTTATATTAATATCATATGAGTTACATTATATTAATCCCATATGGTTCTTTTCTCAATGTACCATAAATGAATACTTGTCAGTAATTGTGTCTGTATACAGTATACAGTATACTGTACATTTCCCTCAAAGTCTTTCCCTTTAATAAAAGAAATAATTGTTTAATATTTATTTCAAACTGTAAATTCTACTTTTAATATTAATTGCTTGGTTTTCTCAATTTATTGTGGTCGTTTTAATTATTAAATATATGTTGCTGGGTGTTTCCCATTAATAAAAGGTTACATAGTAATAACACATAGTAATAAGCACTTATGTTAATTCACGCTTTAATAAAATTAGTGCTGTTAAATTGAATTTACATTAACGCGTTATTAACACGTTAAAATAATTATCCGATAGCGTAGTTTATTGTGTCCGTCTTGCCCATTTGCACCAGTTTTAATCTCATATTTTATTGCTTCTGACGAGCTCAGTCAGTCTGGCTTTTTCTTCGACTTTCTATATTCTTTTACACTTTTGATTCAATGATTCAAAGATACAAACGTTATTACAACGTTGATTACAACCTAAACCATGCTGTCGGATTTATCCTTCGGCTCAGATCTGGTTTTATTCTATGCCGTTCTTATTTCAACATGTCTGGACTTTCAGAGGAGCTTTAAAGGAAAAGGTTTTTTTTTTTTTAAGACCAGGGAACAAATGTAACTACAGTCAGTGATAAATCTGAAGTGCTCATCCGTGACAGAAATAGAAACGACACGCATATAATGGCAGGAATGACATATAAACTTTTTGTCCAGGTGCTCCTCTGCTTCTCCTTATTCCTAATCACTTAATAAATTAAAGTGCTCATCTGCTATACAGGAGCGAGTACTCTTGACTTTGGAATTTAGTGCTCAGATTTGAGAGCAGGGGCCGAGGGGGTCAAATTAACCCTGTTTTAATCTACAGGCTCATGTAAATAACAAACTGAATCGATAAGTGTAACTGTATTAACAATAACTGTGTGCAACTAATCACTATTTATTATCACTATCTATCTATCTATCTATCTATCTATCTATCTATCTATCTATCTATCTATCTATCTATCTATCTATCTATCTATCTATCTATCTATCTATCTATCTGTCTATCTTTCTGTCTATCTTTCTGTCTGTCTGACTGCGTGTCTGTCTGTCTGTCGATCTATTGGTCTATCTATCTATCTATCTATCTATCTATGTCTATCTATCTATCTATCTATCTATCTATCTATCTATCTATCTATCTATCTATCTATCTATCTATCTATCTATCTATCTATCTATCTATCTATCTATCTATCTATCTGTCTGTCTGTCTGTCTGTCTGTCTGTCTGTCTGTCTATCTATCTATCTATCTATCTATCTATCTATCTATCTATCGTCCTATCTATCTATCTATCTATCTATCTATCTATCTATCTATCTATCTATCTATCTATCTATCTATCTATCTATCTATCTATCTATCTATCTATCTATCTATCTATCTATCTATCTATCTTGATATCCGAATTATTGAATTATGATGTAAGGTGAGTACTGAATTCCAGCATCACAACATATCTACTGATCTACAGCCAGCGTACTGTTTAAGTGAAATGAAATCCGGGTGCCTAAGAGACTGACTTATCTGGCACATAACCTCGGTAATGAATCAGCTGAAATACCCCACTTGGTCTAACGGGTCCAAAAACCTGTCCTTCTAGATAACTAAAAGACCCAAAGTGTTTATCAGTACAAACAAAGTAAAACATTAATTCCCATCAGCATTAATACCAGTCATGCTTTATTTTGCTTGAGGAAAAATCTTTCCTGCATTGGAAAAGTTTGACCTTTTAAAGAAAGGTCTTATTAAAAAAAATAATAAGTAGTTTTTCTTTTCGTTTTCTTTTAATGTACCTCATAAAACCTGTCATTTTTAAACTACCGTTGCTAGAAAATAGAATAGAAATTTGTAATGTTTATTATATATAATAAACATTATATATAATGGTTATATATATATATATATATATATATATATATATATATATATTATTTTTTTTTAGATATTTTTTTAATTTATTTATTTATTTATTTATTTATATAAGTTTATAGCTCTCTATATAACTTGCAGCCTTCTACAGGTGGCATTTTATTTTAACCGATGCGCATTTGGCGGACTTTATCCAGAGAGACTGGGCAACTGAGGGTTAAGAGCCTTGCTCACAGGCCCAGCTTGGTTGTGGTGGCCCGTCCTGAGATCGACTCTTTAACCACTGAGGCTCTGATGGTTTGACAATAATGATGTCATGATGTACACGAGCTCACTGTGTAATGAAAGCCATTTGGAGATTGTTTTAATGATGCTGATGCTTTGTAATGGTGTTTAAAACCAACATTTCTAGGGTCCATAAGCAAACTTCTGCCACCGAAGTAAATACTGTAATACTGAAGTGTTTTTTTTTAATAAATGAAAAGATTCTTGTAATAATGCAGCACTTAAGAGGGAGAAACGCATTGTTCATGTGCTCTTAAATGATAATTGTACCTTACATGGGTTTTCGACTGTATATTTATTCATTTAGCGACACTCAGTAGTACATATTTGATATACACTCACAACCACTAAGTACATCAAAGTATGTTTATTAAAATTCAGTTAATTAGCTTAATGCGAAAACCTTATGAAGGTCTCTATGAAGGGTAAAAAACAAACAAACAAAAAAAAACAAAAACAAGAATTTATCCTGGTTATTAAATGACTGCATTAAATCCCTGGTTTTTATGAAACATTCTTCTATCCACCATTTTAAGTTTTGTACCAATGAAACACTGTTCCTAATGGCTTCATATATATTATTAATATATACATTTCTCTTAACACATATTGCTGAGTCTCGTGTTTCAGTGGACGCGGTTTTTTTTCTTCAAGTGGGGGACAAACTTCAGCTTCCCGAACCACAATCACTTACTCCAATACAATATTTCTCCTCTCGTTCTATTTCGTTTTTTCTTTCTTCTTTTCTAAAAATGGATGCATTTTCCAGGCACTAAAAGGTAATAAAAGGAGGAATGGAGACTGCAATGTGGCTGGTGTGATTAATCGAGCTTGGCAATGAGAAAAGGAACTGCAGAGAGGACCATATTGTGGAGGAGGCTAGGGGTATGTGTGTGCGTGCGTGTATGTGTGTGTGTGTGTGTTTCTGGAGTTGCATTTAGTACTTTCTCTAAACCAAAATTATTGATTCCTTTTTTTTGCCTAGTTGGCTTAAGAGCCTTGAATTAATTTTAAAGTTTTCTTTTTTAAATTAAGATTTTATTTTTTTATTTGTAAATAGCAAAAGCAAAAATGTGAAGCTATCTTATATAGTTATATACATTGTTCATTCTGCAAATGTAACCTGTAGCCCATCTGTTATATATAAAACGAGTGGTTCACTAATAACATTATAACCTGTATGTATTCCATAGGCCTCCTTTGTGCCACCAAACTTAAATTATCGTGACATCACATTCTGTACATCCGATATGACATCATACCGTATTCATTCCAGTGGAGTGAGATCCTGAACAGTTTTATCCTGCTGAATGAGGTAAACTGTACCAGGAAATACTCTTGCCATAAAGAAAAGGGGGCGGGGGTGTCTAAGTCACATAGGTGGTACATGTCTTATAACATCCACATGAATGCCCATGAAAGCCCCTACCTTCCTCCCATAGCGCATCTTGGTTTCATCTCGGATGCTTGCCCATAATTGAATCTAATTTCACGCATTAATGCATTGTCGAAAAAGGAGGGATTTTCTTTGGCGGAATCCTGATGCTGAAGGCGGATGAATGTATGCATGCTTTGTCTGCATTTGTGTGATTTTACTACACACACACACACACACACACACACACACACACACACACACACACACACACGGGCATCACAGAGGCCGCATCAACCTGCAGGTTGTTTTGAGCGTGTAATAAAATATCCATAGCTTAGAGGGAGCTGACAAAACACACTGACGCTCACAGACATACGTTACCATTACGCGCACAATTACACACATGCTTGCGGACAAATGTGCACGGGTACAGTAACGCAGCATGAATGCAACACACAGACTGTACAGAGTATTAATACATAGGAGATCTCTGATGCACACACACACACACACACACACACAAGTGATTGATGATATGACACAATAAAACATAGTAAAAAAAACACTTATGTATGACATAGAAACACACATACAATGCTGTCAAGAGTAAGATAGAGAGAAAGAGGGAACGATAGATGAGTGAAGGTTTTTCTGTATTTGCTGGAATACACTGGAATACAACGGGAGATGAAGCTGCTGATGAAGGAGAGTATTTCGCAACTCAACATGATATGAATTATGAATGTGAGCGAGCGGAATGATTTAGTATTTGATATGATTGAAACTGTAGTTAAAGCTCCAAGCTTCAACCAGCCTCTTACCCGAGTCTGACACACACACACACACACACACACACACACACACACACACACACACACACACATTGCAGTGTAAAGATTCTTATGAAATTCTAAAACTGTTTTGTTTCATATCACTCACTTATTCTCTGGGACTCCAGGCTACAGATGATATATTGAACCACAGAGATGGGACTTTTGGGACCATTGTTGCTGCACTGACAAAAACTGTACTACGGCTGAATAAGCAACAGTGCACGGAAATCCCGGTCTCATCTTATATATATATATTTAACATAGACGGTGCGTCTGAAATCATCTCCACTGCGTTGTAGTGTGCATTTATGTAACCTTAGGGATGTGGTAGCTCCATAGTTCTCTGGCCTCTGACCTGGAAAGCCGCAGATTCAAATCTCACTACTAACCTGCCACTAAAGCATAACCCTAAGTTACTCTGGTTATGGCCGTTAATGTACAGTAGTGTGAGAATTCCCCCTAAGAAATAAACCTCCACTACTTGATGCTTTTATTCAGCTTCTGTATGGAAAAAGGGGCGGGGCTTTCGATTTCCTTTGGAGATATCTAAAAAAGGAATTAAATGTATACAGCACTCACACTAACACTTAAGCATGATTATAAGTGTATAGGCAAGACACTCTAAAAGAGACTTTCTCAAAATTGTAAAAAGGTTTTCTGAGGGTAAAATCACATAAAAATTTTATTGGAAAATATTCAGATCTGATTCAAACATTAACGATTAGGATTTAAACATTTCCGACTTTTGTACACATGTGGAGAAATTTCTGTCTGCAAAAGTATAACAGGTCGTCTGCTGAGACAAGAGTTATATCTGACTAAAACCCAGCATTGCACAACAAACCCACTGTGAAACATGGTGGTGGTAGTTTCATGCTGAGTTTGACAATTGACCAAATGATGCACATCGATATCCTGTCCATTCAGGTGCATTGTGGTCCACAGGCAGTGCTGGGAAGTTTACTGGGAAGGAAATGTAATAGATTACAGATTGCAAATGTACTCTATTCAAAATGAAATAAGTAGTGTACCTTTTCAATTACTTGAAAAGTGATTACGTTAGATTACTTTTTGATTTCTTTCATTTGTCCACTAGGTGGCACTTTAAGTTAACTTTCTAGGAAAAAAAACCCTCGGAAAAAATAGGTTCTATTTTTTTCAAAATGAAACTGCAGCAGATTGTCAAATCATGGTTCAAAATCACGGTTCAGTTAAAAATCATGCCGTAGCCTAAAGCGCTGACATTTATTTACATTTACATTTATTTTGTAATTAAATTACATAACGGGGGCACGGTGGTTTAGTGGTTAGCACGTTCGCCTTACACTGCCAGGGTAAGGGTTCCATTCCCGTCTTGGCCATGTGTGTGTGGAGTTTGCATGTTCTCCCCGTGCCTCAGGGGGTTTTTCTCGGGGTTCTACGGTTTCCTCGGTCCAAAAACATGCACGTTAGGTTGATTGGCACCTTGGAAAAATTGTCCCTAGTGTATGAATGTGTGTGTGTGTGTGTGTGTGTGTGTGTGTGTGCACCCTGTGATGGGTTGGCTTTCCATCCAGGGTGTATCCTGCCTTAATGCCCATAGATGCCTGAGATAGGCACAGACTCCCCGTGACACAAGGGAAGATCGGATATAGCGGTAGAAGATGAATGAATGAATTACGTAACGCCGTTACATGTAACTAGTTACTCCCAGACACCATGTTCGTTGAGTTTATTTTATAGTGCTGAGATTTCTTGTCACGGTCCTTCCAACCTGACATTCTGAGAAAAGAAAGGCACGCCGGCTTTAGATTGATTCGATTTAAGCTGCCTCCCCACAAGCTCATAAACGTTTATAAAAATCACCATGGAGACTTCCATGACAGGAGCCGTCCGTATTTGATTGGGGAACTAGATAAGTCATGACTGCAAGGTCCTGAGAAATGTTCGACTAAATGTGCCCTGGATGAGGCTCGCCCGGACATTTATTTAAGATAGATGAGGGAAATAGTCAGAAATCTAAGTCGCTATAGACCACAGACTCTTCTCCTGCTAGTCAAACGCTTTCATAGAACATAAAAGACATGAAGATATTCAGGACAAGGCATTTCCCTCATGCAAGTCAATGTCTTGTGGTGTTTATGCTGGATATACTCATTACAGGGCTTTGAACTTTACCTCAGTTCACCTGTATACATCAAATAATAAGTCGAGTGGTCTTTCCTGAAGGGACTCATTCTGTATACTGTAGTCTGTGTTATTGATTTTACACCACATGTGTCAAACTCAAATGCCCGCGGGCCGAATGTTCATTTTGTGTGGGCTGTAAATGCTTAAAAGGTGTATGATTGTATCAAAATAAAGCTTTGCTACTTTAAAACATGCATTGACAATTATGGACGACTATAATTCGGATGTGGCCCACGGTGATGATGTATAGTTTAGTGTATGTTGCTTTTGTTGCCTGAGATAAACAAGCATTTGTCATGAACAAAATACTATGATATAAGAGTGACAATGTACAAAAACAAAGGAGGTTCAGTTGTGAGATGAGTGTGACTAATCATGAGTCTATAAACAATAGCTGTTAAAACAGCGGTCATGTGACGTGAAACTTAAGGGATCGATAGCTACAACAAGACCAACTTTTAATGCTAGTGCTATAATCATATTGTAGAATTCACAAATAAAGTCAAATTGTTCATATGTAAAATAGATATGCGAAGGAAAAAGAAAGTATGCATTATGTTGTTCCTCAGGCATCATTTTCTAGTTACTCATCCAGTTTAGTTTTACCTTTAAATCTTAACTGACTCATATCGCCAAGCTGCCACCCTTGGGTCCTTGAGCAAGGCCCTTAACCCTCTTTACTCTTTACTCCGTATCATGTCTGACCCTGCTCTCTGACCCCAGCTTCCAAACATGCTGGGATATGCGAAGAAAGAATTTCACTGTGCTGTAATATATATGTGACAAATATAGACTATTCTATTCTATTCCTTATATACTGTATGTGCACTGCTTAGGGCATTATGGACCCTTGCTAGAACACTGCAAGATATATACTGAAAATGAATAGCAAATTCTGAAAATTGCGTTTAAAAATGTAATATTTTGATGATAAACTAAAAGTAACATTTAAAACAATCCAATTGAATCAGAATAGAAGAATGAATAGAATAGAATCGAATAGCACAGTGAAATTCACATATCCCAGCTTGTCCGGAAGCTGGGGTCAGAGCGCAGGGACAGCCATGATATGGCGCCCCTGGAGCTCAGAGGGTTAAGGGCCTTGCTCAAGGACCCAAGGGTAGCAGCTTGGCGATACCGGGGCTCGAACCCCGACCTTCCAATCAGTAACCCAGCGCCTTAAACCACTGAACTACACCCTCCACCATTAATTATTACTCCAATAATTAGTCCTTTTGAGTTGTAATTGGAAATTGTTGTTTGTCTCAAACTAACATCTGTTGTTTTGCTCTCTCTCTCTCTCTCTCTCTCTCTCTCGCTTATTTCCCATCCCTTTTCTCTCACATACACACTCATAAAACACACTCTGTGTGGTTTGATTCGGGGATAATTGACACAAAACAACAGCAGACAGAAGGAAATGTCGAAAAGTCAGGACATTTCCTAATAATAACCCGCAGGTCGGGGTGGTAATCAGCTGGTTATTCTGTGTGCTTTGAACCGGACCGTCTCCTTCAACTTCTTCCGACATACTGTCAGAACAAGCACAGCTCACTGAGCTCAGTGCCCGACTACACACAACGTGTCCGAAGTGAAAAGCCCATATGCGCAACAAAAGCAGAATCGTTTCCTTTCTTCCATGTATTTTATTAACGTGGATATATTTCTTCTGTGTAATTAACACGGTGTCAGGGAAGTTTGTCTCTCTCTTTTTTTCTTTCTTTTTCTAGAACACTCTGTCTTAGTGACAAAGCAATGTAGCAGGAGTGCCTTCATTAGATGTTCACACACTGCATTATCTTTGCATTTGGCAAAGACTCATGATAGGTGTTCTGTCTCCCATTCTAATTTGCCTACTAGCCGGCAAGTACAGTTTCATTAGCGCTCTTGTACCAGTTTAAATTGTGCTGTTATGTTTGGGGTATTTAATACAAATTGCTTGTGCGTCATATAGCATTGAAACTCTATGATGCAAGCCCTACAGGTTGCTTATAGAAATGAAAGCCAATCAATATACCTACAATCAAAGACATTAAATATAGCGTTTTTTTTGTTTGTTTTTTGTTTTTTTTTTTCAATAATTCTGGTCAATTACTTTCCCTGTAGCAATAATAATGAGAGAAAGAACGGAATAAAGCGTTTTTGGATCTGTTCCAGGCGAAAGAAAACACTCTATGTTCTTTTCCACCTTGTCTGCACCAGCTTGTGCCAAATGTCTCGCTATGATCGCATTACCTTTTGGTGCCAGAAGTCACAACTTTATTAAATTAAATTCATGCCCCCAGAGAATAACATATCACAACACACAATGGCCAGTGAAAACAATCAACTGATTACTAATAAAACAAACAAACTAGAATATATATATATATATATATATATATATATATATATATATATATATATATATATATATATATATATATATAAATGTAATATATATACACATATACATTCATTCTTATCTCCTATCTCAGGCGTCTCCGGGCGCACACACACTCATACTCACACACTAGAGACAATTTTCCAAGGTTTTTGGAAACTGGAGAAAACTGGAGAACCCGGAGAAAAGCCCGCTGAGGCACGGGGAGTACATGCAAACTCCATACAGATGGAGATGGGAATCGAAACCCAACCCTGGAGGTCTGAGGCGAATGTGCAAACCGCTAAGCCACCCGCCCCATCGATTAGAACGTTATGATCAGTCAAATTAATGGAATAGTTTAAATGTAAAAATAAGCATGACCACTGTGTTTTGCTGTGATGTCTGGCAACATGATGTTACTGTACCACAAATTGTACTTCTGAAGGCAACACCAGAAGGCAACACCAGACCTCGTTGTTACTGTTCACCAATAAAGAAAATTGACAGATGTAATAAATGTAATTTTGTTACTATGCATATATTAAGTAGCTTTTTCAAGCATCTGTCCTTTATGAAAGTATTTCCATTTAGGGAGAACTTTAACTCCCCTTCATAAAATACAAAATATTCAAATTTCTTCCTTTTCCACTCATCTACATTTTTGCGAAATCAGTTGATTATCCCCCTAAAAGGCCTTTGCTAAGTAGAAATGGATTTGGCGATATGTAAATCTCCATCTCCTTAGTCTCTGGATCTTAATTTAACCATAGTTTACAACCTGGCTTTATTATTGCTCTCTTTGCTGTACTCCATCATACGGTATCCTCTAGTGCATACTGAAGTATTCAAGGAGTATTCAAGTGCATTATTGTGCATATTTTGTGTTAAAGCCTTACACTGCATTCTGCGAAAAAGCTTGAGCGTTCGGAATTCTATCATCCGAAATGGCATTTCAAAAACGTAAAAAAAGGCCATCCAAACCTTTTGCTTCGAGCCTGCATTGGCAGGCCTGTGGCAGCATGATTGCTTGTGCCAAAAAAAAGAAGAAGAAGAAAAAAAAAAAAGCCCGTGCCAAACAATTTGTGCCAAATTGTGTCTCGCTGACTTTTGCATTTTATTTTTTTGGCAGCGTCCTGATTGTTGTTGTGCACTGGATCTGTATCCCACTATATGCAGTACTCACAATCTATTGTCCTACATGCATAGTTAAAATAGATGTGTTTTTTTTATCCTCCGATCTCCCCCGTCAGATTTTTAAACAGCAAACAGCAAAAATGATATTAATTGAATGTTAATTACAAAAAATACACAATTTGGCCACTTATATGGTGGATCGGTTGTGCTTTTGTCTGGAGATTTGTCTGCAACTTCAAGTTCAGACGATGCCACGGCCATCTGTGGCTGCTGTCCAAGGGAACAAAATTAGCTGCATTCTGAGTTAGGGAGGGACTTTTTTCTCTCTTGACAGTCAGGACAACAATAGCCAATCATTTCGCCTTTCTGAGCTCAGGTATGTACACTATACTCAGTGTTGCCAAGGTTACATTGGGAATGTAATAGCTTACAGATTACAAATTACCCTATTCAAACTGTAATAAGTAGTGTAACTTTTTAATGACTTTGTAATAAAAGTAAAGGAACTAATTACATTTGATTACTTTTTGATTATTTCTGTTACTTTTATTTTGTCTCTGTCTCTGTTACTTTTATTTTGTCATTAAATTACGTAATACCGTGACATGTAACTAGTCACTCCGCGACACTGCCTATACTGTATGTGCTTTTTCAGCATCACATCCCGTTTTTAGTCCCAATTCACTTTCCTGAACTTTCTTGGGAAGATTCAAGGGAAACCGGAGAAACCGGAGAAAAACCCCCTGAGGCACGGGGAGAACATGCAAACTCCACACACACATGGCCGAGACAGGACTTGAACCCGGACCCTGGCGGTGTGAGGCGAACGTGCTAACCACTAAGCCACCGTGACCCTCTTCCAGGGAAGATGTTCCTCTGTATTTCGGAGTATGCTTGTGGAGATTTGTGCTCATTCAGACAAATAGGGTTGAGGTCAGAGCTCTATAGCTGTCACGGCGCGCTCTCTCTCGCTCTCTCTCTCTCTCTCTCTCTCTTTCTCTCGCTCTTCCCGGCTCTTTCGCCACACACACACACACACACACACACACACACACACTCTCTCTCTTCCTCTCCTCGCTCTTCCCTGCTCGTTCGCCACACACACACACACACACACACACACACACACACTAATCAGCTCAGGTGTTCCTGATCTTCGCCCTCTCCATCTCCCCTTTAAATAGCCCGGCTCTCCCTTCATTCCGGGTCCGGGCTCGTGACTTACACGTAGTGTCGCGGACCCATTAGATAGCTATTTATATGCCTAACCTTTTCTCTGCTCCTGTTTTTCCAGTTCCCGTTTCCTTCAGCTCCAGATTCCGGACTTCCAAGTCCGCTCCAGAACTCCGGTCCTCCTGTGACCACGGCGCGCAGCGCGCAAGGCTCCCAAGCCTGTCTGGCCGCTCCTTAGAGCGGCGTCTCTTTGGTTATTGGACATTTAAATAAACTCCTTTGTTTTTGAATTACCGTTTCCCCGTGTGTCTGTGCAGCGCGACACCACCGTTACAGTAGCAGGCGATCTCAGTAATATATTGTAAGCGTACCTTCATATAGTTTGCTTTGTGTATGATCCTGTCGGTTTGGGTCTCCTTGTTTTGCAATAACAGTTTGGAAAAGAAACACATATGGTTGGAAAGTCCGGTGTACCAATGCTTTTATCCATATAGTGTATGTATGTGGAGATATGATTTTTGCTTTACATGCATTGGAGTAGGGGCACGGTGGTTTAGTGGTTTAGTGGTCCGGGTTCGATTCCCGTCTCGGCCATGTGTGTGTGTGGAATTTGCATGTTCTCCCCGTGCCTCAGGGTTTTTTTCTCCGGGTTCTCTGGTTTCCCCCGGTCTAAAAACATTCATAAAGATTGGCACCTTTATGAATGTATGTGTGAATGTAAGTGTGTGTGTGTGTTCTGCGATGGGTTGGCATTCCATCCAGGGTGTATCCTGCCTTAATGCCCATAGACGCCTGAGATAGGCACAATCTCCCCGTGACCTGAGGCAAGATCGGATAAAGCGGTAGAAGATCAATGAATGAATGCATTGGAGTGTGAGATAGCCTGCTGTAGATCTCTGACCTCAACCCTGTGTGTCTGAATGAGAACAAATCTCCACAAACACAGAGGAACATCATCCCAGAAAAGTTCAGGGAATTATAAAAGTGAATATGTAGTGTAAATACAGTACACGAGCTCACAGAGGCAAACGATTGGTTTCTTCCAATGAGGAGATAAACAGAAATTTGCATCAATTGATTAGTTTGGCTTTATTTGTATGCAAAGAAATCCACAATCTATGATATTTTTGTCCGAATGAAGTTGCAGTCTTAATCTTGGTCCACATTCTTCATCTTCCAAAACTATTTGTCTCGGTCGACTATATATCCATTCCCCCACGAAAAAATTTATAGAAGCTCGCAAAACCAAAATAGTCCCCTTCGATCTCCTCCCCAATAATCACACTGGAATGAGATGGAGCTTCGTTCCTTCAGTTTTCAATTTTCCATCTGCAGCCGCAATAACATAGAGCGGTGTGAAGTCCCAGAGTGTGTCATAAGGCCATAAAGCATCTTTCTCTCCTATAGCAATGGCGATGATTTACCTGCGACACTATCCCCTATTCCCAGTCTACAAATTATGAGTTTAAAAGGTCTCTTTTTTTTCATCAATAAGACAGATTATAAAAAAAACAGGATTATTCCGATCTTTTCCTGATCCTCTTGATCTGGAGATTACCTTTATGAACGAGCGTAATCTTGTGCAACACATGCTTAAAAACAAGCACGCAGCTGTGTGGAGTATAGAGAGCAGCTGAAGTGGGTAATAATGCGCTTTTGGCTAGATTCGTTCTAATAATGGATATTTTTAAGTGCATTTGCAATGACTACTAGGTATTTGGACTTTATTTTAGGCATTGGTTTGATATATTTTTGTATTTATGACTTCATGTCATAGGGGCACGGTTGCTTAGTGGTTAGCACATTCGCCTCACACCGTCAGGGTCGGTGTTCGATTCCCGTCTCGGCCATGTGTGTGGAGTTTGCATGTTCTCCCCGTGCCTCAGGGGTTTTTTCTCCGGGTTCTCCGGTTTCCCCCCTGGTCCAAAAACATGCATGGTAGGTTGACTGGCACCTTGGAAAATTGTCCCTAGTGTATGAATGTGTGTGTGAATGTGAGTGTGTGTGTCCTGTGATGGGTTGGCATTCCATCCAGGGTGTATCCTCCCTTAATGCCCATAGACGCCTGAGATAGGCACAGATAGGCAGATCCAGGCAGCACTTCCCCGTGACTTGAGGGTAGATCGGATATAGCGGTAGAAGATGAATGAATGAATGAATTTCATGTCATTAGAAATGTTACAGTCTCCTAGTTGTCCAACTGCCAAACATTCCTACCGTATATACTGCAAATAGACAACAATGTGGTCCATGAATGGCATGTAATTTGGTGTAATAACAGACATTGTCACAAAACACTTCACAGAAATACAGGTTACATACATCCACACAAGAAAACAGTCAGGGTAGACCTTTGAGAGAAAAGAAAAAAAAAGCAATGGAATCAATAGGGATCCTTTTAATATGAGTAATTTCGGACAGAAGGGTTATAAATCACTATACAGATTATAAATCACTATACAGAAGCCAAATAGTATGAAATGTATTGGAACAGATGTTCACTATACGCACATTTTCCATCTTTTCAATCTTTATGTTCACAGCAGTCATTCTTTATTTCTGTTAACGGCACCTGAGATGGATGAATTAATGGCTGCATTCTAAAACCACTCAAGACTGGAAGAAAATCGATAGCATGATAATAAGCTATATAGGACATTGAATATAGTTAAAATAAAGCTTTCAGTGATGTCGATGAAACTGTCTACAGGATACAGCGAAGTGCATATGGTACGTTAATGCATATTATTTAAATCCTTTTCTCCATTAAATCTCATTGCCACAATCAGTGCGTATTAAGTCAGTATAGTTATTCAACCTTGTCACTAAATACTTCTCTATTTTTACTTGAGGGTAATAAGAGATCTTTTAATATTTTATTCAAACCTAAACATTTCATTATTTATCCAACCGGGTAGGGAAAAAGCATTAAAAGCCAATTAAAGTCAATTACCCTACAATTGGTTTGAAATGTATGTGTGTGTGTGTGTGTATATATATATATATATATATATATATATATATAAAAGAGTGGGGAGAGGTGGAGGTATATGCATGTTTGTGAATGAGAGAGAGAGCAGTGGGAGTGGTGGGGTTGCCGGGTGGTGAAGGTGGATGAGTTTAAGTACCTGGGATCAACAGTGCAAAATAATGGGAGGTCAGTGGTTAAGGCATTGATTGGGCTCTGGACTAGAAGATCGCACTTTCAAGTCCCACCACCACCAAAAGTAGTGGGCCCTTGAGCAAGGCCCTTAACTATCAATTGCTCTGTTGTAAATCACTCTGGATAAGAGCGTCTGACAAATGCTGTATATGTAAATATAATGGAGAGTGAGGAACAGAATGCAGGCAGGGTGGAGCGGGTGGAGAAGAGTCGAGTGATTTGTGATAGAAGGGTATGTGGAAAAGTAAAAGTTTAGACCTGGGACCTGGGATGTTTTTAAGGTTTAGAGACAGCGGAGTTGTCTAAAAGACAGGAGGTGGAGGAGTTGTGGAGATTTTCATTGGGAATGACGAGGATGGACTGGATTAGAAATGAGTTTATTAAAGGGACTGTTTTGGAGACGAGGTGGGTGAGATGGTTTGGACATGTGCAGAGGAGGAACATGGGGTACAAATGGACAGGAATGCTGACGTTGGAGGTGCTAGAAAGGCGGAAAAAGGAAGGCCAAGAAAGAGGTTTGTGGATGAGGGAAGACTTGCAAGCAGTTGGGGGTGAAAGAGGCAGATGTAGAATACAGGGTGGTGTGGTGAAGGATGATCCGCTGTGGCAACCCCTAATGGGAGCAGTCGAAAGAGGAAGATATACAGACGTTCCTCCTAATCCTACACTTGACGAACTTTTGCCGAGACGAACAAACCTGTCGACAAAGTAAAATTAGTTCGGAATCGGAAAACACAACACACACAGCGATCTAGTCACGGAACACAGAGAGTAACGAACGATAATACATAATACCCATTTAATGTCTCCCACCTCCTCCTCCTCCTCCTCCTCCCACCATCCACACACATATTAACCACGACATTCCTTAAGTACAGTACTTACTGTATACATTACTGTATAATTTTATACTGTTTATTGATTTGAAATATATTACTGTTATTGTTTTGATAACTTTTCTGAAGTGCAGCAATCAGGAGTACGGTAAACTAGCATTTTTTATAGCGTATATCTTATGAACATAGTTAGGAGTGAATAGTGAATACCACGAACTACTTACTAAAAATTCATACTACAAAAGTACTACAAACTCATGGAATGTATCTAGTTCGTAGGGTGGGGACCGTCTATGTGTACATTTATATTAGGGGTTAGTGGTTAGCGCGTTCACCTCACACCGCCAGGGTCGGTGTTCGATTCCTGTCTCGGCCATGTGTGTGGAGTTTGCCTCAGGGGTTTTTTCTCCGGGTTCTCCGGTTTCCTCCCGGTCCAAAAACATGCACGGTAGTTGATGGGCACCTTGGAAAATTGTCCCTAGTGTGTGAATGTGTGTGTGCGTCCTGTGATGGGTTGGCATTCCATCCAGGGTGTATCCAGCCTAAATGCCCATAGATGCTTGAGATAGGCACAGACTCCCCGTGACCCGAGGGAAGATTGGATATAAGATGATTGCATGAATGAATGAATGAATGAATATACTGTATATATATATATATATATATATATATGTGTGTGTGTGTTTGTATGTGTGCAGATAGATCGATAGATAGATCTTTTATCTCTTTTAACATTTTGAACTTTCTAACTAACTTTCCTTTTTCTTTCACTTTTTTTTCGCAAAGCCTTCCTGCAGAGACTGTAACAGTGTTCTGCATTCTGTATTCTGTATTCTGTATTTTTTTTTTTTTTTTTTTATGTTGTTATTCACCACCAACCGGTTTGTTTACCACCGAGGAGAGTCTTCCAACAAGCACTGAGGCGAGTAATGGAGAAGGAAGTGAGCAGCTCTCCATTTTTATTACGGCAGCCAGATCTTGTCTACTTGCATCACTTTATCTCCGAAAGAGGAACAGGAGGAGTAATAAAGTCGGGATGTACTCTTTCTCACCTGACACAACCATCACTCGCTGACTCCCGTATCCACGGCAACGGCTTGGTCATTACAGCAAACATAAGGCAGGGTATATTGTTGATCTCGACGTGATCTTGCAAGCATGTTTTCGTTTGACTTCGACGATTTATATTCGTTTAGAGTGAAGTAGAAGTAACTGCCAGAATTTACCGCGTATAATTGTCTTTTATCACTTTGTTTTAAAGAGTTACTGCACAAGGAGCGGTTTTTCTCTCTTTTCTTTTAGACTGCCAACAGTCCAAAATCTGCAATCATTCAAGTGGTTTAATATATAGACATAGCGCTAACACACCGGTCGAAATGCATTAAAAAAAAAAGTCAATGAGAAGTATAGACACAAAGTTAGATCATTCACAAGCAGAGCACTTTTCCTCCTTCCTATGGTTTCCTACAAACAAACTCAAGAAAAGAATTAAACACCCATTCCAGGCTACATAATATTTACCTGTAAGGATACGTTTCTGAAATATGTATTGATGTTTATTTTTTTTCCCCAGTTTAAATAGAGAAGTGTTTATGTAATTTAATAAATAAAGGAAATTTGAATACAGTAATGGTTTTAGACTGATTAAGATTAGGTATTTAGCACAACTAAAAGACGCTAATATAGCCCAGTGTGGGAGCTGGTATCCCAGTGGACCGGAAGATCACAGGTTCAAACCCCCACCACCATCAAGCTGCCACTAGTGGGCCCTTGAGCAAGGCCCTTAACCCTCAATTGCTCAGTTGTAAGTCGCTCTGGATAAGGGCGTCTGTCAAATGCTGCAAATGTAAATGTAAACAAATCCCAATGGATATCCCCATAGATTCCACAGTATAGGGGCAGCCACTGAAAATTCATGGTCAACCTTGTATTTTCATCATGACTGTGAGAGGGTTAGCAGTAAATTATTAGAAGATCGAAGTGCCCTGGCTGAAGTCTAAGGAGTAATCATATCATTGATGTTCTGTGGAGCCAGGCCGTGTAGTGCCTTAAGGTCGTCTGCCAAACGGCATAAATGTAAATGTACCTTTAAAAACGAACAGTAAAATTTAAAAATCGATTTTTACACTTGACCGGAAAAAAAGCCTGTGTAGAGATGCCAAGACTGGCGAGAAGCCGTCCTTCCTTTCTTACGGCATCAAACTGTGATATTTTGGACAAGTGAAAGTTGTGAAAGCAAAGGTACTAACGCCCATATAAAGGTAATTCTAAAAAAAAGAAAGAAGCTAATGCTAATTAGCTAAAAGCTAATGTTTACAACAGAATGCATTTGTTTGTCAAATTTAAGGGGCCAAACTGGATGTAAGGTTTTGCTTCACAGGTTAGAGAAAATAAGTTCCTGTGTTGCCGACAACAATTCAAGTGCATTTAGATGGACCGCAAATCATTTTTTAAAATCAGATTTCAAAGCTTATATTTCAAAAGTTTCCTCAGAGGTATATAAACATGATATAAAATTTCACATGATGTGATTATACCCAGTGGAAGCGAATTTAAAGAGAACAAATCAGGGCCCAAAATGGAGCCTTGGGGCACGCCGAAGATAACAGGAGTTGATGATAATGTATATTTCCCAGGGATGGTAATTTGCATCTGTGAATTCATATAAAAGTTAACAATGTGATGCATTAATAAATTACATTGGCATTTGTATGATATTGCATTGATTTTGACATTGGTAAAAAAAAATATTGTTTATTTGATTATTTATGATTGCTTATTTATTTGATCATTAGTAAATGCACCTCACTTTCACTATAAATTTGTGACTAATATTTTATATGTAGTCCATGATAAAACATTCCTTGATTATTTCGGTCATTACCAGCATACCTATGAAACGTCTGTCAATGTTCTATATTGTTCACTGACAGGGATTCAAGTACAAAATTCTTTATTGCCACAGTAGCTCTAATATTCATTAATTAATTCATTCATCTTCTACCGCTATATTCGATCTTAGGTGTCTATGGGCATCAAGGCAGGACATACCCTGGATGGAATGCCAACCCATCACACAAACACACTCTCTCACATTCACACACACATACATACACTAGGGACAATTTTTCAAGGTGCCAATCAACCTACCGTGCATGTTTTTGGACCGGGAGGAAACCGGAGAACCCGGAGAAAAAAACCCTGAGGCAGGCGGAGAACATGCAAACTCCACACACATGGCCGAGACGGGAATCAAACCCGGACCACTGGCGGTGTGATGCGGACGTGCTAAACCCCGGGCCCAGCTCTAATAATCTCTAATATTAATTGCACGAGTTTAAATCTCGATAGTAACCTCAAAGATCTTTATGTGGAGCAATCTACACATCCACTTCCAGTTGAAGAGAACTCCTTCCACAGATAATGCATCAGGTTAAATCTGGCAGGATACACACCACACTTTTCATATCGGCCGAGGAGCTAATGGTCCTTACTTTGTCAACAATACTTGTAAAGTTTCGGTCTTTTTAATGCAATACATTTCTGGCAAGATTTAATACTGCATTATGTAAAAGAAAAGGGCCTTGGGGTCCATGGGAAAATGTATAGATTAATCTTTTAACACCATAAAGTTTTTAAATTGCTTTAAAGTTTTAAAGTCATCGTTCTTCCATTTACTGCAGTGCACTCCTGATTACAAGTGCACATTTCATTAGGGTCGAGTTAAGATTTTTAGTATCTGTATCGAAGTCTGTATTCAGTATGTGGACTGAATTCTCTGGATTCTTGCATGATATTAAAGGCTCAGTACTATGAAAAACAAGAAGTCCAGTGGTTATACATATGTAATATGGACCATAATATGGAGTACAAACTGGAAAGTAGCACGTTTATACTCTTGATTCTGCATAAGACTTGTCACAGCGAGAGTAAATGGATTTGGAATTCTGCGACATATGAAAATGACACCAAAAAAAAAAAAGAGACCAAGATTCAGCACTTAACCCCCACTGATTATAATGAGAGACCAAAAATTTGAGAATTATTGCCCATGTGATTTGTGCAGTTGAAGAAACGTTCAGCCATTCTGATGATTAATTCCCCCACAGGTCCCTAATTAAATTACTGTGCTTGACGTCAGAAAAATATCACAATGTTCTTGCATCTCTCTGGGAGGTGTCTCAGCAATTGTTAAAAAAAATGTAAAAAAAAATGTAAAAAAAAATGTTTTTGTAGCAAAAGAGATTCTAAAAGTTTAACTGTAGTTTATTTTATTTGATCATCTATTTAAGATTATGAACGAAACGCTTTGGGCTCTTGACCGGAAGATCGCAGGTTCAAACCCCAGCAGCACCACCAAAGCTGGGCCCCTGAGCAAGGCCCTTAAAACTGAATTGTAAGTTGATCTGGATAAATACATGTACATGTACATCATGTCTTTTGTATACTTGCAAAATAACTTTAATTACTATAATAAACTTAAGAATCTTTTTATTAGACATTCGTACACTATTTTACATTAGCTTTTATCTAATTAGCATAAGCATTATCTTTTTTCAATTTGTCACACCAACAACTCATTTATTAACATTAGTATTAGTTCTTCAGTGTGTTGCATAATTTTGATGCGACTTCGATCGGCCACCATATTTAGGCCTAAAATATATTCCGACAAAAAGGATTAGCGAAATGGTACATGGTTAAGATTACATACGTCTTACGCATTTTCCTCCTGTACCGCAGGTCACAATAACATTTTGTTTCCAAGCACGTACAGTATGCTCAGTCTGAGGGACACGCAGTCTCCAGATCCAGCTTGCCAGGGGAGGGAAACTATTTTTTTTTTCAACATCATTGGTCTTTATAATGAATATCTATAGCATTGGATTTCCATAATTAGTGAGATGAAAGTCTACGACTTCAGTTGGTGTTCCACAGCAAACAGGGCACAGAGCACATCTGCTCCTCTCCAGCCTGCACTAACACATGCTAACACAGATGGCCGAGCAGATGAAGGAAAATCAGGACCAGAAGAGAATGATGTACTGAATTATGACTTTTTTTTTTTTTGCAATGCTGTGCTGGAGATATGTAGCAACACTCCCACAGGAGGAATGTATCCACCACTTGCCCCGATAATGAAAATGATGAGTAGCCTAAAGTACAAATGAAGAGGACTCGAGGGCACGGTTTGGAAATACGTGCCATACACCGGGTGCGGAATAAAGGATTTCCAGCGTGATTTAGGTTTGCTAGTGCCTGAAGTTGAATAATGTAAACTCCTGCCCAGAAAGAGAAAATTCAGTATACAAGAAAGAGCATAAAATTGATGTACCTCGGTTTACGAGTAATTCAGTTTACGAGCTGGGATTTGTTAAAAGATTCGTATCAGTTTACAAGCAAATTTTCAGTTTACGAGCGATAGGAATTTCGCAGGCCGAAATTCGAGGGCTTTCGAAGGTTTCTCATGAGGCGCCCACCAACTCTGTCCCTCTCTGTCATGCAGTCAGTTATAACCCCTCAATTCCTGTAGAGTTCATAGCGAGAGCTTGTCTTAGCGTCGTCTGTAACACTGTCTATGTTTTGTTAATATTCATTACTGAACACATACACTGTACTGTACAAAACTTTAACCTAGCGAATCTTGTGTATTATTATTATTTAGTGTGGAAATACTGAATTTTAATACGCCATTGTAGTGTATTTACTGGTCCGTACTGGAAGAAGAGAGACAAACAACAGGTCTCCGAGCAGAGCAGTCTTTATTTACTTTCAATATTAATTCCAAGTGCCGCCTCGCGTCCGCTCAGGTTTCCTTGTGGGCCGTTTTGTCACAGTGACCCCCGACCAATCCACTCTACTCAAAAGTAAAATACCCAATAAAGAATGTTTTCCTCTTTTAGATATGAAGGCATAATTATTAAAGTCCGCTTTATCCGACTTCTCTCTCGGGTCGCTGGGAACCCTGGGCCTATGCAGGACACACCGTGTATGGAATGCCAACCCATCACAGTGCACACACACTCAAATTTAGCACAATTTTCCAATGTTTTTGGACTGGGGGAAACCCGGAGAAAACCCCCCTGAAGCACGGGGAGAGCATGCAAACTCCACACTGGGGAGGCACGGTGGCTTATCATGTTTGCCTCACACCTCCAGGTTTGTGGGTTCGATTCGAACCCACAACCCTGGAGGTGTGAGGCAAACATGATAAGCCACCGTGCCTCCCCAGTTATTAAATGCTATTATAAATTATTATTAGTTCATATTAGTTGCATTACCATATAATATTTGTGCTCGTCTGGAACGGATTATCCGGATTTACATTATTTCTTATGGGGAAGTTCGTTTCGGCATACCAGCTCATTTCGCATCAACTCGTAAATCAAGGGTGGACTATAATCCTTAAACATACTGTTTGTCACATATTCTTAGCTACACCAAAAAAACACAATCTGTATTTACCTTGACAGGAAATCATGCAAGTGCCTCTTCAAAGTTGGAAAATAAAGCTGAAATGACAGCGCATGCCAAAGATCTCTAATGTGCGATGGGTACGCTTTTACAGACGTCAACATGTATCGTAGTTCTACACAAAAAATGTCTATCATTTCAGATTTATACCTGTATGTTTATTGGCAACATATGGCATTTTTCCTGAAAGGACAAAAGAACACTGCATTTTTTTCACCAGCGACTCCTCTCGGAGTACGTGAGCTCACTTCTAAACTTGTTAAGGTCAGCAACTCTTTTGAATTCTCCTTGGTTTTGCCTTTTGAGGGAAATTTCCTAAATCAAAAAAAGAACCTCCAGGTGAAGTTTTGATGTGGACACGGATAATGCGGCACGCTGAAACAGTCACTGAGTTCATCTTAACGTGGCTGCAGTGTGAAAATGTGCTTTTTGTTCTGTGTTTCAGCTTTTTTTTTTTACCCAGTTTGTTGCATTGAAACCTGAGAAAAATGAATGGTTTGTTTTCTAATTTGATTAACAAAACTTGTTTTGGCTACTTTTGCTTAGACATTAGCACGTTGGATCTAAATATTAATTGAAAAAGAAAATATACAATTGATTTACTTCCTTCTTACTACACGTTCTCACTCCCGACTCGTCACATATGGTGGACACCCAGGGTACCCCTTTGGCGTCAGTTTTTAAATTTCAGTGTTAGGGATTGGGTTTTTACATTTTCATTCATTCATTCATTCATTCATCTTCTATCACCATATCCGATCTTCCCTCAGGTCACGGGGAGTCTGTGCCTATCTCAGGAGTCTATGGGCATTAAGGCAGGATACACCATGCATGGAATGGCAACCCATCGCAGGACACACACACACTCACATTCATACACTAGGGACAATTTTCCAATGTGCCAATAAACCTACCGTGAATGTTTTTGGACCGGGAGGAACCCCAACCCTGGAGGAGTGAGGCGAACGTGCTAACCACTAAGCCACCGTGCCCCATGTTTTTACATTTTAAGAAGTAAAATTGGATTTGAGGTCGGTTTCGAAGTTTGATTAGAACAGAGAAAAATCACTTTAAGCAAAATATAAATGAAGCATCAACTGAGTCACTTCTAGACACAATACTAGGGAGGGCTTCGTGTGCGTGCGCAGGCGGGTGAATAATTAAAATACCATAGTGTGTGTGTTAGTAAAGTGTTTGTCATCAGAACAGCTTTATTGCACTATAATTCTCGGGAAATAGAACAATGAACAGAAATTGTTTTTCAACACCAATGAAAAACAATTATTCTTAATGAAAGATATTAGCCCAGTTTTCTTTTAATTCCTCATATTCTAATATTTTACTCGCAATTAAAGAAAATGTCTCTGCATAATAAAGTATGGCAGAACACTGTGACTTATTAAAGGACTATAAGGAAGGCAGAGAGGACAGAAGGCTTTTTAGGGATATGTGGGCCATTTCATTATTTTTCCAAACTGTGTTATAAATGGCCATTTAATTTATTATAATGATGTAAAAAAAACAGTTTGCAACAGCACTGGCAACGTATACATTCATTCATTCATTTATTCATCTTCTAGCGCTTTATCCGATCTTCCCACGGGTCCCGGTGTGCCTATCACAGGCGTCTATGGGCATTAAGGCAGGATATACCATGGATGGAATGCCAACCCATTGCTGGGCACACAAACACACACACACTCACATTCACAAACTAGGGACAATTTTCCAGGTTGCCAATCAACCTACCGTGCATGTTTTTGGACCGGGGGGGAAACAGGAGAACCCGGAGAAAAACCCCCTGAGGCACAGGGAGAACATCCACACACACACATGTCCTAGACGGGAATCGAACCCCAACCCTGGAGGTGTGAGGTGAACATAAGCCACCGTGCCCCCTGAAACATATACAGTATATATCCAATCCATTCTTATTATAATTCCAAAACTATTGTCTTTCATAACTGATCATTAAAAAAAATAACATATTCAAACAAATCATTGAAAACATGAAAAGTCATGAAAAGTCTAATCAGACATGAAAAGTCTAATTCGATCAGCTCTCTTTAAAATAATTCATATTCAAATAACACATTTAAAAGCTTTTATCATAAAAATGACGCATTGATAGTGACAGATTAGGCACTTGCAGTCATCTCTAATTGAAGTCAATTATAAAGGTCAATAATGAAGGTCATTTTTTCGGTGTAATTTAACTGCCAGTCGAATATGTCATCTCAGTACTAAATTCACACCTCTATACTTGATCATGAGCTATGCAATATTAATGAAGAAATCATGAGGTGTTTATAATGACGGCCAAAAGCTTAATAAAGGTTTAGGAATTTTATTCCGGGAATGCATTTTTTTAAATGGACATAGACAATGTTCCATTGCATTGGTCAACAAAATATGCATATTTTGTTTTTCGCTAGAACACAAATATTGTATTTTGGTATTTGAATATATTTGATTATGGCACATACTCTAACCAGGTTCATAGCCAAAAAAATTGTTTCTATAAAATGCTTAATAACCGACGTGGTAATAAAACAGTATATTTATTCGGGTGAAAATGCAGCATATGTAAAGCAGCTTGGGAAAATCCACTGGAGGATTTACCGCTGCTGCTAAACAGACAATATAGACTAATTGTTTATATTAATTTATATGCAGTATATTACTTGCCCTGGGTATCTGAGAGGAGCACATTAATTAAATTAATACTCTGTATACTGTATTTGTTTGCTTGAAGGTTTATTAACTTCACCCCGTGTCTGCCTTTATCATATAATGAAGGTTATGCTTTGATCAATTTAATGCTTCGGAACTCTGGCAAACCAATTAAACATACTGTATAAACAAATAGTCTGATTATAAACTATTTGATGAAAATAAATTAATAAAACACATAGAGGCAACACCTGTGTCAATTACATCATAATTATGGCCAGTGCATATCCTATCATTGACATCATGGGCCTCATGTTTAAATTTTTTAATGAACATATTTATTCATAAATCATTTGTATAAGCATATACGCAATAATTTGGTATTCATAAAACTGTTAAAAAAATTTCACATCCTACTCCAGAATGCTTACAAGTTCACACATAAGAAGTCATGTAAACAGAATTTTCTATTTAATGATTACATATGTATATTACGTTATACTTAGATTATATACATTATATTCATTCATTAATTCATCTTCTACCGCTATATCCGATCTTCCATCGGGTCACGGGGAGCCTGTGCCTATCTCAGGCATCTATGGGCATTAAGGCAGGATACACCCTGGATGGAATGCCAACCCATCGCAGGATATACACACACACTCACATTCACACACACATTCATACAATAGGGACAATTTTCCAAGGTGCCAATAAACCTACCATGCATGTTTTTGGACCGGGGGGAAACCGGAGAACCCGGAGAAAAACCACCTGAGGCACGGGGAGAACATGCAAACTCCACACACACACATGGCCGAGACGGGAATCGAACCCTAACCCTGGAGGTATGAGGCGAACATGCTAAGCCATCGTGCCCCCTATATATATATATATATATATATATATATATATATATATATATATATATATATATATTCCTCTGTATAACCACTTGTTTTTCTGCATATGATGTCCTTAAGCTTCTCTTGTCTTAGAATCATACAGTTTTCTTTTTACACAGGACATTGTAATCAGTTATTTTGTAAATTGTAAGCCAATCCACCACTCTTCCCTCGCCTGGATAACCACAGAGAACCGCAGCATTGTAGAGTCTGCATCAGGAAGAGACGAAGGTGCAGTCGGGTAAACTGTACCTTCACTTTATCTAATTAATTTCCTTTAAGAATACTGGCATAGAAGTAAGGAAAAACACTTTGCCTTCCGCTCAATATAGTTTCATCCTTTTTTAGAGCATAGTAGGTGATGCAACAAATGCAAATTGGTTTTGTCCATTAAAAAAGATACTCAGTTTTTCCATTTAAGGTTCATATATTTAAGTTCAGAAAATCCTGCTCTTTTCAGAACTGCATATAGTCAAAGATTCCACAATGTGACATGTTTTCCCAGGCCGCCATACATACACTTTAGTGCAAACAGCTGCACATTCATGCAGTTATCCAAGCAATTCAATCATGTGACGCCAGCAAATCATGCACCACACAGGCCTAAGAGCTTTAGATCATTTTCAGATCAATCATCGGGAAGCAGAGAACACGTGACCCTAGTGACTTTCGCGGGTGCGAGGCAGAAACTGCTGATCACCTGACGTTCCATCTATAACAGGCTCCACCACGGAACAAAATGAAATGACAGCCAGCGAGCAACTGTCAACTTTTCTGTGATAAGTGATGCCAGCTTAGAATAGCTGGAGAGGTTTGAGCTGACGAAGCAGCAACGGTAACTCATCGCTTTAAACAACCACGGTGTGACGAAAAGCATCTCCACATGCTGGTGGTTAAATGTTTATCACACCAGTCCTTAGCTCCTTACACTGGATTCCAGTTACAGATAAGATCGAGTTTACTCGTTTATAAATCACTCAATGGCCCAGGACCTAAATACATTGCAGATACGCTCAGCGAATACGCACCGATCAGACCAATCAGATCACTAGGATCGAGAAATACCAAGGATGCACAAGGGAAATCTTCCTTTAGCTTTTACGCTGCTTGGAATCGGCTTCCAGGAGAGACCAGACGTGCTAAAATATTAATCACATTTAAATCCTTAAGAATTAAAACTCATTTGTTCAGTACGGAATGAGCACTGTGCTACCGAGTGCACTGCATTTTATTTATAATCATTTTTATTCCTCTTTGTATTCATTTTACATACGTTTTTTGTAATCATTTCCAATATTTTTATTTGTGATTATTCCTTTTTTCTGTAATTATTTTAACCATCATTTTATTTTGTTTCATGGAAAGCGCTTTGAATTCCCATTATGTAAGAAATGTGCTATATAAATGAAAATTGCCTTCCCTTGCCCAAACGGTTCCTTTAAAAAGCTGAAAACTCTGATACATTCAATTAAGTCTCGCATTATTCATCGGCTTTCTTTTGAGGAATACCGCATCATGCGTCTGACAGGTTTGGACTGCACTCTTGGCGAAATAAAACACGGTGTTAAGGTGATGCCGCTCCGTCCATGCAGTAAATTCTATCAGCTCTGCCTCCAATATATTGACTGAGCTGCCTCCACAGAATCCTACTGTGTTGTAAAGAATCAGTAACTGAGCTTTAAAACCGAGCCTGGGTTTTCAAGACATTAACATCATTGAGTTATGGGGAGGCCATCAATTGTAGCTATCAAAAAGGCAGCAGCAGGAGTAAAGGTGGGATTTGATGGCTATAATTGAGTCATGTGTGTGATGCAATTCTATTAATGGCATAAGGGAATCATAGTAGGTGCCATTTCATTGATATTCAAATAAGACGCCTTCTCGGACACTTGAGGCCACACGTCTTCATTAAGACGAAACCACACCTTTTCATTGCAACAGAGCGCTACAGAGGTAACATGTTTTTTGTTTTTAACTCAGGCTAAACAACAACTTAAACCACGCCTCCTTTGGCGAGATTGACCGATACACCCCGTTTACCAAGGCTTTTTAAACACACACTGTTCAACATATA
The DNA here is from genome assembly GCA_030449085.1 of Kryptopterus vitreolus. Classification (NCBI taxonomy): domain Eukaryota; kingdom Metazoa; phylum Chordata; class Actinopteri; order Siluriformes; family Siluridae; genus Kryptopterus; species Kryptopterus vitreolus. The sequence goes on from JACRUU010000018.1 coordinate 13,352,577, forward strand.
TTCTTTCCCTGTGAATGACTTTTCTCTATCTTCTTTCCTGAGCTGGGTCAAATAAGCCACGCCTCTCTTTATTGCGACCGACTATAGCCATGCCTCCTTTATCCACCACATAAAGACAGACAGGCCAAACATCTATTAATAGGGTTGACACAGGTTGCACCTCCTCCAAACACCACGCCACAAGTGCAATCTCCAACCTTCAGAAAGGGCAAAAGCGGAAATGATCCCTACCTGTGGTGAAGTTATAGTTGGCCGAAAATCCGATGGCTTCGAGTTCACCGTCCGAGACAAATTTGATCCACAGGTATCGGCCGCTCGACCTGATGTACTGCGGGCTCTGCTGGCCACAGTAACGTCCGATTATCGGCGAAAAGCCAAAAGGTCCGTCACGTACTTCGATGTGGTCGAATTTACATTCCCACGAAGGCTCTATCGAGTACTTCTCGTCAAAGAACAGGTCGATGCACTGTCTCGGGGGAGCTGGAACAGCGAAAGCAAATACACAGCGTCGACATATGTTCAGAAAGCGCTCGCACCGCGTCCGATCATTTCATTTCAAATCAATAGCGAGCAAAAAGGAAAAGAGGGCACTTTTTGTAATGACATATATTTAATAAAAAGGGGTAATGCTATGCAGATTGAACCGGGCCCGGTTATTCAGCAGTAATGGGGTTAACGTTAAATGCTAAAAAACTTACTGTATAGAGAAGAGGGGACAAAAGAAAGGAAACAAGAGCACATGGAATATCCACTATATTCATCCCAACAGAATGGTATTGAACCTGTAACCTATATTATGCTGCCATAATTCATTCATTCATTCATTCATTCATCTTCTACCTCTATTTCTGATCTTCCCTCAGGTCACGGGGAGCCTGTGCCGATCTCAGGCATCTATGGATATTAAGGCAGGATACACCCTGGATGGAATGCCAACCCATTGCAAGGCACACACACACACACACACACACACACACACACACACACACACACACACACACACACACACTCACACACACACTCACACACACATTCACACACTAGGGACAATTTTCCAATGTGCCAATCAACCTACCGTGCATGTTTTTGGACCAGGGGGAAACCGGAGAACAGGGAGAAAAAAACCCTGAGGCACGGGGAGAACATGCAAACTCCACACACACATGGCCGAGACGGAAATCGAACCCGGATCCTGGTGGTGTGAGGCGAACGTGCTAACCACTAAACCACCGTTCCCCCAGACCTATAATACACTGCTATAATTAAATTGGGTTATAGAGTAGGAAGGGTGACCCTGATTAGCATACAGGTGATTTGTTCAACAGGTATATACTGTGACAGGCGCAAACAAAGAAAAGAAAAACTGCCCAAAAAATCAAAGAGTCTTATTTTAGTTTCTAGTCGGCGACAATCAAATCCAGCGTAATGGGCCATGACTGCTCAAATGGCACCGTTTGGAATAGAATGTAGGTCATGGAGTGATTTCCATGGCCAGAACAGAGGTCATTTATTTTCAGACATGAATGGTAAATGAGCTATTTTCTTTCCATAATTACCACAAATAAACAAAATAAAAATTAGCGAATAAAGTCGCCAGCCATCAGGTGATCAGTTCGAAGATCAGACACTGTGACGGGCAGTGCTGGGGAGTAACTAGTTACATGTAACTGCTTTATGTAATTTAATTACAATATAAAAGTAACAGTAATCCGATAGTAAAGTTGCATCGAAAAAAAACATGTAATTATATAAAAGTTAGAAAATGTTGAAGATTACAAATTCCAATGACCACAGCCTAACTACCCCCATCGTCCCCTTAACTAAGCACCGCCCCCTCAACAATTTGTTCAGTTACGAAGATATATCCTACTTTTACCGAGTGCCACCTAGTGGACAAATGAAGGTAATCAAATGCAAGTAGTGTACCTGAAAAGTTACACTACTTATTACATCTTGAATAGGTTCATTCTATTACATTTCCAAAGTAACCTTCCCAACACTGGTGACACAGTCATGCAGGTCGGTGTCAAAAAGTTTCGCTCTGTTAACAAGAAAGCTCTTTATTTGTCTATGTTTACACACTTCAAAACATTCCCCTTGAACAGCTTTCCTGGCATTCCTGTAACTTCTGGAATAGCCCTGAAAGTGTTGTGCAATTAGTCCTGGTGTCTGAAACGAAGACGTTGCTGTATCTTCATTTTCAGTAGGTTGGGTGAAAACGTGTGAGATACTCCAAGGATCGCCACAGGCAAGTTTCGATATTACCGGGACGTCGAGCTCATCAAAGGTCTTCCTGATTTCTCGTCGTCGTTCAGTGATCCACTCTTGCAGCATTTTAAACGTCTCCGTGGCATATTTGTGCAACAATTTTGCACTGGCTTGCCATTTATGACGGAGTCGCAGACATGGAAAACGCACACGGTCAGAACAGCGCCAGTTACTACCATCAGTTTCGAACTTTTTGATACCGCCTGTGGAATGTACAGCGATTGGTCAGTTTCATACAAACGCCGTCTTACAAACCTTCAATGACGTAAATGCACTCTCGCTCGGGTGGGTATTTGTTGGGGTAATTGGGGGAGGTGAAGAGTCCTCCCTCGGGTTTTTTCACCCACGTTCCACACTGCCCTGCTGGTTGGACCCCTGAGTTGTTTCTCACTAGAATAAGCAGCACAAACAATTTCACACGCTAGTAGATTTACATTCGGCTGATCCAGAGCCAAACTTACAACTGAACATATTCAGGGTTAAGGGTCTTTCTCAAGGGCCCACTAACGGTAGTGGTGAGATTTGAACCTGCGATCTTTCGGTCTAGAGGCCAATGCCTTAACCACTGAGCTAGCACCTCCCAGAAACAACAAAGAGCGATACAACAAACATGTTTGTCTTGAGTCATGAGCAGTCAAGCTGACGTCAACTATAACTGATGAACACAGATCTGATTGCTGAGAGGCCACACCTCCTGCACTGTTTAAGGGACAGTAACAGAGGCCACGCCTTCTTTAAGGACTGTATTATTCAATATAAGTGAAAGGCACAGAGACAACTCCTCCTACATGCTTTTTTTTTTACTATAAATAATAAATCCCACATGCTATCCCTCCTTCAGAACAACTGACAAGACCTAAAATTGTGCCTTTTTCACTATATTAACTCACAGAATCAGCGACCACTCCTCCTTCGGGAAAGCTGACAGGCCCTTAGGAGACGCCTTGTTCAGTGTAAGAGACAAGTACAGAGACCACCCATCCATCCTAAGTCACTGAGGCCATTCCTTCTTCCACTAGAAGAAATCAACATGCAACCCCTTCTTCAGAACAACTAATAATACATAAGGACGTGACTCACTGGCATCACCAAGCTGCCTCCCTTGGGTCCTTGAACAAGGCCCTTAACCCTCTGTTCGCTGCGTTCAGACCAAACAAGCTGGGATATTGCAAAGCAAATTAAATTACACTGTGCGGTAATGTATATTTGACAAATACACTATTCATTCACTATAAATGACCTCAAACACATGCCTCTATCAGCATAGCCCGGAGGCCACGCTTCCTTCTGAAAAATGGTGCATCCATTACAATTCTTCGCCTTCTATGATCCTTTAAATTAATCGTATCTTTTATGTCTAAAAGTATTCACGCCACAATATTTTTTCCCCACCCAAATCTGACATATGCCACAAAACGTCATCAGGTATAAAAAAGGCTAAAAGTGACATGGTGGGTTTTGCTTTTTTTTTTTTTTTAAATCATCATTACCTGCTTCTTTTTTTGTCGCAACAGAGAAGCCAACGATGAGGAGACCTGCAACAACTGCAGAGAATTCAGGAAAAGAGGTGTGTTAAAGAGTTATCAATCAATCAATTAGTCTAGAGCATTTTTATATGTTGTGGGATATAAAAAGTTTATTCTATACTGGTATATACTATTCTATATATACATATATACACACACATACACACATACACACACATACACACACATATATACATGTTTATCAGTTTCATTATCAGTACAATTTCTCTTATAAGAAAGAAAAAAACAGCGCCAAACACTTTTAATGTAAATGCAGTTTTAAGGTTAGATGTAAAGTTATAAAGCTTTCATTGCACAAACAGACACTGGACACATTACAGTAGTGATTTACACTTTATACACTCTATATTTTGTATATTATATATATATATATATATATATATATATATATATATATAATTTTATTTCTATTTTTATTTTTATTCTATTTTATTTTCATTCATTTATAATGTCTGCACTATTTTCTTTTTCATTTCCGTTATGTTTACATGTTGGATCCTAAAAAGCATTTCACCGCATGTCCTACTATGTATGGATGTATGGGCAAGTGACAAATTATAAGCGATTATAACGCTTTGCTCATGTCTTTTCGAAACCCACCAGGTGTTCAGTTCTACAAGTTTTGGAAGCAGAAATCACACTTGGAGGAAAAAAAGAAAAGAAGAAAAATAGTCACACCATCCCGGTAAATACAGTATTACATGATGCACAATCTCGTGCGTCCATGTGTTGGGACTCACCGTGAAGGAAACTGCGCCCATGAACCATGTCTGCTCCTTTCACCACTGTCTTCGATCTCCAATACTTCCATTTAGATAGGAATAATTAGGGAGAAAAAAAGCTCTAAGATTTCTAAAAAAAAAAAAAAAAAGAAAGAAAAAAAAAAAAGAAAAATGAGGACTGTTATGGACTAGTGCGCGCTCCAGATCCCCAGCGTGATCGCGCTTTGAAGTGCAGGGTCGGAAAAAAATTGGGCAAATAAAGAAGAAAAAAAGGAAGAGGGGGGAAAAAAGAACAAGACATTCAGCACTTGGTTGGAGAGGTCCGTTTCATGCTGCATGCATGCATTCCCTGCATTGCTCCACCTTTAGCGCTTTGCCACGATTTATTATTATTATTATTATTATTATTTTTAAAAACGGGACGTGCGCGCAAAAAGATTTTCAAAAAGAAAAGGGAAAACACCAAACACGTATATCCTCATACCAACAATAACAACAACAACAACAACAACAAAAACGCACGTATCCACCGATCGATCTCTCCACGCATGTGTGCATCAGCGCCTCCGATCCTCCAGTTCAGCACTTCTTCTTCCTCTTCTTCACCATGCAACTTCATCCACGTGTAGATTTTCTCTCCCCCCCCCCTCTCTCTCTCCTTCCCTCCCCACGTTAAATAAGGACCGATGCTTTAATTTCTCTTCATCCTTACCGAGCACCGCAGAGTTCATTCCCAGTGCCGCGCTTTAGTTTTCTGACTTGTTCCATAGCGCGGATTTATGCTGCAATACAAAATCAAGGGGCGGAAAAAAAACCCCGCAAATCCTATATCTATACCCTCATCTCTCTTCTCTTTCCTCCCGTATGCATTTGTAATCCAAAATCTGTCGGAGCGGAGGAAGAAAAAAAAGAAAAAGAAAAGAAATCTGTTATTCTGCAGGATCCATTCAGCAGTAGCTCAGACACATAGGCACACGTGAATGAAGAAGGAGAAACCCATTCTCTCACTCACACACACACTCTCTCTCTCTCTCTTTTCCCTGGAAGGAAGTGGTAGGATGGACAGAATGTGATGGATGAATGAGGAGGAGGAGGAGGAGGAGGAGACGCATCCGAATCAGCATCATCTGGCCAGGAGCATCTGCAGCATAAGAGGCAGTCCATTCATTCAAGTGCAAATAAAGTCAGACAGCTCCCTTAGGAGTTCCCAGTGCTGGGGAATTGACTTTCCACACTGAATTATTATTTCGGTGCCAGGTAATGCGTTATGTTAGGTTTACGCCGGTGTGCTTTTTTTTTTTAGCCCCAGTGTGGTTCTCCGAGGGGGAAAAAAAATCTCATGGAAAATAATTCTATGACCATTTAAGCTTCGGTAGAAGGAGAACTAATATGATGATGATGATGAAGACAAGGTTCTGGCAGTGGGACAGATTTTCAATTTAGTCTCCATGGTACTATTTCCGCAGTCTTTCACGATTATTATATTGTAGGAAAAAAACGATGGCGATGGAATCTCCTATATAACGGCATATGATGAAAGCCCTGATGAAAGCTATATTGATCCCGGACAGAGGGGGTGCGGTGGCTTAGTGGTTAGCCCCCCATGTGCCTCAGGGGGATTTTCTCTGGGTTCTCCGGTTTCCCCCCGGTCCATTATGTTAGGTCTCTAGTGTGTGATTGTGAGTGTATGTGCGCCCTGTGATGGGTTGACATTCCATACAGGGTGTGTCCTGCCTTGATGGACCGAAGATGCCCCGAGATAGTCACCCGCGACCCGAGAGAAGTCGGTAAAAGATGAATGAATGAATGGTCGAAATAATGACATCATAGCAGTGAAGTGCTTAACACTGATTATGTCTTCGTCATGGCGCATGTTAGTGGGAGTGCTACATTAACACTTTGTCCTCAAATTTGACATGTTAGGAGCAGGAAAAATGAGCGAGGGCTAAATTCGACTGGTTCTCCAAAACGGCAGCTCTGGTGGGGATGTTTCCAGTCTTATTTTATAGGAACTGCCTACTGTGCGACTTCTATTGGTGTTATGGTGCAACTGGATAAACTGGGAATGAGTTGCTGTTATGGAAAGGGTCATTTATGGTTTGTCGAATACTTGTTCGTCAGAGCTACTGTACATGACCAATCAGAGTTGAGAATCCAGCAGCTCTGTGGTATAATGTTATAGGTATAGTAATAGGATGTATGCATTGTGTCCGTTAACAAGCACGACCTCGAACTGCGCAACGTCCTTAAGAAACTGACATTGTGTGGGCGAGCGTGCTGTATTTTCACCCTCGCAGCTTTCTTGCTGTTAATTGGTGGTCACGTCCAATAGCCTTGTTTCAATAGTCAGCATCTGTGCCTTGCCTTTCCATGAATATGAAGTCAAGGAATAGAGGTTAAGTAGTATAAATATATAACATGGGTTGTATTGGGCATTCAATTTCACGTCTGCAAACATCTCGATTCTTCCCCCCAAAATGCGGCGAAAGTTTTTGCCCTCGTCAACTTCCTAGAAGTGTTTAGTCACAGCCGGACTCGATGACACGGCCGATCAAAGTGATTCAGAGGTGCGAGGGTGATGTCTGCGCAGTTAAATGCGCCTTGGCAAGCAGAGGACACCTTCTATGTTGCAGTACTCCCGATCAGTGCGTCTCGGGTTGAAGCGCAGGCTGCTGCGTGCATGCTAATAAATGCATTTGTATGCTTGAATCGATCTGCATAAAATGTGATCCTGCTCAACTACAAGGGCTTTTGATCAGCGTCCAGCACACAGACACTAAATGACTTTAGCTCTCATTAATCTGATGCGGATTCAAGATTCCCCCCCCTTTTTTTCTCTCTCTCTCTCTCTCTCTCTCTCTCTCTCTCTCTCTCTCTCTCTCTAAAGCTGTTAAGGCCTGTTTCCCAAATGGACCTGCTTGATATCTTGGCTGTTATTAGAATTCATTAAAGCTTAGTAAACCTCATTGAGAACTCATTTTCTTTGACGGATTCCAGTTATTGATTTTTTTTTTTATCCTTTCTCTCTGACTGTGACATATCGCCAGTGTTATTAAAGTTATTTAAACCTTAATTAATTTATACCTAAATAGTGTAGTACATCGGGTCAAATTCCCCCGCATGCAGTTTCGCTCAGTCTTTATATGCACTTAAAAAGGGCCTTTTAGACATTGTGATAATATTTCCGCTTCATATATTCCTGTTTATTCGTCAAATCATTTAAGTATAGTATCTTTTGCATATTGTGCAGTTTTCCCAATCTAAAACAGCGACCGTTCGAGGGCCCGATATGAAGACTTTTCATTTCATTGCTGTTTTTAATAAGCGTTCAACTACCTCTAGGAAATCGAAAGTATACACTACGTTTTTTTTCCCCTGTAAGACTGCTCATTGTGAGAACTGTCTGGCTGCTAAAGAAACAACAATAACGCCACTGGCCACAGAAGTACAAGCAAAATTGCTGAAGCGATTCGTACAATTTGTGTTCTTTGAGCGCGGTACAAATCTCTCACTCTCGAGGAAAATAACACTGTTTCCGTAAAAATGAAAAACATCGTTTTCCTGTTTCGGCACGCCAAATGACAGGAAAACGCCACCCTGGAGCAAATGAAAATATTTGGATACATATTTGGTTCTGGTTTGCCATGAACAGCATGGAATCAACATTAAACACATAATTTAGTACATTTTATCAGTTGTCTGATACAGAACGCATTTACCTTTATGTCATTTGGGAGACACACTATATCCGATCTTCCCTAGGGGTCACGGGGAGCCTGTGCCCGTCTATGGGTATTAAGGCAGGATACACCCTGGATGGAATGCCAACCCATCGCAGGGCACACACACACACACTTACATTCACACACACATTCATACACTGGGGACAATTTTCCAAGGTGCCAATGAACCTACCGTGCATGTTTTTGGAAACGGGGGAAACCGGAGAACCCGGAGAAAAACCCCTGAGGCACGGGAAGAACATGCAAACTCCACACACACATGGCCGAGACGGGAATAGAACCCAGATCCTGGAGGTGTGAGTCAAGCGTGCTAACCACTAAGCCACTGTGCCCCTTACATATATATATATATATTATATATATATAGATATATATATATATATATATATATATATTCAATTATATATATCCCCATAAGATACTATATTATCTTTTTTAAGTGCACATAAATTCTAAACAATTAATTAAGTCTTAAGTAACCTTTATAACGCTGGCCACATGTTACAGTCAGAGAGAGAAAAATGAAAAAAAAAAAGAACATAAGGTTTATTAAGCTTTAATTTGGGTTTGGGTTCATGAGTTTGGTATCCCGCCTGAGCTTAATATCCAAGGGTATACTGGCTAATGTGCCATTTAATATTTCACAAGCTATCACACTTCTTGGGTTACAGTTGTTTGGAAATTCTACACTAAATTATTAACAACCATGGAGCTTATTTTCTTATTCACCAACTTTCGTTTTGTGTTGCTCAGCACTATTTGCATGTAATGCTTAGTTTAGAGACAGCGGTGGCAGCATGAACTTTAGACTCAAATATCCAGAAGGCAGTGCAATCGAGTTAAAGCAGGATGAGAAGCACAGGCGGACTGTATTTCTGGTCTTATTAGTGGGGCAGATAAAGTATTGGAATGGGACACAACACATAAACATTCATTCATTCATTCATCTTCTACCGCTATGTCCGATCTTCCGTCCAATCTCAGGCGTCTATGAGCATTAAGGCAGGATACACCCTGGATGGAATGCCAAACCATCGCAGGGACACATACTCACAGTCACACACATTCACACAATAGGGACAATTTTCCAAGGTGCCAATCAACCTACCATGCAATATTTTGGACCGGGGTAAACCGGAGAACCCGGAGAAAAACCCTCTGAGGCACGGGGAGAACATGCAAGCTCCACACACACATATGGCCAAGACGGGAATCGAACTCGGACCCTGGCAGTGTGAGGCGAATGTGCTAACCTCTAAGCCACCGTGCCCAATGCTAGTAAATTCAAATAAAATGAAAAAAAAGAAGATAACCAAGTTCATGAAAAAGTGTTCATGTAATACCAATTATACCAATTTTTTTATATACAAAAAATCCTGGATGACAAATTTCAAACGATTATGTGGTAATTACAAAGATTAATATGCAGGTCTTTCAAGGCAGGTTTTTCTTTTTTTTCCCCTTTAAGACTGTTTTACTTCTACAAATAATACAACACATTCAAATCTCAGTAGGCCTCAAGTCAAAGGAAGTGACTACCAATAAGCCGTCAAGGACATTAAAACAAAAAAGAAAAATAGGACTGCAGGATAAATTCATGCCCGGTTTACTGCTTCTAATTGATTTTAATATTTCCCTTGCTCACACGCCGAGAACAAAGAGCAGAGAAGGTTATGGTTTTAGATAAACGCTCATTTTGTTTTCTTCACAAGCATTCGGAATGAAGCTTGTCAGTCTTCATGGTTTTTAACATGGCGAGATGGAGTAAGAAGGATTGAAATTCAAATGCATCTGCACATGCGCTAATCCTATTAGTGGCCTTTCTTCACATCTCTGGATGTTACACCATCTCTCAGTGGCTTGATGTATGAGCGTCATGTGACCAAAATAAATCAGAATGCGGCACACTGATTGGCCGGTGAAGAGATGAATAGTGGCAACATGGCAATTATGCTAAAGCAGACTTATCTAGCATACTCTATATATCTGCACAAAACACACACTCACACACAGAGCCACATAAACTGGTCCAAAGCACCATGAACATGAAATGATCCAATATAGCTCAGAAACAAAGGCTCAGAAACAGTTTCTTGTTCAATTAAGGGAAAATGTCTGGAGCATAGCAGAGATAAGCAGCATGTGCTTCTTTTGATTTGAAGTAATAAAGAGTTTTAGGAACATAGGTTATCATAAATTCATAAAAACATATGTATATGCAGCAAAATCCAACCCCAATTCCAAATAAGTTGGGATGCGGTGTTATATATATATATATATATATATATATATATATATATATATATATATATATATATATATATGCTTTTTGAAACTCACATTTTATGGACAATAAAACACATTACACCTTTAAAATTGGGAGGGAAAAGGTGAAAAAAATGATTACATTAGGGCTATCAAAGTGAACGCCTTAATAACTGCCTTATTATGTGAGTGATCTGCTCCTTGACTCTGAGTTGTATCCACTCGCGCTTCCTAAATTTCTCCTAATTACGCCTACTAGATGTGCATTCACAACAGGTACGAGCTCCTCACTATATTAACGTATGTATAACGTATGTGTAAATGTATCACCAGTTTATATGGAAATGCAACCCGGAACAGAATTCTTAAAGGAGCCACGTCCCATATTTTACAATTCAAACAACCACTAAACAAAGTAACATTGAAATGAGCAAGAAATGTATATTATAAGAATAACTTCCAGAGTAAAATAAATATTAAATAATGAATCGTTTTATTAAAGGGAGATTTATATAATTATGATATCTGTCACAGTCAAGTATTAGAAACAAGAAATATATACATTTATGGTAAAACGCGCGATTAATGTTAACTTGTGGCGGTCATGTGATTAATTGCAATTAAATGTATTAATCGACTGACAGCCCGAGATTAAATATGAAAATTGTAAATTAAAAAAAGGAAAATGTAAAGCAAATATATATATATATATATAATTATTTTAGAATCATTTCCTTTTCCAGCCTTTTGCTTTACATTTTTTCATGCTTTCCAGCTAGAGAAATGTTTTCTACCCCTAATTACGTTATTTGGCAGCAGGTCAATAACATGATTTGGTATAAAGGATTGTCTTTTAGAGAGCCGGAGTCTCTCAGAAGTAAAGACGAACGGAGGGTCACAAATAAAAAATGTTCAAAATCAAAAATCAACTTGGAATATCCTATCATCGACAGTACATTATTTAATCAAAAGATTAGATGGAGAACTCTGTACACAAGAGAGAATCTTGAAACCCAGTATTAGATGATTTTCGGGGCCTTCAGGTGGCATTTACCTACTCATTTAAAATATACTGCGGTAAACTCTAAAACTCTTCAGGAGAAATTGAAACTTGATATTCTTTATTGGAAACCACAAATGCCACAGTGTCAGGAATAAAGAACAGAGGGACCATCTGGATTGTTGTTCAAACCATTTAAAGCCTGCATCTCTGATGGTATGGATATGCATTAGTGCCTATGGAATGGACAGTTTGCACATCTGGAAAGGCCCCATCGATTAAACGCACATGGCCATTTTTTGAAATTGCCCCGTTTTGTTTCGACGTTTACGACTCTAGTTCGTTATGTTTGTTGATTGCCTGACCTTCTAATGTTGTTTGTCAGCAAAGTTCTTATTGGTCTTTTATACATACTTCATATTTCATATATACTTTGTAAGTCATGTCATTGTGTTGTTTTGCTCCACTTGCTTAACTTTGACAGAGGGAAGAATTTTACCTCAGAATAAATCATAACCCCATACCAAATGTATAATATATTATACCATAGTTTCCAACCACAAATATAACCAGTAAACAATGTCTGTAAAATATATATTCCTTATATGTTTGTATAGACACAATATTAATGACATCTATTAATATTACTCAGTATTAGCTGTATCTTTTGGGTTTTTTTTTTGTATTCTATATAAATTCTATATAAAGCTTAGTTCAATCTGATCTATATCAAAGTCAAATGACCTTATTTTGTACAATGGCTTTACTCCTACTGCTAATTACTCTATGATCTACTGCTCTAGTGGTCTGATATCATTATAAATTAAAATGGCCCAATTAAATTCAATAGACCGGGGTATAACAGACCTGCCGAATGAATAATACAGCAGAATAGTGCCACTGCAGGACTGAATATAAATATATAAATCTATAAAGTGAATGAAAACAAACGCTCACACCCCTGGCTTGACACATATTAACCTGCCTGTTCAGTTTGTTTGCTAAAACAACTCCAACTGTTTGCCATTCAAGCAAGGTTATACTTCATTAAATAACACCTTCAGAAGCACAGGCAAATATTTGCAGTTTTCCAGTTGATTAGATACATGAGAAGCCCGCTGGCTCGCACTAAACCATAGATTTTAATCCACTGCTGAAAAACAGCCACGCGTACACGCGAGCGATTCATCACCAGTGTATCAGGATTTGGATCACAGAGGAATCAAGTCACCTTCTCCAGCTCTTCCATGGGAATACTGAAACACTCCCAGGCAATAAGGTGCTATCAAAATGTTTTTGAGGTGCTAAATAGTGTGATTCTGACCACATGTGTTACCACATCT
>JACRUU010000018.1:13370464-13375464 GCA_030449085.1 Kryptopterus vitreolus
GCACAACTTGTCACCTCCTTCCCTAAATGACTGCAAGAGTTTATGGGGTAAAGCGATATATGTGCTTGACCTGAGGAGATAATCGCACAAAAGACGTGATATTTTGTACAGGGTATTTTCCACACGCGAAGATTTATTTGTAAGTAATTGAAAGTAAATTGAATTAGAATGTATGTTTATGCAGTACAAGTTTTTTGTATTTGCTTTTTTTTTTATTTCACTTAAAAAAATACTATTTACATCATTTCCCTAATGAACACAAGGGTACTTATGATATGACAAAAAAAACCCTTCACAGTATTGGAGTCACAGTATCCACAGTAAACTATATATTTAAAAATATGTTTTTTTTATGTCAATAACCTAAACCAGACTATTTTATTTGTTTGTATGGTCTTAAATTCAATTTCACAGTACCTCTTAAAATAGAATGGGTAGTAAAAGTATTTTGGAAGAATATTTGGCTCTGCCATTAAACTAGCATTTCTTGTTTAATTATGATCTGAGACATTTTAGGAGAACACACCAGTGGCAGCTCCATATGGTTAGATTAGGAAGCGTCGTGCCATATATTATTCATTCAACAGATCGTCATAATGTCCTTCTTTACATATCTATACATTTTTTAAAATTCGTATGGAATTGCATCTATGGAGTTTCCAATCCGTAAACATAAATGCTGTTAGATATATACGTTGAAAATCCATTGATTTGAGTAGCAGAATTATTAGGAAACACTACAGTCCGCATTAAGTAAGAATAGCTAGTGGTTGCTTTAACAGAGGTCCAGTGGGGCGGGTATCACACTGCCCCATTCTCACACCATACATCAGTTAATGGGGCAGTTGTGTATTAATCTGTGTATTAAATAAAAAGATGTATTTCTTTATTTAAAAAAAACAAACCAACAAACACATTTTCTGATTACAAAGGATGTAATTAGCAAGTCTACACTGTTATCCGTGCGTCTTAGCAAATATCAACCGACAGATGCATCTCAACTATAGCAACTGCTCATCAAATAATTAAATCTAATTTGAGTAAAGCCGTTACAGAGAAATCTATATGCATATCTGAAAGATTGACAGGCTAAGTTTCTTTACAAATGAGTTAAATGAATCACTTAGATGGAAATGTAATGCCAGGAATGCAATTTGAACAACTGAGGGAATAGCAGTTATGTTTTATATTAATGGGCATTTGGGCTTATTTTTCTATGCTGGAGGTTCTGGTGTTTATAACAGGGTTTAGTTTTGTGTTAAAAATTTGGAAATATATTATATGGCAGGTTGTTGCATAAGTGAAAATAAATCGATTCAATTTAGCTTGATGCTAGACAGGTTTTTTTTTGCTTTCCCCACCAAAATCCATGGATTCAAACTGTTCCAAATATACACATGTAGTGTAAACACTATCATGTCATACTATCACTATATATATACTATATATATATATATCTAATATATATATATATATATATATATATATATATATATATATATATATCTATATATATATATATATTATATATGATATATATATATATATATATATATATATATATATATACGATATATATATATATATATATATATATATATATCATTATATATATATATATATAGGGTATATACTATCTATATATATCTATATATATATATATATATATATATATATATATATATATATCTATATATATAGATATATATCCAGGGTCCGGATTCAATTCCCGTCTCGGCCATTTTGTGTGTGGTGTTTACATGTTCTCCCCGTGCCTCAGGGTTTTTTTTTCTCCGGGTTCTCCGGTTTCCTCCCGGTCCAAATAACATGCACGGTAGGTTGATTGGCACCTTGGAAAATTGTCCCTAGTGTGTGAATGTGTATGTGTGTGTGTCCTGTGATGGGTTGTCATTCCATCCAGGGTATATATATATATATATATATTATATATAGGGTATATATATATATATATATATATATATATATATATATATATATATATATATATATATATATATATATATAGATATATATATATATATATATATATATATATATATATATATATATATATATATATATTCAAGTGCTTCTGTGTATTGTTCCATTCCTAAAAAAAACAGTATTGTTTATTTGTAATCTTAAGACCCACTAAAGTGTCTCATTTGTTACACACTTTCATAACATTTTATACACAGCTTCATATCCGTTATATTTTATGCTCAATATAATATGCTTCAGGACAGTTTTCATCCCAGTCCTGTTAATTTTTGCTGTTTAATATATTTTTAAGACACCTACTGTTCCCTGATTTAAAAAATCGCATGCTAGTATTAAAGAAAGATGATAATTGAAACAATATCTAACATTTTTCTTATATCAGACCTGGACTAGCTGCGAGAAACAAAGAATAATAATCGTTTTGAGCACAACTATAAATAAAAAAAAAACGGCTTTGCAGAAATAACACAGTGTGCACTAATTGCTCTGTAATGCTCACATGTGCTCTACATATTGTACAGTATAATGAGCTGTGCTGGGTGTAATTTGTTGTACACAAGCAGCAATAATAAAAATGTATCAAATTGACTGTCCATAAGGCCATGAATTTTTTTTCCCTCTCTCATATTTCATCTTGTTGGGTAGTTGGGATTAAAACACATGGTCTACCATAATACAGTACTCCTGGAACACATTTTGTCAATGTTGAGGCTGGAATCTGTGACACTTAAACCCTGATTTAAGAATACAGTCGAGTAACAATACATTTATGTCATTAATGGATATGGTCATTTACATACACACTTTTCTTTTAATACAACAAACAAAAATATTTGAACTTGTAATGATTTAAACTAGGGGCACGGTGGCTTAGTGGTTAGCACGTTCGCTTCACACCGCCAGGGTCTGGGTTCGATTCCTGTCTTGGCCATGTGTGCGTGGAGTTTGCATGTTCTCCCCGTTTTTTCTCCGGGTTCTCCGGTTTCCCCCGGTCCAAAAACATGCACGGTAGGTTGATTGGCACCTTGGAAAATTGTCCCTAGTGTTTGAACGTGTGTGTGAATGTATGTGGGTGTGTGCCCTGCAATGGGTTTGGCATTCCATCAAGGGTGTATCCTGCCTTAATGCCCATAGACAGTGCTCTGAGATAGGCACAGACTCCCCGTCACCCGAGGGAAGATCGGATATAGCAGTAGAAGATGAATGAATGAATGATTTAAACTACAAATCATTGGTCATCTTTAATTAGCAAGAATTAAACAAATAGCTTTAAGTAACATTGTATAGAATAGAAGGATAAGAAATGCGAATGAACTTATAGGCAGCTTACAGAGAGTCAAAAATTGTGAAAAATGTCACTTGAAATTGCAATAATAGTCACGATTTTACCTTTTTGTACAGGAACACTTAAGCTTCATTGTTTCCTGCTTTAGCAAAAGTTTGCTGTAGCAGAGTGTAGCGGCAGTGGCGGCACAGGATACTCTCAGGAGTGGATTTGTTTCATTGCAAATTAGATCTTGAAAATTTTCATACAGAATTTTGCCATTTTGGGCTCTATAAGTGTAATGACATGGAATCCCAGAGCATCCCAGGATTATCTCACGGATGACGATTTTACCATGATGATGCAAGATTCCAAAATCTAGTGGAACATTTTTTTTTTTAGAAGAGTGGAGGTTATTATAATAACATGTATACTGGCGTGTTCAAAACGCATATAGGAATCTTGTGTTGAATAAATGACTTTTATATTTGGCTGCAGATTGATACTTTTTCTGAACAAAAGTTACCTCAGGTTACAGCGTCATGCTGTGGGCTTATGGAATAAGACCTGATACTGATTCTTTTTAATGAGTTAGGTTGCTTCCATAACTGCTAGCAGTCAATAATGTGCTCGGGTTGAGAATGATTTAACCTTGTTTTTTTTCTGACAAATGTTATTTGACCAAAAAAAAAAAAAGATCACACTTTTTACTAAGTGCTGAAATAGAAACAGCATGACATTCTGGTCACAGTGGGAGGGAAAACAGCTGCTTTTATTGCCATTGCAGCAAGTACAACGAAGGAAGGTCGATAAAAAGTAATGGCTTTTGTGAATTAGGTGTACCAGAGTCTCTCAATGAATGAGACTCATCGTGTGGGTTTGGACCAACCACTGAGACTTTTTAAATAACAGCAAGATGAAGGACAGAAGATGAACAGGGACATGGATTTCAATTCATAGCTTCATATGAAAGTTACTGATTTTGATATTTGATTTAAGACCAAACCAAAACCACAAATCATACTGTTATTATTATTATCATTATTATTATTATTATTATTATTATTATTATTGTTGTTGTTGTTGATTTATGTTTGTGTGCATGTATATATACACATATATATATATATATATATATATATACACACACACAATATATATATATATATATATATATATATATATATATATATATATATATATATATAGCTATATATATATATATATATATATATATATACAATAAACAATGTGTTATCATTATTATTATTATTATTATCATTATTATTATCTAAGCTAAATCCATCTATAATATCAAATTACAATCAATTTACATTAAAAAAACAAACAAACAAACAAATAAATAAATAAATATTCACATAGCTTACACATTACACTTCCTCTACTGTTATGAAGATTTTCCCTTTTTTTATTAAACAGTCTAACATTATAGATTTTACACCGATTTTTCTACGGTAGACATTGGAATGTGAACTTCATATCATTGTTTACCTGCACATTAACAGTTACAATAAAGATTAAATTAACCTTATTATACTTCATCCTCATCCTCATCCTCATCATCAACATCACTATCATTATCATTTTCGACTTCTTGTTCTTCTCCTTTCTGTATTATAACACAATTACTAGTACTATTATTATTAGTGTTATTGTTATTGCAATGGGTTGGCATTCCATCCAGGGTGTATCCTGCTTTAATGCCCACAGACGC